>CM053587.1:247068195-247086342 GCA_028646515.1 Pseudochirops corinnae
TTGGCCACATGTGCCAACTTCATCATGACTGGGTTGGCTTTGACTTTCTGGTTTTGGGACTCAGTCTTCTGGTATTTAAATGAATGCACTATCTATATTTCTTATGTAGAGAGCCTGTTCTATTTTGTGATTAATAACTATATCAGCATATTTATAGTTACTGTAGGCATTGTGAATACTGCATTGCTGATACAGTAGGGTTGTTGTGAGGATCAGATGTGATAATATATAAGAAAAACTTGGCAGACTCCAAAACATTATATAACTATTACTATCATCATTGCTGCCCCATTGAATAACTGGCCTCTTATTTCTGGTTCTTCACTAACTAAGACATCATGGCTCCCTTCTTGCTGATATCTCAACTTCACTAGTGGAGGATTACAGGCCATATAACTTCACCTCTTCCTCAGGGTGGGACAAGATAGAACACTGCAGATATAGGAATATTCTATTTTCCTTTATGGATAGGAGGTCATGATCAAATTTGAGAAATACAGTATAGTCCAATTAAATTTTCTACAGAAAAAAAATTAAGGCAGAAAATCTCCAGCTAGTCTCTCTCCCTTAGCAATTTTGAAATCAAGGTGCTTAATGGTTAAAAGGTCTTGAGACCCTCTAGAACAGGGGCTCTTTTTTTTTTTTTTTTTTTTGCTTTTTGGAGGGCAATCGGGGGTTAAGTGACTTGCCCATGGCTAGTAAGTGTGTCAAGTGTCTGAGGCCAGATTTGAACTCAGGTCCTCCTGACTCCAGGGTAAGCACTCTATTCACTGTGCCACCTAGCCACCCCTCATAGAACAGGGGCTCTTAACCTCTTTTGTGTGTCATGGATCCTTTTTATAGTCTGGTGAAGCATACAGAGGAACCCTTGTTGATGCATAAAATAAAATGCACAGAATTACAAAGGAAATCAATTATGTTGAAATACAATTTTCAGTGTACATGTGTACATTTTACATGTGTAAATGTGCATGTGTGTGGTGCATGCATGTGTGTGTGTGTGTGCGTCTGTATGTGTATATGATTATAGCCCTGTTCGAGAAGGAGCTCAAATATCTAGCAAGAGGGTCCAGAAGAGTCAACTTCTAAGACAAAAAGTATGTAGATGGGATTAGCTAACTACAGGAATCCTTTCCCAAAGCTACCCACCCTAAAGTATGATTGAAAAACAACCTGATCTTATGGACATCCTGAAGAAACATGAAATGTAATCGTCAAAAAAAATTTGCAAACAGGGTAGTGGGGGGAGGTAAGGTCATGAGTGGATTGCATTGGTTCAAAGCTTCAAAGCCCCTGTCACTCTTACAGGAAATGACTTTAGCCAATTTTTTCTCCAGTGTCACCAGAATCACAGAATTTCAGAGTTGGAATGGATCTCAATGGCCATCATGCCTCTGGGGGTAAAAATCTTCTTTAATAAAACACAAGACAAGTGGTCATTGAGTCTTTGCTTAAAAAACCCAATGAGAGAAAATCCACTGTCTCCCAATGCCATTCTGCTTTGTCAGTTAGGAAGCTTTTTCCTGAGGGCGTGAGGTCTTTATGCAACCCAAGACTACGTTAGATCATTTGTGATGCCATAGCATACTACCGACTGATACATATTTTTCAATCCACTGAAACCCCCAGGATATATTGCTGTCTAACCATATAGTGAGATCAATTTCTTGAATCTAGGTATAAGACTTTGACATTGGTCCTTATGAAATTTCATTTCATTAGATTTAGCCAAATTCCATCCAAATCTTTTTGGCCCCAGCTCTGTTCTACAAAGTTAACTATCCTTCTCCAGCTTTGTGTTACCTGTAAATTTGATAAGGATGTAGTCACTCAGAAATGTTCAGTAGCACAGTACCAAGCAGAAACACCTTGGGTATATTCTGGAGATCTTCAAATTTGAAGTTGAACCATTAATGACTACTCTTTATATCTGACAATAATTAATAATAATAACAATTAGCATTTATAGAGTGATATTAACTCATTTGATCCTCTAAATAACCTTGTGAGGTAAGTGCTATTATTATCTTCATTTTATAGATATAGAAACGGAGGCTGAAAAAATTAAGTGACTTGTTCACAAATAAGGTCTTAGTCAGAAGTACAGAAAAAGTACAAAGTACAGAAGTACCATCACCTTTTTGTTCCTAGAAGTTCAATTCAACTTGAAATCCCATTAGGATTTTTGGTTGCTATAGCATTCTTTTGACTCATTAAGTTTGCAGTTCATTAAAACTCCCAGATTTTCAGATAAACTGTCTAACTTTGTATCCTGTAACTTGTTCTTGTGATATGAATTTCTATCTATTACACCACCTAAACCAATTGCAAATCCACAAAATTCTGCTATCACCTACACACCAAAGCCCTCCCTGTTTTCCATGAAAGCAATATCAGAGACTTTGGCAACTGCCTTGCTAAAATCTAGGTAAATAAAATCTTCAGCTCCCCTGATGGACCTGTCTAGCAACCCCATAAAAAATGGATAGGAAGATTGGTCTGGAATAACTACTTCTTGATGACGTTATACTGGCACTTTGTGATCACTGCTTCCTTTTCTGTGTATCCACTAACCATCCCTTTGCCAGGATTTGAAGCCAAGTTCACTGGCCCAACATCTGCAGAGTCCATTTTCTTCTTTTTGAACATCAGGGCAACATTTTCTAGTCCTGCAGCATTGCTCCCATTCTCCATAATCTTTCAGTTATCAACTGAACTCAACAATCATATCTACCAGTGTTTGGGTTTTTTTTTCAATCCTACATGATGTACTTCATCTAGGTCACATGACTTGAATTCATCCAGTACAGCTGAATTCTCTCTTGCTATTTCCTTCCTTATCTTGGGTATCAACTCTCAATTAGTTATTACAGCTCAGGTTTTTCTAGTTCAAAGGTCATTCATTCTCCTTTGCAGATGGGACAGAAATAAAACAAGAAATAAACAGCTTTGTTTGTATTGTCAGTCATCATTATCCCATTCACCCTATCCACTTTTTTATTTGCTTTTTATCCCCATCTTGTTCTAAAAAACAAGTCCCAGAAACTGAGATGATATAGAAGAGAGTATACTCCCAGTTTAAGAGGATAATATAGCGCAGTAATATGTGTTTATATATACACATATATATTATATATGTACTTGTTCTTGTGATATATATAGATATATATACACATACATAGACATGTGTATATATGTATGCATATATGTGTATATATAAGTGTGTCTATGTATATGTGTGTATATAGATACATATTTTTTCTCAGTAAATGTTCTTTTATAAAAGTTGTTTAATGGGGGCAGCTAAGTGGCACAGTGAATACAGCACCAGACATGGAGTCAGGAGGACTTGAGTTCAAATCCGACCTCAGACACTTGATATACTTGCTAGCTATGGGACCTTGGGCAAGTTACTTAACCCCAATTTTCTTGCCTTCCCTTCTCCAAAAAAAAAAGTTGGTTAATGTTAATTGATCAAGTGATACTAGGTCACTAAGCACTGGTGATTGCTATTGGGAAGAACACGTTGGAATGGAGTCTGGAGCCAATAGTATTAGAAAATTACTGAGTGACCCTTCAGGCTACCCTAGAACCTCAAGAGGGAGATGTAGTTTGTTCTGGGGGACTTGACTTGTTAGTGTAAATGGAAGTTGGGGATAAGGAATCCCAGATCTTATTAGAGGTCTATCTCTGTGCATAATGTTCACATTTATGTTCCTAAAACATGGGTCTGCTTAACTCACTACCATACTCAAGAAACTCTGATGTCTCGTTTACATTTAAATACAAACCATTCTGTTTTTCTCAGAATCTGGTTTTACCAGGATTAGGCACATACTTACTCTACATTCCAGCCACATTAGCTGCTCCCCATTCCCCAGGTAACATCTCCCAGCTCTAGCACAAGTAGTCCCTCTTGCTCAGAATGGATGATTTCCCTGCTTCCACCTCACTGAATGTTTTACTTCCTTCAAAGCTCAGCTCCTACCATCTCCTGCCAATCAATTATGTCTCACCCTGACCTTTTGTTGACTCTGCAACCCCAGAGTTCTATTTGAGGTGTTATTTTAAAGTTGTTTGTAGGGGAATGTTGGGAGAGCTTGACTGGGTGGCTCCTCTACTCTGCCATCTTGGCTTTGCTCCTACAGCCCCAGTCAACAAGCATTTATTAAGCACTTACTCCATGTTGTGCTAGGTGCTGAAGATGCAAATATAAAATATGAAATAGTTTTTATTCTCAAGGAAAGTATTCAATCAGGCAAGAAAATGAGTGCCTATATAAGAACATAAGGGATAGCAATTAGACTTATGATTTCACAGCTATAAGAAATTCTTTTTTTGGTTTGTTTTTGCTTTTTGGAGGGCAATCGGGGTTAAGTGACTTGCCCAAGGTCACATGACTAGTCAGTGTGTCAAGTGTCTGAGGCCACATTGGAACTCAGGTCCTCCTGACTCTGTGGCTGGTACTCTATTCACTGCGCCACCTAGCCACCCCTCTGTAAGGAATTCTTAATGAGGAACTTCCTCCAACTTCAGACTGTGACTTGGGGGACGCTGCTTAAACTTTTATTGGCCTCAGTTTCCTCATCTGTAAGAGAATAACAATGCCTACCTCCCAGCATTGTTGTAAGGACCCAAAGAGGTAATATGTGTTAAGTGCTTAGCATGGCGCCTGACACATAGTACACACTTAATAAATGCTTGTTTATTTTCTTCCTTCTTTCTTTCCTCCCTCTCTTCCTTTCTCATTCCCTCCTTCCTTCCTTCCTTCCTTTCTTTCTTCCATGCAGATTCTTTCTTTGCAATTTATAGTTGTCCAAAGCTGCCTAGAGCAGAGCTTCTTAAACTTTTTCTACTCACAACCCATTTTTTGCAGTTCAGCAGCATTCCTTAGCATTTCATGGCATGAAGGCATGAACAGTGTGCAAAGTGCATGCTTTGTGTTGAGAACCAAAGCTGCAGTGAAGTTGCACGATGCAACACAGGCAAGTGTTGCCAGAAATACCTTGGATTCATTATGCATTTGATTTTTAATTAATTTTTGGTCGTTGTGAATTCAGAAACCTTTTACTGTTGGCAAATTTTTCACGAAGTCATATGGAGTCTCAACCCACAGTTTAAGAAGCATTGCCTAGAGCACTGAGAGACTAAGTGACTTGCCCAGAGTCCTGCAGTCAGTATGGGTCAGAGGCAAAGTTTGATCCCAGATCTTCCTGGTGAGCTCTTGAACCACTCATTCTGCCCATCTTATAAGCATAAATGGAAGAAATACAGTCAAATCCTCAAATAGATCTGAATCTCCTCCATTCCTGAATGACTGCCAGCAGTGTAGACCAGCAATCACTCTTACTAAACAGCCTGTGTGACTCTTGTCCATGCCCTTCCAAGTGTTTGCAAGGATCCTTCCAGCGCATTACAGTCCTTTTTCTAGACCCACCATCAAGGGGTCACTCTGGCTGCTCATCCATCCATCCATCACCCAAGTGACCAACCCATCTGCTGCTCTTCCTATTACACAATTCCTTGACTATATCTTTTGCTCCTTTCATTCTTTGCAGATCTTCCTTGGTGACAAGCTGCAGCCTACTCCCACTTATCTATCCTGTGCCTTCTGAGTGACATTTATCGTTAGCCAATTTAAAAACACATCTCCTGGTAAAATGTTAGTATGTAAAAAGGTGAGCCTTTGCTTTCGTGGAAAGCTTGTATCAATAAAAGAACTTTAGAGTTTTCTAATAGGAATCCAGCCCATTCTCCTCCTCCTGTTCAGCTTTGGGTTCAACTCTTAGGTGGCACAGTGGATAGAGTACCTGGAATTAACAAGACCTGAGTTCAAATCCTGCCTTAGACACTTAGCACTTGTATATAATCCTGTATATAAGCCATTTAACCTCTGTTTGCCTCAATTTCCTCATCTGTAGAAGGGGGATAATAACAGCAGCTACATCCCAGGGTTGTTGGAGGCAAAAAATGATATAATATTTATAAAAGACTTTGCAAACCTTAAAGCACTGTATTAATACTAGCTATTATTGTTATAACATCTGGACTGGCTTTCCCAAATACTGTCCCTGTAGGACAAGCTCTATACATATCCATTCAAATGCATGCTGAAATCTGAGCAGGGCACGCCAAACTTCTTGAATGATTGCATGTCCTTTCCAGGAGGCTCTGCAGCATCTAGGGGATTGATTCAATCAATCTAATGTCGTCTGAAAACAGGAACATCTGAAAGTCCTCGGTGTCCATAGGGAATTCCTCCTCAAACTTGATGCTAAACTGGAGATATCTTTGTCAAACATATGCCTTCCTGGTTTATGCCTCTTTTGCTGCTTGGGGCCAGAAGGTCAATGAACAGGGCTATTTCAACTGTCATATCACCCAGGGGCTGCTGAATGATCCTCTTGTATTGTATATATGGGAGACACCTTGTTGAAAAAAACCAGTCAGGAAACTTTTTGTTCTATTAAATCAAATACTTTTTTATAACCTACAGGAAAGGAACACGAGGGGATTTTATGTTCTCTACCTCTTTCAAGTAATTGTGAAACAATGATGGGATGTTCTATTGTTGAATGAATGTCCATTGTGAAAGGTTGCTTATTCTAGATCCCTCTTAATTCTAGTATCTTCCCTTTATTGATTATTTCCTTTATCTTGTACATATCTTGTTTGTACTTGGTTGTTTTATTCTGTCTAAAATTTGTTTGCAGGGCAGCTAGGTGGTGCAGAGTCAGGAGGATCTGAGTTCAGATTTGGCCTCGGACACGTAACACTTACTAGCTGTGAGACCTTGAGCAAGTCACTTAATCCCCAATTGCCCTGCCCTCCCCCCTCCAAAAAAAAAAGCAAAAAAAAAAAATCTAAAACTTGTTTGTACATAGTTGTTTGCAATGTTGTTCCCCCACTCCCTATCCCCCATTGAACTGTGCTTTAAAAGCAGGAGCTATCTTTTACCCTTCTTCGTATTCTTAGTGCTTAGCACAACTCCTGTCACACAGTTGGTGCTTAATAAATGTTTATTGATAGAAAATACCTTTCCTGAGGAAGAATGCCCTAATCATTTATAGATTATTCTCATAAAGATTTTGTACAGAAGGGAGAGTAGGCTTAGGCTAGCAGTTATGAATTAATATTCTCTCACTCACCATTTTTTTCTCTTTTTTTGGTATTAATAATTAATTAATTAATAATTTCTGCCCCCAAGCCTTTAGTATTTTCCCCTCCTTTTGACACCTTGGATATCAGCCCTCGATGCCCTCAAAGGTACAATTACCAACACAGATCTTCTCTATACACACTAGGTTCAATAGGTCTGTTTTTCCTGTCTTTGTCTCTTTGGTGACATTTCTACTTCCTCTATGTGCACCTCTGGGAACCTGATATAAGAGACTAGATATGGTGGTTGTGCTGTCTTTGAGATAAGAATTTGTTAAAATGACTTTTGCAAATCTTTTCCATTTTTTTTTTTTTTTTTGGCTTACTGTTCTCTTTCCATCTGAATCCTAGAAAACCCTTGGAATGATCTCAGCTGATCATCTTGCCACTCTCTTGTTATACTGATTTTATCTTCCACTGCTTCTCTTTGACTTGTGAAATAATATTGCTCATAATCATCCATCATCTTCCTTCATAAGATTTTACACATGATTTTATAATATAACTCATTTTTCTTTTATTGGCCATCTCTCTATTTGGCAAGTAAGATTTTGCTAATTAAGGTACTCACTAGACTCTTTCAGTCTCCATTGCAGCAATTTACATTAGTTAACCTTCCGTATGAAATTATTAAATAACATCAATGTGGATATTACTTCTGTTGACCATTCCCTAATTTTATTTTCAAAAATGAAAGCAATCTGTTTTCCAAGTTCCAACCTGGTTAATTATGGATTAATCACTGTTTCGTCACTGTAACACTGCTCTGCTAACCACCTGGTGATAATTTTTTTGGTCCTTGACAACCCACAAAAAAAAAAGGAAAATTTAAAAAGTTGTCTTCAATCCTTAATGGTGGCAAAGTGACAGGAAAGGCAAGATAAATCGCACATTCAGGGGACCATCAGTAAATGATTACTGGTAGTCTAAATGGGAGCTCTTTGTTCAATGATCAACAAGTATGCATATTACTAGTAGAGCTAAATCATATCAATCATGACTGTTGAGCTAATTACAAAGCAAATCAGAAAAGAAAATTGTAGCTAAAAGAAAAACTGGCTCATAGTAACTCCTTGGAGATGCAGAGAAGGGAATTGGCAGAGTGGGCTTTATTAGATGCCCCAAGGCTACAAGAAACATTTAATGGAACATTTGGTTATCATATAGTATGATATTAATAATTATTTGCAAACAACACCCATGAAAATAATTACCGTTCACATTTTAACTTCAGTTGCCGAGGATATCATGGTAGAGAAATTCTTTGAAGATCTTAGTAAGACCAAATCAACATACACTATGATGTTGTTCAGTAGTTTTCAGTCATGTGTCTTATTCGTCTTGACCCTATTTGGAATTTTCTTGGCAAAGATATTGGAGTAGTTGGCCATTTCCTTCTCCAGTTCATTTTATAGATGAAGAAACTGAGGCAAACAGGGTTAAGTGACTTACTCAGGGTCACATGGCTAGTAAGTATCTGAGGCTAGATTTGAACTCAGGAAGATGAGTCTTCCTGACTCCATGCCTGGCACTCCATCTAGTGGACCACCTCACTGGTATACTATACTATGATAGCTGGTGACTGATGCAAAGCTGGGAAAAGGTGAGAATGGACAAAGTGTGTCTCAGAAGACAGAAACGAGAGACCTTTGACTTGTAGATTATACAGAAACCTCAAGCCTCTTGTAAAGTGTTTTAACCCCTAATTATTTTAACTAAATGATATGCATTATTTTTTTTTAATGCTGCAGTATTTTTTTTTTTATTTTGCTCTTT
Organism: Pseudochirops corinnae; assembly: GCA_028646515.1. Taxonomy (NCBI): domain Eukaryota; kingdom Metazoa; phylum Chordata; class Mammalia; order Diprotodontia; family Pseudocheiridae; genus Pseudochirops; species Pseudochirops corinnae. Next base: position 247,077,130 of record CM053587.1, read on the forward strand.
GGAAGGGGGAAGGTAGGGCAATTGGGGTTGACCTGCCCAAGGCCACATGGCTAGTTTTTTGCATGTGTTAAGTGTCTGAGGTCGAATTTGAACTCAGGTCCTCCTGACTCCAGAGCCAATGCTCTATTCACTGTGCCATCTAGCCACCCCAATGATATGCATTATTATATTGACATGAATACAGAAATTTAAAATGGTTGAGATAAAGATGAAATTATATTTTTTCCTAGAGTCAATAGCAAGCCATTAAAATTTATTGAGCAGAGTAGTGACATGGTCAGACCTGTGTTTTAGGAAGATCAATTGGCAGCTATGTGGAGGAGGGTCTGGAATGAGCAGGGATTTGAAGGAGGAGACCAATTAGGAGGCTCTAGGAATGATCCTCATCTCTCTGTTTACTCTCCTTCTGCAGTCTCTTCTGCTTCCCTGGCTTCAATATGCATTCAATAATGATCAATGCGTGGATGCATCTCTAGTCCTAAACCCTCTTCTGAGCTTTAGTCTCACTTTTCCATGTAGTCTGATGGACATTTCTACACAGACAACTCCTCCATATATTCAAAACTGAATTCATCAGGGCGGCTAGGTGGTGCAGTGAATACAGCACCAGCCCTGGAGTCAGGAGGACCTGAGTTCAAATGTGGCCTCAGAGCCTTAACTAGCCACATGACCTTGGGCAAGTCACTTAACCCCAAATGCCCTGCCTTCCCCCCTCCAAAAAGCAAAAACAAAACAAAAAAACCAAAAAACCCTGAATTCATCATCTTTCCCCCCTACTCCCTTGAAAAGATACTGGAGTGGTTTGTCATTTCTAACTTTCTTATCTTTATTAATGGTGTCAAACACTCTCAGAGTCTTTCAGCCTCAGAATCATCTTTGATCCCTCCTTATCTCTCATCTCCTACATCCAAGCAGCTGACAATCTTTCTTTTAAAAAACTCTGCTTTTGCAATATCTTTCACCTCAGTTTTATACTTTTAATTCTGCTTGCCACCATGCTAGTTCTGGCCCTCGTTGCCTTTTCCCAGAATTAGGCAGTATCTTTGACTCTTATCTCTCCCACTATGATCCTTCCTAAATACCGCAGTCAGAGTAATATCCATAAAAATATAACCAGAGTAATTTTGTTGTAAAATTCGAATCCTATCATTTCCATAAGAAAAAAATCTTTTGCTAACTCCACATTGCCAAAAGGACAAAGGGCAAGTCTTTTCTCTATATTCACGGGCCACAATCTTTGCTCAAGCCCTAATCACCTTTCACCTAGATTATTACAATAACTCAGTCACTCTGCATTCCAGTCCATCTTCCACGTAGCTTCCAAAGTTATTTTCCTCAGACTCAGATCTGACCATGTTAGCCCCCTAATAAATGAACTCCAGTGGCTCCCTATTGCCTCTAGAATAAACTCAAAACTCTAGCTTAGCTCTTAAACCCTTTCAATGCCAGATCTCCTCTTACCTTCCCAGTTTATCATTGTACATTACCCCTTCTGACAACTTCCTGCATTCCAAAATCTGGCCTTCTCTTTGTTCCTCAAACAGGGCATTTCATCTCTGAAATCAGTCTTAGTTATGGCTGTCTCTCATATCGGGACTTCAATCCCACCTCACTTCTGCCTCATAGAATCCCCCTCTTCCTTCACAAAATGATTCAAGCACAATATTCTGCAAAGAGCCGGTCCTGGTCCCCTCAACTACTGGGGCTTACCCTCCCTCATTAGTTTGTATTTACGTACCTATATTTATTCCCCTTTATCCTTAATTACTTGTACAATGCTTGTTTCACTGTTAGAATGAAAGACTCTTCAGAGAAGAGATTGTTTCATTTTTTTTCCTTCGTATCCTTAGCAATGTGGCTGGCATTCAAAGTCTGCTTTAACCTGGCTCCAATTTGTCTTTCCAGTCTTGTCTCTAATGACTCTCCTTTACATACTCCCTATTCCAGCCAAACTGGACAACTCTACATTTCCCAGACTTATCTCGCCTCTCTGTTGGCTACAGGCCTTTTTTTATTCAGCCACATAGAAGTGATTTTGTCCAACCTTTATTAACATTTTCCATCCTTCAGGCTCAAATCAGGTGCTATTGACTTCATAAAGCCTTTCAAGATCTCTGCTTCCTCTCCAAAAAAAAAAAAAGCAAAAAAAAAAAAAGAAAGATCTCCACTTCTTGCTTTCAATCAGAAGTGGTTCTTCCTTCTCCTAACACTTGGTTTCTCTCTCTCCTATGCATATTCTACTAAGTACCGTAGGTGTTTTTACTTTTGTTTTTTATCTCTTCTACTTAAGGACAAGGATTGTATCTTCTTATCTTCCAGTCTCCAGCATCTAACACAGTGTCTGGAACATTGTAGGCCCTCCTGCTTCGTAGATATTTGTCCATATTTGATATTAATATTACCATCCCCATGATTTCCTGTCTCTACTAGAGACCACTTTAAATAGAAGTCCACAGGTAGTATTCCTAGGGCACACACACACACACACACACACACACACTCCAAAAGCCTTTATTGGTGAACAAATTAAAGGAAACTCTCTTTTCTTTGTCCCTTGAAGGGATTAGACTGGGGTCTGCCCCATAGGAATTTCCTTATTCTATTCAATAGGAGGGTACTTTCATTGCCTTTTATTTAATTTCGATTCTGATCCAGATCTCTGGGAGGGACTCCATTGATTCCTCAAGAGGAATGGTCCAGGAAGAATGGGAGGCAATTTGGTTACTCAGTAACAAATTTGGAAATGTTAACTTGAACTGTATTTTAAAATTTCTTCTTCTTGTTCAAAATTGCCATAAATGTTACCTGAAATCTTGTGGGCAGAGAGTACTGGTAGGAGGTGGAGAGGAGGGACCCTACACCCGTGTGGACACCTCCCTTTCCCAGTCAATGACAGATTTAGACTAATGTCAAATGAACTAAAATTGTTTCCAGTACACTTGAGCCGAAATCAAAGAGCACAGTATCAGTACTGAGGTTTTTCCTTTGATAGTAGTACGCTACCAACTATAACTTGTGCACAAGATGTTACATAAAAGACATTAATGAAGATATTTATGATCGGAAAAGGAGGTGGGCTGATCATGTAGCAAGCAAGAGAAACAACAGATGGCAGCCCAAGTGTTTCATTGTTACCCACAAATTAGCACTGGGTAGTGTTCAGTGGGTAGAATAACAGGTCTGTGGAGGATTTATAGACAGATACAGAAAAGAATAGAATAGGACAGGGAGACGTGGAGTGGTTGTAATTGGCATTAATTAAATACCCGTACTGATGAAATCACAGATTCATCCAAATATCGAGTTTGGGTAACTCTTTGCCTCCCTTCTGTGACTGATTTGTCCACTGTTCACTGTGGAATCTGGTTACCATCCCTTAAATCAACAACAACAACAGTAATAAATAATAATAATAAAACTTGACAAATATCATCTCATCTTATCCTTAACCACTCTGGGAAATAAGTGCTATTATTATCTCTTTTTTACACATGGGGAAACTGAGATAGAGAGAATAAATGACTTAGCCCAGAATCCCACAGCTAACAAATATCCAAGTCCGGAATTGAGCCCAGGCTTTCCTGCCTCCAGATCCGGTGCTCAGCCCCTGTACCTCCTTGCTGCTTTTTTAAAGAGCTGTCTGTTCAGACCCCTGCCTGGTGCTAGGGATGCAAAGATAAAGCTGAATCAGTCCCTGGTCTCAAGGAGCTCACCTTTCAGGGGAGACAGCACAAGCATCAGTAAGTACAGATGGTCACATACATACAGACAATAAAAACCAAGTAATTTAGGGCAAGGAGGCACTAACAGTTGGGGTGAGGGGAGGTCAGGAAAGCTGGGGTCTTGAAAAAAGTAAGGATTTCTATGAGACAGAGTTGAGGAAAGAAAGCATCCTAGAAATGGTGAAAAGCCAGTGCCTAAGCATGGAGACAGAGAATAGGAGATGGAAGGCTATGACCACAAGTCATGGCCACTTCAAATGGATTGTAGAATGTAGGAAGAGAAGTAATGTTTAACGAAGCTGGAAAGTCAGGTTTTGATCAAAGGACACGAATTGGCAGTTTTCATAGAAAGAGATCCAAATGATCAGGAATCATGAAAAATGCATCAAATCATAATAATTAGAGAAATGCAAATTAAACCAGTTTTGAAATACCACATAACACCTGTCAGACTGGCAAAGATAATAAAAGAAGAAAATGTGAAATGTGGGAGGGGCTGAGGGAAAACAGGTACCCTAGTGAGTTGTTGGTGGAGCTGGGATGTGGTCCAGCCATTCTACAAAGCAAAACCCAGAAAGTCACCAAACTGTTCATAACCTTTGACTCAAGTATACCATGACTTAGGGCTATACCCCCAAAGAAAATATAGAATGAAGAAAAGGCTCTATATTTACAAAAAAAAAAAATTGTAGCAAATCTTTTCTATGGTAACCAAAACTTGGATGCTAAGGGAGTGTCCCTTCCATTGGGGGATGGCCAAACAAATTGTGGTATATGAATGTAATGGAATACTATTGTGCCATAAGAAATGGTGAAATGTACAATTTCAGAGGGAGACCTTTTATGAATTAATTCAGAGCAAAGGGAGTAGAATTAGGAGAACAATTTATGATAACTTTATAGAGAAAAACAACTTTAAAAGACTTTAGAACTCTAATTAACACAACGATAAATTATTAGTCCAAAAGAATCAAAGTGAAACACAACACTCTTCTCTTGAGGTGAGAAGAGAGGAAATAAACTTCAAAACATACATTTTGTATGTGGCCAGTGTGGGAATTCATTTTGGCAGACTATATATTGAGGAATTTGTTTTTCAGTGTTTTTGTTTTTGCTTTTGTTGATTTTGTTCAATGAGGATGCCAGAAGGGGAGAAGACTAAACATGCTTGTAGAAAACTAAAATAAGGTGTTTTTTTAAAAAAAAAGAAAAGTAGGGTAGGCCCAGACTGTGAGGGTCTATAAAAGCCAGAAGATTTTCATATTATCCTGGAAGCATTAAGGAGACCCTGGTGTTTATTGAGTAGGGGAGTGACATAGTTAGATCTGTACTTTAAAAAAAAAAAATCCCTAGAAAACATGGACTTCAAACAAAGAAATCTGTGAGCCAGAGCTACACTAGCAAGCTACATGAAACATATCCTCAATTCAGCTGAATCTAGAGCCGGGAGAGAGCCAAGGACACCTTGAGAATGCTGCTGTTGTATGATGTGAGATCAAAGTCAGTTTGAACCAGGAAGAGCTGACCTAGGGTACAGCCATTGCAGGGAAGAAGTAGCCATCTGGTAGCTTTCTGTTTTAGCTGATCACTCTTGCTGTAACGAGACATTAAGCTCATTGTTTGCCTGCAGCAAAAAAAAAAAAAAAACAACAAAAAAAACAAACCAAAAACAACCGCTATAAAGGCTATCAGTACCCGTGACATTGAAACACTTTGGGACAAAGCCACAGTCACCAAACCCTAATTACAATTCTCTTATGGATAGTCTAAACTGAAATGATTTATGTTTATATTTATTTTATAAATTGTATTACATGATATATATTATGTTGTATTTATATCATATTTAGGTTGTTCCTTCTGACTGAGATCAGAGGTACATGTAATAGAAAAAACATTGGGCCAAAAGTCAGGAAACCTGAGTTCTAGATGCAGTTTTGTCACCAACTCACTGTGTGGTCTCCAATAAACTGCTTCTCTGGACCTCAGTTTCCTAATCTCTAAAATGAGAAGTATGGATGGTTACGTGCCCTTATAGCATGAACATTTTACAAATTGGAGAATGATGAACCAAACCATGAATATAATGAGATAACTACTGTGCCACAAGAAATGAATATGGGGGTGGCTGGGTGGCACAGTGAATAGAGCACCGGCTCTGGAGTCAGGAGAAACTGACTTCAAATCTGGTCTCAGACATTTAACACAAAACTAGCCGTGTGACTTTGGGCAAGTCACTTAAGCCCAATTGCCTTCCAAAAAAAAAAAGAAATGAATATGAAGAATAAAAGAATATGACATCTGAGGTCCCTTCCAGCTCTGTATCTATGACACTACGAATTTGGAGAAGTATGATTTGTATAAACTGATGCAAAGTCAAGTAACTGGAATCAGGAAATATATGTGTGTGTGTGTTTGTGCATGTGTGGATATTTAAGTGTATCTATGTGTATATATATTTATATGTATATAAATATATATAATGTGTGTATACATATGTGCATGCACACATGGATACACACACCACATAGATAAACACATAGATATACCCCAGAAGTTAAGTTGAAATGATTTATACACACACACACACACACACAAATGAATATATATGTATACCCCAGAAGTTAAGCTATTTGCTGAGGGTCACATAGTGAGTTTGTTCCAAAAACAAGATTGTGTGTGTGTGTGTACATTTGATATACAGTTTCCCTAATAAAGAATTTACTTAGGAATCAGGAAATTGGGATATCTATCTATCTATCTAAATACAGATATACATACATATGAGTGTATATGATGACTACCAAAATATGAATGTAAAGAACTGACCCTGGACCTGGATGAACTCCATATGATAATGACATAAGGCTGAACCTAAGAAAAGATGAGAAAATGTATGTTCTTTCACCGAAGAGGTCAGATTCATTTATTCAACTGATGCAGTGGCTAGTTTTGCTGAACTGTTTCCTTTTTTTTAAGATTTTTTTCTTTCCTTTTAAATCTATATCTCTCTATCCATATATTCATTATTTATGTGCTATCTGTTTTTTTGATGTAAGAATTGGTTCTCTTTTGTCCTAGCTCCAGTGCTTAGTGCCTGGCATGAGTAGGCAAATAATTCATGCTTGTTGATTGATTAAATGATTAAAAGACTGACTCTGAGGAGAGAGGAGAGAATGGAATATAGTTTTAAAAATTAATGTATTCAAAAACCAAAAAAAATTTAAAAATTTTAAATGTAGATGGTTTTAAGCTAAGTAAGGCAAAGAACTTCAAATTTGAATTCTGTGTTAAAGGTGGCAGCTTCTTAATCAAAAACCAAAAGATAACATTTTCAAATATTCCTTAACAGAACACCTGATGAAGTGTTCCAAGTTCATCTGGCTCCTTCTTCCTTGTTACAGAGCTAACAAAGGATAGTTAACACCTGAGGCCATTTTCTTCAGCAACTGGCCATCTTCTAAATCTTTCATGTCTTTGCTTCTTATGTTGGTAGACAATTTTCCTGATAGAGCACCGACTTAGGGGTCAGGAAACCTAGATCCTAATCCTGATTTTAAAATAAACTCACTATGTGATCTTGAGCAAATAGCTTAACTTCTTTTGGGCTCAGTCTCCTCTTCAGGAAAACAAGGGGGTTGAACTAAATCTCTAAAGTCCATTCCATTTCTATGAAACCTTAGTATCCTAAAAAAACACAGGACTGATAAGGGACCTCAGGGCCCCACTATATATTTCCTTGTTACTTACTAATTGAAAGCTTAAATTATTTTCATAGCCTGCAATCCCTTGCTGAACAATCTACAAAAAAGGAAAAATCTCTACTTGTCAACTATTTTCTTCACAGCCCTGGGAAAGGGATGGTGGGGTTTTTGTTTGCTTTTTTCTTCCTGTGTGGCCCTTGACTGGGAAGACTTTTGATGAAGTTGGCGGGATATTTCCCTGCATGAGTGGAAGAGGCCCCTGGGAGCAATAGTAGCCAAATCAGCATCAGGTCTTTTGCCTTGCCGGGGTGAAGAGGGTAATCACTTGTGAGGGCTTTTCTAGGTAAGACATTACCAGGAAAAAGAGTCTGATGTGGTATTTGTGTGATGTAGGGTGTCAAGCAGCGGTCAGTCCTGGCTTTTTGCTTGTGTCAGCTACTCTGACTGAGTCAACAATTATGCTGCTGTTAGGTTAGGTGGTTTTCTCCCTCCCAGCCACTGGATAAGAAAGAATAGGGACAATGCTTTCTTCCTTCCTAAGCCCCTGCTTCACTTCTTTCTATACAGCTAGAACTCCACATAGTACATAGAGTACTATCAACAATTCAAGGAATGAAGTTAGTTGTGCAGTGGAAAAGGGGACCCAGGTTGTTGTTAGTTCTTCATTCTTGAAGAGGACCATGACATCAGAAAGGTGAGGCCTTGATGTGCAAGTGAATTGGATTTAAGTGAGGTAGGGCTGTGCAAAGTCACCAGCTTCATTTTCTCCTCCAGAGTCATCTGGGTCCAGTGGTAAAATATAGGTCAGGATGACTGGAAGTGGCCCAGTGGGGACCTCAGCCGTTTCAAGTGAAGATCTTTAACAGGTCTCAGTTTGACTGAGGCAACTTCCATTCAGTGATCCAGGAAGAGATGGACCTTATTCCTAGCAGAGATGCAGCCCCTAAGACCCAAAAGCTATGTCTCCAGTCCCTTCTCTTGACCTTCAGACAAGTATTTTACAACTGCCTGATACTGGATGTCCCTCCAACACCTCAAATTCAGCACTGTCCCAACTGAACTCATCATTTTGTCTTTTTTTAATTTAATATTTTATTTTTCTCCCAATTACATTTAAAACAATTTTAGAATTTTATTTCAGGGGGGCAGAGCCAAGATGGTGGCGTAGCAGCAGCAACATATCGCAGCTCTCACATGGCCACCCCAGAATACCCATAAAATAGGACTCTAAACCAATCCTAGAACTCCAAAACTCACACAAAGATACTTCCCACTAAAGTCAGCTCGGCTATGAGGAACCATATCAGCACTGCGAACCGAAACCAGCCTGGCCTAAAGCCATGGCTGTGCCCCGGCGGCGGCTGGACAGGCGCAGCGGAGGAGCTTCTCAGGTGAGTGGATTAGCACCAGCTGTGAGTGGGGATTGAGAAAGGAGGAGATAAGCAGTCCAGCCGAAAGGCCTCCAGAGCGGAAAAGCGAAAGGCAGAGGTTTTGCACCCGCCTCCACGTTGTAGCTTCCCGCCTGCGGCCTGCAGACGGCAGGGGGACTGAGCGATTGTTCTCAGGCCAAGAGCTCTTGTGTTGAGTGGCCTGGATCTGGATCACGGTCTTGGGCCTCGGTTCTGAAGTCTTCACTATCCAGTCAGCTGGAAGTAAATAGGAAGAGTTCCCAGCCTCTTCCTGAGAGCTACGGCAGCCGGGAGGACCCCAGCGATTTGGGACAGAGCTTTTCCTTCTGGAAGCAGAGCCCCACAGAGATTTTTAAAAAAATCAAGGACTGAACAACC
>CM053587.1:247086842-247108958 GCA_028646515.1 Pseudochirops corinnae
CCTGAACTAGGTAAATGATATGTTTGATTAAAGTAAGATTGTTAACCCATTTTGAGTTGCTTTCCTTTAGCAAAGCAGATCTAAGAACCTGTGCTAGCAGCCGCCCTAGGTATGCTAGGGTGCTTGCTGATACAGGTATGAGTAGGAATTTAAGTATTCCTGACTCCAAGTCCAGGACTCTGCCCACAATAGGGATCTGAACCTAAGTCTTCCGCTCCTATTATCAACACATTTGCCACTGCACTATATCTCGAAGTAATGGTGATAAAGTCAATGTCTTTATTTTTGTCAATGTCCCAATTTTGGGTATCAACAATTTATTTAAATTGGTCGGATTGGAGCTGCTGTAATTACACACAGTTTTTTTCTTCCTTTTATCATGTCTTCCAATTTGGTATTGATGTTGATCTTTGCTCTAAACATTGGTGATTCAATGCACCCTGATAACTAATTTTGAAGTAGCTTCTACAATTAATGACTATTCATTTACTGTCAACATATGGTAAATTACACTCTTTTGGGTACTGTTATTCAACACTCACGGCATCCAGCAATTTCTAATTTTCTTCTTGCAAGAAGTATTTAAGATGTACAAACATGAAGCTTCTAAGTCATTTATAGGCTTTTATCCTCTTATATTTTGTGATCCCGTATTCTCTTTCCAACCTCGCTTTCATTGTCCTCCCCATGCCCACCTTCACAGGGACATCACCGAGACATACAATGGCAATTTACAGATCATTTTAAATGGTTAATGTATAATTATTACTAATTTTAAAATGGTAAAACTATGCTCTATGACCCCACAAATTATAATATACATGTTGATTATACAGGTGTCAGGGGTGTAGAGGGTATATACATTCCCCTAAGAATATGGCACTCAGGGACAGGTAGGTGGTGCAGTGGATAGAGCACTGGCCTGGGAATCAGGAGGACCTGAGTTCAAACTGGTTTCAGACAATATCAATGTGACCCTAGGCAAGTCACTTAATCCTGATTGCCTCTCAAAAAAAATTTTTTTAAATGTCACTCTACACAAGTGGCAGTATGGCATGGTTGATAGCCAGTCTAAAAGTCAGGAACACGTGGGCTCAAATTCTGCCGCTGACATATATTGGCCTCATGCTGCTGGACAAGTCGCTTACCAGAGCTCTCAGAAACTCTAAAGATCAACACTACAAAGATGTAGACAATCTGTCTTGATAGAAGGGGTTCACTCACACAGAACTCACTATACCTATGAAATTACAGGTCTAGTCTCTAGTTTCTGTTCAACTGCTACATCATAAATTTGACCTAAAATTAATATCTTACAAAAATATACATCAAATGTTGTGCTGACAAAACTGAAACAAAGCCTTGTTAACCAGGAGAGCTCTGTATGGCTCCAGTCTCTTAAAAATGTGACTAAGGAAGTTTGAGCTGAGCCTTTCTTTTCTGTTTGGTAAATTTCCTGATAGTAAAGAGTGCCATTTCAAACCATCCTATTGTCCTCAGGACTCTGTTCTAAGCATTGTAGTACAATAGGTGCTTACTATATGTTTGTTGTTGATGATTCAGGTCTTTTATTATGCATTTCCTGCATGTAAAGGAGCATGTCCCAAACTGAAGATATAAATATAGATAAGGAACAGAACCTTCTTACAGAGTATTTACAATCCAGTGGGGTGAAGGACAAATATATAAGTACCTGAACCTCTGAAAGGTGAGAATTGCAAAGCAAAACTACTTACTATTCAAAATTTGGAAAGAAAAAGGTCATCTTTACCCAGGAAGGGTTAGAGTGAGGGAGGCCAGTCAGGGAAGGTTTCAAAGAGGGAGTGGCCCCTAAGTTAAGCTTTTGAAGAAGAGGAGGAGCTTCAGCCAAAGGAAATGGGAACCAGGAGCAGGGGCTGGGCTGTAGAGAAGGAGTTCATGTCAGGCCCAAGGAATGGGATGTATGGGGTGTTCAAGGAGGACTAGTACCTCTGATGTGAGGGCTTGCCAAACCCAGAGCTGTTCATCCACCTTTGATGCCCACCTTCAATCAATTCTCACTTGTGGCTCCAAGAAGCTGTACCATGCACAGCAGTTACACCCAGGTAAACCATCTCAGCAGATGGACTAAACCAGGTTGAGGGTAGTGGAAGGGCCACAAACCTGTCAGCAGTTGGGGGACGGGGGTTGTGATATCCATCCAAGCATGTGACTTCCCCCTGTGGAATGGACAGATAAGAACAATTTGTTCCAAAGGCCACATAGGTGGCTGAAACACTTAGAACTTGGTCAGACATAGAAGATGCCAAGGTCACCCACTGCATCCTGGGCTATTGCCAGTTATCTTAACTCTTGTCCTGCCACTGGACTCCCATGACTCTGGAAGAGAGAGTGAGGCTGACAACTTTGTGCAACTCTTTCTCACTTAAATCCAAGTCATACAGGAGTCAAGACATTACCCTATGATGTCACTGGTCCTCTTCCAAAACAAAAGACAAACAACAACAATTGGGGTGAGCAAAGGAGGACAGAGGATGAGAACAAGTACATGTAGTAGTCCAGTTTGGTTAAGATCATGAGCTATATGAAGGGAAATGATGAGTTCAGAAATGTAGGTTAGAAGAAGGTTGTGGAAAACTTCAAGTGCCGCAATACTTTATTTGGCAGGCAGTGGGGAGCCTCTGAAAGTTTTGAGTAGAATTGTACATGAGGTGCTTAATAAATATCTAATTGATTGATTATTGATAAAAGAGTAATGTGATCGAGGTGGCACATTAGGAAGATTGAGGTAGTGCCGGGAAAGATGGAAGAAGGATGAATAGAGGCAGGAAAACCAGTTAGGATGTTGTTATGACTGTCTTGATGAGAAGAGATGAGGACAGAAACCAGTGGAATTACTGTAGGATTGGAAAAGTGAGTATAGATGCAAGAAATATTGTGGAGCCAGAATCTGTAGGAATTGACAACCTATCAGATATGTAGGGTCTTGGGGAGAGGACTCAAAGTGTCTCTAGTGTTATAAGCCTGGATGACTGAGAATATGGTGGTGCTATTGATAGAAATTGAAAAAAAGAGTGAGAAGGTTTTGAGGAAGATGATAATGAGTCTAGTTTTAAATATGTTGAATTTTAAATACAAGTAGGTTATCTAGATGGAGATAGCTGGTCAATATTTGGTAATATACCAAGAGTGCTCTGGGGATAGGTGGGAGATGAAAACAAAGATATGGGAGTTATTTACATATGATAATTAGAGCTATGGGAATAGATTAACTCTGGAAGGGAGAGGGAGAGTTTGAAGTGAGAAGAGACCAGAGGCTGAACCTTGGTTGTTATCCACATTTTAGGAGGGGCTAGAGAATGAGATAATAGCTTGGGACATCTGAAAGAGGCTTCAGAAAGAAAAAGAAAACCACATCAGTGAAGGTAATAGAAGAGAATTGGCTCTCAGTTCTTCCCCTAAGCTCAGTGTCAGGATTCGATGCTGAAGCTGCATTCCTGAGACAAGATGGTGAAGGTCAGTGTCAACAGATTTGGCTGTATTGGACTTGTGGTGACTAGGAGTGCATTCAACTCAGGTGGAGTAGACATTGTGGCCATCAGTAATCCATCCATTGACTTCAACTACATGGTTTATATGTTCCAATATGATTTCTGCTCATGGCAAGTTCAAGGACACTATCAAGACTGAGAATGGAAAGCTGGGAATCAATGGAAAAGCCATTATCATCTTCTGGGAGCAGAATCCCACCAATATTGAATGGAGAAATGCTAGAACCAAGTATATGGTACAGTCTATTGGTGTCTTTACCAGAACGCAAAAGGTTAGGGCTCACCTGAAGGGTGGAGCCAAGCATGTCATTATCTCTGCCCCTTCTGTTGATACCCTTATGTTCAGGATGGGAGTGAACCACAAGAAATAGGATAATTCCCTCAAGATTGTAAGTAATGCTTCCTGCACTATCTATTACTTGGCCCCCTTGGCTAAGGTCATTCATAACAACTTTGGCATTTTGGAAGGACTCACGACCAATAACCCAGTCCATTACTCCTACCCAGAAGACAGTAGATGACTTCTCTGGCAAGCTGTAGCATGATGGGCATGGTGCTACACACAACGTTCTTCCACTGGTGCGTCTAAGGTCGTAGACCTTGCCTACAGGTCAAACCTGAGAGTAAAAAGCTCACAAGCCTGGCTTTCTATGTTCCCAGTCTCAGCGTATCTGTTGTAGACCTGACTTGCTGCTTGGAGAAACCTGCCAAATATGATAATATCAAGAAAGTGGTTAAACACCTATCAGAAGGATCTTTGAAGCGTATCTTGGACTACACAGAGGACTGGACTGTATTCTGTGACTTTTAACAGTGACACCAATTTGTCTACCTTCGATGTGGACATTGAAATTGCCCTTAATGACCATTTTGTCAATCTCGTTTCTTGGTATGGTTATAGCAACCATGTAGGAGACCTCATGGTCTACATGGCCTCCTAGGAGTAAAGTGGAAAGCCATGAGTCTTCAGCCCCAGCCAAAAAAAGCCCACCTCCCTAACCTATGTCCCTATACTGGTGATCCTGTGTCCCATTCATATCTTGTATCATATCCTGGAAAAGAAGGGAGAAGCAGAGTACTAGACTGTATACCACTGATAAAGTCACCATATTCAGTTCAAGAAAAGAGAGGGAGAAAGAGTGAGAGTTGGAGGTATCAAGATGGTGACTGCGAGTATTGCAAAAGTCACACACAAATGAAGAGGCCAGAAAAAAGTCTTGAGATTGAGCAACAAACTGGTGATCACTCATTTTGGGGAAGACTCTTTGAGAAGAATGGTGAGGATGGAAGCTGAGCAAGGTATTGATGAATGTGTGGAGAGTGAAATGCAGGCAATAAATGGGGAGTTAGAGGGGAGGCCAGTTAGTTATTTTACAGATGAGGAGATGAAGGCCAAGAGAGATTAAGTGATTTGCCTTCTGTCACACAGCTGATGAGGGACTGAGGATTTGAACTCAAGTCTCCTTGACACCAGGTCTCATGTTCTATTCACTATACCACCCAGTTGCTAAACCCTCATGATTAGGTAAGCAGCTTCTGGTTTTACAAGAAATGAGGAGGAGCATCTATTAGGTCCATTTAGGAGAGACGACATGCAATACTGCTCCAAGGAAGAAGACGTGACTCCTAGTGGTTGGCAGCTCCCTTCTGAAGGTTTCTGGGGTGGCCACACACAAACCTGCTATAAACAATAGGGAGTATACCATCTTCCTAAGGCAGGTGTCCAGAATATAATGGGGAACCTCTCCAAACTTGTCAAACCTGACAGCTATGACTCACTTCTATTGATTTCTCTGGGAACAAATGTGCCACCACAAGGAACCAAGAAAGAGCTGCTAGAAATTTTTTTTTTTAAGGAAAAAGGTATTTTCCTCATGGCTACTGATAAAAGATAAGGACTTCAGAAGAGAAAAAAAAATATAAAAAAAGGAAAAGCAAGTTAAGAAGTGGTGTTGGAAAACAGAATTTGTAATTCTAACCCAGGACTTTCAGAAGCAGTTGTGATGGGCAATTGGCCAGGAATGGAACATACCTAATGAAGTCTGGTAAAAAGCGTATTCTGTTAATTAATTCAATAAGCATTTGTTAAGCTCTGGCAAAGTGCTAGGCCCTGGAAATTCGAAGCCCAAAACAAAACAATCTCTGCCATTCAGGAAAAGCCTTTCCATTTAAGGGAACCGTGTACAAATAGATACAAATGTAGTGGGAGTGGTGGAGGGACTGGGTAGCCACTCTGGAAGAGGAGATAATCCTGAAAAACTGGGGGCAGATAAAAGAGGCCAGGAGGTATTAATATGTTAACGAATTGCAAAATTGTGTTAATGCTCTGTTATCCCTTTCTGAGTCCGGAAGGCTTTCTCCTAGTTAGAACTGGAAAGGAGCCTGACCCCTGACTGGACCAAAAGAAAGGCCACACCCTGGGTGGCCCTTCATACTGTGGCCCTCAGTTTAAGAGAGTTTGAGACATAGATGAGACATATCCATCAGGGAGACTGACTCTGGAGGGTGATTAATCAATCAATATTAAGTGCCTACTATGTGCCAGTCACGAGTGTTGAGCTCGAAACAAAAAGAGGCCAACCTCCCTTACTCCCCAAGCGCTCTTTTTCAAGGAGCTCACAATCTAGTGGCAAACATGGAGATAAACAGGCCTGGAGAGGAGCAGTATTCCAAGTAGAAAGGAATAAGGTCTCTCTTTTGGCAGCAGAGAAAAGATCTGACTATGGATTCAAGAATTGAGCTGCAGAGAGAAAATCCAGGAATCTCAGCTAAGTGACCCCCTTCACACACACAGACCCCAGAGACAGTGTGCCCAAGGGGGAGAACCGTGAGAAAGAAGACATCAGGGCCCTAGATCCAGCAGGAGACGAGTTGCCTTGGCCATATGTCTCCCAAATATGTGCCACTGTACTGTTAATTCTTTGTGCCTACTCTTCCAAATTATACTGTCTATATTTCTGGGAGGGCATATCCTAGGTTTTTGGAGAGAAATGTTTTGTATCTATTGCACTTTGCCAGCTTAGTAAGTGTCTTTGCTTTGAGTTAATTGTGTCTGTTGGCCAACTATTTAAGGTTAACTCACCTGTGGGGTCTTGTGAGCTATAGTATAGGAGTGTGACCCAAAGGGTACAAAAGCAGTCTCGCTTCTTGGGACCAACTTATAGACTTGTGAATGCCAAGATTGGGGGGTGAGGGCAGAGAATAGCTCAAAGAAGGAGATGCTGAGTGAAATACAAAGAAATTTCTCCGGTAGCAGGGAAGGGCACCAAAAACTAGCAATATCAAGAAAAGCCTTGTATAGGAGGTGACATTTAACTTGACATTTAACTTGACCCTCTTTGATGCTGTGGATTCTAAAAAGCAACACAGTACAGACATGAAGGACAGGCTGTGTGAAGGCATGAAGATATGAAAACATGGCATATGAGGAACAGCCAGCAGGCCAGTTTGATTGGAATGTAGAGTATGTGTGGAAGAGTGATGTAAATAAGCCTGCAAAGGTAGGGAGATTAAGGGCATTAAGTAACCTAGCAGAGGGAGTTATATTTTGCTCTAACGGCAATAAGGAACTACTGGAGTTTATTTAGCTATGAACTGACACAATCAGATCTCAGCTTTAGGAACATTAATTTGACTATTGCATAGAGGATTAATTGAAGAGAGGAGGGGATAGATGCTGAGAGAACAAAAAAGAGGCTTAAGGTCTATGAAGGCTGGCATTGGAGTGGGGATAACTTGAATGGAGAGGTAACTCCAGTTTTCATCCTGGGTTACTGGAAGGATGAGAAGGAAAAGAAAGAAGTTAGGAAGAGAAATGGTTTTAGGGATGGGGGGAGGAGGATACTCAGTTCTGTTTTGGACATATTGAATTTGAGATGTCTGTGGTAATTCAGTCGGAAATAACCTATAGCAGTTGTTGTGGTGATGTGGGCTAGAGCTCATGGGAGAAACTAGGATTAGATACATACTTCTGAGGGTCGTCTCAGTTTATTGAATCCTTGCAAATGGATGAGAGCACCAAGAAAGAGAAAAGAACAGAGCCTTGGGATACAGCTATGGTTATGATGTGAAACATGGAGGACGACCCAGCAAGAAAGACCCCTAAGAAGTGATGAAAGACAGATGAAAGAACTGGGAGGAGTGTCTTCAGAAATGAGGGAGGAAATAGTATCCAGGGGGAGAGGGTGAGCAACAATGGAAAATGCAGCAGAGACGTCAAGAAGGAAGAGAACTGAAAAAGATCACTGGATTCGGCCCCTGAGGTCATTGGGAGCCTTGGAGAGGGTAGTTTCAGTTGAATGAGGTCAGAAGCCAGATTGCAAGGGACTGAGGGGTGAGGAGTGAGGACAAGGAAGACAGGTGGCTTTTTCTAGGAGTATCTTTGAAAGGGAAGAAAGAAATAACATGATAGCTTGAAAGAAAGGTGACATCAAATGAAAACTTTTCAAGGACTTGGGTCCATTTGTAGGTAGCAGAAGGGAGAGGCTGAAAATTAGTGGGGGGGGATGACAATTGTAGGGAGGCTGAGATGGAGCTAGATGCTGCTGAAGGAGAGAGGAAGGGATGAAATCAAAGGCACAAGTAGATGCTGCAGCAAGGAAAAGGGTCACCTCTTCAACAGAGGAGCTGGAGAAGGAAATGGCAAACCATTCCAGTATCTTTGCCAAGAAAACCCCAAATGGGGGTCATGAAGAGTCAGACACTTTTTTTGTTGAGATTTTTGGAGGGGGGAAGGCAATTGGAGTTAAGTGACTTGCCCAAGGTCACACTGCTAGCAAGTGTTAAGTGTCTGAGGCTGGATTTGAACTCAGGTCCTTCTGACTCCTGGGCCAGTGCTCTATTCAGTATAACACTTAGCCACCCCCGAGGCAGACACTTTTGAAATGCTGAGCAACATTAGTACACTGATTGGAAAGGAGAGAGGTCATTGGAAGACCAGAAGAAGATAAAATTTTAATATATTCCTCATATCTGCCTCTTGACTATCCTAGCTTCTTTCAAGTCTCAACTAAAATCCTACCTTCCAGAGGAAATTTTTCCTGATCCCCTTAATTCCAGCGCCTTCCTTTTGTTGACTATTTTCAATTTATCTTGCATATAACTTGCTTACAAATAGTTGTTTCCATGTTGCCTCCCCTATCGCACTGTGAGCTCCATGAGAGCAGGGACTGCCTTTTCCCCTTCTTTTCATCTCTAGAACTTGGCACAGTGCCTGACCCACAGTAGATGCTTAATTAATATTTACTGACTGATTTTGGACTGAAGACTAGGGATTAGAGACTGAATCTGAGAAAGTGGCATCAGGGAAGACAGCCAAGAGAGCCTAAGAGAGAAAGAAGAGGTGAGCAGTGGGAACGTGTAACACCGTAGGGAGCAGGCCCAACCTAGGACAGCACGATGAGATTAGCAGAAGATATTAGTCAACAGACCCGCAAGGTCAAAAGCTTGAATTGCTGCTTGACATAAGTATTCCATACAGGAATATCCCTCTGTATGTATTCTGGCCACATATGTTCACTACATGTGATCCTTATGTTACCATTCCCATTCGTGGTATGTGATATTTTTTTGTGGGGGGGAGCAACCCCTAGCTTTTTCTTTGGGGAACAAAGGGGATGACAGATCTATAGCTGCATTTTTGCCATTCCATTAGATGTCTTTGCTTAGACATAATTTTATCTTCTGGTTGACTAATGAAAAAGGGAAGAGAACCCTAAGAGATAGTGACAACTTGTAAGCTGTGATTGTGAGTGGACCCAGACCAAAAGAGTACCCTAAATCTGGGGTGGCTTGTCTGAAGACCCAAGAGGGGGTACCCACGGAATTACATGTCAAAAACCAAATTTATTATCATTCACTCTCACCTCCTTCTCCTTCTGATTGTGGTGGTCTGGGCGGAGAGGAAGAAATTTACAACAATGTCATTAACCCTATCTTTCAAACTAAAAATGTCTCAAACAGAACTCATTATCTTTCCCCCTATTCCTGCCTCAAGTCTTGTTGGACTTTTCATTGTCTTCCCCCCCCCCCCCCCCAAGCCGTAGCCAAGGACTATAGATTTTACCTCTGCAACATCCCTTGTATTTGCCTCCCTCTCTGCTCTGATACTGTCACAGATCTGGTACAGGGCCTCATCACCTCATGCCTGGACTATTGTGATGGCCTGCTGATGGGTCTGCCCACCTCATGCATGACTCTCTCCACTCCAGTCCATCCTCCCATCCAGCCACCAAAGTGATTTTCCTAACTCACAGGTCTGATCACATCACTTCCCTACTCAATAAACCCAAGTGGTTCCCTATGACCTCCAGTATCAGATATAGAATGCTGTGTTTGGCCTTCGAAGCCCTTCAGAACCTAGCACTCACCTACTTTTCCAGTCTTCTCACTTCTTCCTCCCCATCACCTACTCTTCAGTCCAGTTACACTGGCCTCTCGGCTGCTCCACCAACAAGATGTGGGCATTTTCTCTGGCTGTCCTCCGTGTCTGGAATGTTCTCCATCCTCTGCTCGGCCTGCTAGCTTCTGTGGCTTTCTGTAAGTCCCAACAGAAATCCCATCTTTTGCAGGAAGCCTTCACCAAATCCTTTTAATTCTCATGTGTTCCCTCCATCGTCTATTTTCCATTTATTCTACAGCTAGCTTGCCTCTTATTTGTGGGTGTCTGTGTTATCTCCCCCATTGGATTGCAATGCCCTTGAGGGCAAGGACTGTCTTCTGCCTCTTTTTTTATCCCAAGAGCTTACTTAGCACAGTGCCTGGCATATAGTAGGTGCTTAATAAATATTTATTGATTGATTATTGGTTGATTTCAAGTTAATAACCTTAGGGTTACCTGGCCTTCAGCTCTTCAGAGCTTATAAGCTCTGAAATACAATAAGCTATCACCATTGCAGGTTTGCATCTCTCCTATATGTCCTTGCCCTTCATTTTCGTGCCATCACCCTCATATAGGCCTTTATTCCTACATCCCTTATTCCCAGGGAACACAGGAGAGAGAGCACTGGGTCTGGAGTTAGGAAGCCCTGAGTTCAAATGTATGCATGTAACCCTGGGCAAGTAATTGAATCTCTGCCTCAGTTTCCGGGGGATAACAGTAGCACCTGTCTCCCAGGGTTGTTAAAGAGGATTAAGTGGGATAGTATTCCTAAGGCCTTCAGCACAGTTCCCAGAACATAGTAGGTACTTAATAAATACCTGTTGCTTTTCCTCTTCCCCCTCATCTCCCTTCCTTCATACTGTTGCCAGGACAATTTTTCTTTTATTCATACAGATGGTCTCGCCATTCCTCTGCTCAAAAATCTTTGTTGGTTCCTTCCCATCAACCACAAAACATCCAATCTCATCTCTCCACCAACTCTCCACGTTCTGCGAAGCTGCCACTGGCGATGATGCCACAATGACCAAGGCTCACGTCCCTGCCACAGACAGTCTCTTCCCTTGAGGAGTTTATAGCTCAAGGAGGGAGGTGATTGCTAACATTCATATAGCATTTCATGGTTTGCAAGGAGTATTAGGAATATTGTCTGATCTTATTCTCACACCTCTGGGAGGTAGGTACAGTTATTATCCCCCTTTTACAGGTGAGGAAACTGAGGCAGATAGCGATCAAATGACTTACCCAGGGTCACACAGCTAGTAAGTTTCTGAGGCAGGATTAAAACTTGGGTCTGCCTGACTCCAAGTCTGGTGCTCTATCCACTATACCACCTAGATGCCTCTAATAGAGCGGTTCTCAACCTGTGGGTTACGTTCAATTTGTAACAATGCAAATACATCCTGCATATCAGATATTTACATTACAATTCATAACAGCAGCACAATTACAGTTATGAAGTAGCAATGAAAATAATTTTATGGTTGGGGGTCACCACATCCTGAGGAACTGTATTAAAGGGTCGCGACATTAGGAAGGTTGAGAACCACTGCTCTAATGAGTCCCAAAGAACAGAGGGAATGTGGTATAGGATGATAGAATGCTGGATGTGGAGTCGGGAAGACTTGAATTTGTCTCAGACACTTGCTAGCTATGTGACCCTGGGCAAGTCACTTAACCTGTCTCAGCCTCAGTATCCTTATCCATAAAATGGGGACAATAATAGCACCTACCTCATCTGGCTGCTGAGAGGGTCAAATGAGCTAATATATGCAGATTTTTTTTTGCTTTTTGGAGGGGGGAGGATCACATGTAGGGCTTTAATGGCAGAGATGAGACTCTAGAATCCTTCCACATTCGCTCATGCTTTCCACCAAAAAGAATCTTCACATTCTTTCCACGTCACAACTTTCCTCACTGCGGTTTTGACGTATTGCGGGTCAGCGTAAGAAATTAAATTGGAGTTTCGTGGAAGCCGCAAACAACACTCAAAAGCCAGCAGACGGCACAGAGCCTGTGACCAAGTACTTAACCCACATTTTACCTTAAGCTACTGTAAACACCCATAAAAGAAAAAATTCAGACTTCTCTGCTATGAAGAGAGGGCCAAAAATTTTTACATGAATTTTCCAGATCAAGCGGGTGCTGTAGCCCTCGCCCCCCACATTATGGAAGGGATAACTGTAGTTCTTTTACACACACACACACACACACACACACACACACACACACAGAATTTCTGCACAATTAATTCTGCAACACCTGTGAAGCAGTTTTCAAGGACAAAAAGACTTTGTAGTAAAAGCCCTTCCTTCTGAAACTGTGGGGGTTATTGGGGTCCTCAGAAGAGATCACCAGGTATTAACGATCCATAGGGTGTTGGAGCTGGGGCAAATGCTGAAGAAGTCCCAAGGACAACAGAACTCAGGAGGTGGGGGAGGTATGAACTGAGCTCAAGAAACTTGTATTTTGTAGGCATTCATCCAGAAGTCCTCTAGTATTGCAGAGGGAAGTCAGGCCAGAGTAGAGAGTGCAGAGGGGCCACGTGAGGGGGAACTTGTGAAGAAAGAAGGCCAGAAGGAAACCCCCTGGTTGAAGGAGCACCCTGTGGGAAGTGGGAACAGCCCCAAAGTTGGAGGAGGATGAGGTCACCACAGCAGGAGCCAATCAAAACTCTCTCTGGGGCAGGCAAAGAAAGGCTTTCACTAGGTCAGAGACATCAGATGTTGTTGCTGCTAGGGAGAGAGGAAGCCAGACAAGTCCTGGGCTTCGTGCCCATAAACCCAGGAGGCCCTGCATTGGCTAGGAAAGATCCAGGGGCTGGCTGAAGGTCAGCCCAGAAGCCACTAATCACTAGCGAGAGCCAAAAGTTACATTTTTGTAGGGATTAGTTGTTGCTGGGTACATTTCTGGTAAAGTCAGTGTGGGGGTTCCTGGGAAAGCCATTTAAATGACTCTATTTTTCTTATAATAAACTCCACTTTTTAAAGCGCCTGGTAGCAGTACTTCTGTGCCTTCACGATCTTCAAGGCCAGTCTGCCCATTTTACAGATCCTTTGGTCAATACATTTATTTAGAGCCTGCTGTGTGTTGACACTATGCTAAGCACAAGACCATGATGGAAGAGTCCAAAGAAGTCTCAAAGTGGTACAGTTGGTGGGAAATGGGGAGAAGACTGTGGTGAACCCCCTCTTTAATAGAGGCCCTGGAATCCATGGCCCTGCCCTCCTTTCCAAGAATCCAGTCAGAAGATCAGAGGGTGTGGGTGAGATGTGAAGACCAGGCAGATTCTATCTTGCAGCATAATGAGATTTCCCAATGATGAGTTTCCTGAGAAAAGAAGGTTGTGGAGCCCATGGCCCTGCCCTCCAGTCAAAGATCAGGAAACTAAGTTCCAGTGTTAAGCATCTTGTCTAAAGTCCTATAGGCAATAAGCGGAGCAAGAGTTTGAACTGAATTTGGAGCCAGAGGAGTTGAGTTCTAGCACAGCAAGTATTTGAAACGAGCTCCTCAGCCTCCAAATTGAGCCCTCCTGAGCCTATATCACTCTGCCTCTTTTTTTTTTTTTTGGAGACAATCAGGGTTAAGTTACTTGCCCAGGGTCACACAATTAGTAAATGTCTGAAGAAGTATTTTAACTCAGATCCTCCTGACTCCAGGGCTGGTGCTCTATCCACTCCACCACCTAGCTGCTCCTACTCTGTCTCTTAAAGGAAGGAAGAACGAAGCCAAGATTAGAACTCTTTTGACCCAAGTTTTAGATTTGTAGACTGTTAGAGTAACAGTATGAGGTACCTTAGAGATCATCCAATTCAAACTTCATCATTTTATATATGAAGAAACTGAGTTGTCCTACCTGTGTGCATTAAAAGATTTCCTAATAGACCAGCAAGGAGAAGATGAAGGCCAAATTCAGGGATTGTCCGAATAGTAGCTTTGTTTCCAGTTCTTTCCTTGTTAGTAGAAACATAAAATCAATCAATAAACATTTATTAAATTATATTAATTAATAAATTATAAATGTATTTAAAATTTATTACTAAATAAACATTGACTAAATGTTTATTATATCACATAATGAGTCTTAAATCACATAGGGGTTATCCAAAGTGATGCAGGCCTTTAGAGGACAGAGAGATTACTTCCTGTTGTAATGTTAGAGAATCAGATAAAGACCTAAATGCTCAGGGAGCATTTGGGCTGGGCCTTGAAGTATGGGTAAGTCTTTAAAAGGGAGAGATGGTGGAGGGAGCAGCATGGGCAAACGTGCAGAAGTGGTAAACCACAGGTCATTTAGGAAAGGTCAGATAATTCCATCAGACTGGAATGTAGCTCATATTCAATCGTTTGCCAAGTCTTTTGGATTTTAATTTCAAAACATTTGTTATCTTCTCTCTCTTTCCACCATAAGCACTCTAATTCTGTCCCTTTCCACATCTTGCCTGGACTACTACAAGAGCCTTCTATTCAGTCTTTCTATATTCAGACTCTTCCTTCCCTAATCCATCTTTCACACATTTAATTACTAAGCTGATGTTCCCAAAACACAGGCACTCTCCTTATCTTGTCTCTCTTTTAAATAATTGATCGAGCATTTATTAACCATTTCTGTCTCAGACACTGTACAAGTTGCAGCAGATACAAAGACAAAGTTGAAACTATACCTGCTCCCAAGGAACTTACATTTTAGTTACAGCAGATGAGGGGATATTATGTAGGGAAAGGTTTATTCCATTCATTGTCTCTATATCCCTAGGGTCTGGCGTAGTGCCCTACACAGAGCAGAAACAATAAGTACTACTGAGTGCTAAGTTTCCATCTAGCTTTGAAATTCTGATATTATGAAATTATGTTTTACTTTTATTTTATTTTTTTATTTAGTTTAGAAAAGCCATTTTGATTTCCTGTAAAATTATTAACACTGAATTTTGCCTATAATGTTTACTTATTACAACTTTATTTCTTTACAGATATCAGTATTATCTTGGAGTTACTAGAGTTCACTGTTACTTATCTACATATATGTATGTGTTTATATATACATATATATGTGTGTATGTATATATATATATGTATATGTCTCTCTCTCTCTATATATATATATGCATATACATACACACTCTTCTTTTCAAGAGTCTTCTGTGGCTCCCTGTTGCCTTAGAGGTAAAGTATGAATTTCTCAATCTGACAAGTAACCTCTTTCCAAGATGACCACATATTACTTCTTCCCATACACTCTATGTTTTAGTCAAACTGACCTACTTGCTGTTCCTACATCTGACACTCCATCTCTTCCATGTCTTTTGACAAATTATCCCTCAATTACCCCTCAGTGCTTGGAATTTTCTTCTATTCCATTTCTTATAATCCTTAGATGCTCTCAAAGCTCAGTTTAAATGTTATTTCCTATGAGAAGTTTTTCTACATAACCCCAGTTATTAGGGCTCCCTTCTCAAAAATTAACTTGAAATTTGTTTTGTTCATATTTTTAACGTACTTCCTGAGCACAAATTGACTTCCTCACCTGTAACTCCTCCCTATAAAATATAAGTTCATTGAGGGAAGGGGTTGTTTCATTCCTGTGTTGGAATAGCAGTGGTGTGGGGATGGGGATGGGGGCTGTTGTATGGGTAAGAAAGGCTATTGACTCTCTTCTTTTTGTTCCCATCATTGGGTAACCCATTCTACTCTTTCCCCCAATCATTTCCTCTATTCCCAGAGACTTCTTCTCCAGAGACTCCCTCAGATTTGCTCTTCAGGTATGACTTAGTTTTCCTTTCAACCCAGTCTGGGGGCAGGGAGAATAAACAATGAGAAGGGGAAATGATTCAAGTACCACCTAGCGTACTAGTCACAGCCTTCCGGTCTCCATCCCCCACCAAAGCTATTACACTGTTTGCCTGGGTCCACATTTTTCTTCCTGCTCTGGAAAGCTATTAAATATGAATCAATAACTCTCTTTTGTTCTCTTGGACAGGAAATGTCCTAGTAGTTGTAAAAAAAAAAAATCTCTCTCCTTCTGGGTAGTTCCCTTTACTGCTTCTCTCCATGCTTCTGCTTCAAGTTATGCAACACTTTTAGAGCAGCAAAGCAATGGTTAGCCAGATTTATCTTAGAAAAACCAGCTTTATAACAGGAAGGAAAGCAGATGCAAACTGCATCTTAAGAAATGGAGATTGGACTTCCAGGAGACATGACCAACAAGATGTAGGATTAGATATTTTGTCCAGCCTCAAATAACTCTCCAAAATGCCCCAAGAGAAGAATTATGCACCAGAAGTAGGGCACTTATAGCTCTGACATCAACTTGCTGACAAAGATCTATATAGTCAAAGTTGTGGTTTTCCCAGTAGCAATGTATGGCTGTGAGAGTTGGACTATAGGGAAAGCTAAGCATCGCAGAATCAATGCTTTCAAATTATGGTGCCAGAGAAGACTTTTAGAGTCCTTTGGACAGCAAGGAGATCAAATCAGTCAATACTTAAAGGCATTAATTCAGGCTATTCATTGGAAGGTCAAATAGTGAAGCTGAAGCATAAAATACTTTGGTTACATAATGAGAAGATGGAACTCCTTGGAAAAACCACTGATGTTGGGAAAGATTGAAGGTAAGAGGAAAGGGGGACGGCAGAGGATGAGATGGATAGAAGTGACATGGAAACAATGAACATGAATTTGGACAAAAATAGTGAAAGATAGAAGGGCCTGGAGTGCTGTGGTCCATGAGGTAATGAAGAGTCAGACATTACTGAACAACAAAAACCCTACAAGAAAGTAAGGAGCCTAACAAAGTAGCCTGAGGGAAAGAGGAGGCAGTCTATGCCAGGGGAGTCAAATCATCATCATCTTCCTTGGGGTGTATGGAGTGTTCCAAGAGGACCTCTGGTATGAGGGCTTGCCAAGTCCTTTTCAGGGCTGCTCATCCATCTTTGGTATCCACCCTTTTCCCAACTCTCACCTGTGGCTCCAAGAAGCTGTAGCATGCACAGTAATCACACCCCCATAAAACCATCTCTGCAAATGGGCTAAACCAGGTTGAGGATAACCAACAGGCCTGAGACCCATTGATGAGGTAAAGAGATGTCTACCCCAAACATGTGAAGATTTCCCTACAGAATGGATGGGTGAGAGCAATTTATTCCGAAGGCCATAAAGGCAGCCAAAGCAGGTACCATGAAACACTTAGAGCTTGGTCAGACATTGAAGATGCCGTGGTCTTCCATGGCATCTCAGACCATCATTGGTTGTCTTGACTTTTGTCTTGCCATTGGACTTCCACAACTCTGGAAGAGAGTGAGGTAGACGACTGTGTAACTCTGCTTCATTTAAATCTAATTAGGCACAAGTCAAGACATCACCCCCAATGTCAGAAGTCCTTGTAATAGTAATGTAATTTGATCTCTTTGTATTGGCAAAGCTAATAGGTACCTAGCACTTAGTAATTAATCTGTTAAAGAAAGCCTCTGTTAAAGAAACAGAAGGTATGAACCCCTGTTGCTGACGTAACAGGAAGGGGTTGAAACAAGAAATGGCTGAAACAGGAAAGAGCTATTTCCATGTGTATATAAGGAGAAGCCCCTGCTGGGTCAGACAGATCTTCTTGGAGCCAGGTTCTGGAGGCTGAGGAAGAGAGGCCCAGGCTGGAGAGAATGATTTTTATTTTGAGAACCTGAATAAAATGATTTTGATTCTGGGAACCAGCTGAAACTTCTGCTGGGTCCAGGGGCCAGCCAAGCTGCTGGAGATTTCCGAGGACCAGCCAGCTGCAGAAGACTGAGGAAGCATGACTGTAGTGCTGGTATTTTGTCTGTTTGTGGCCTTGTTAACCCTTGACTTCTCAGGAACAGAGACTGTGGAAGATTTAAGGTGGACTGGACACTGTGAGTTTCAGCGTGGAACAGAAACTGCATGGAGAGCTGGACAAGGAACTGGGAGTTGTCTGCCTTTGAACCCAGGTAACACTTTGGAGAATCCAGAGGAGCTAGGACCATGGAAGGGGATCCAGGGAATCTGGGAACCTACTTTGGGTCAAGATGAAGAGATCTCTCCGTGGATACTGAGTAGTGACTGATTCAAGTTGTAACTTACTTATGACCTTAAAATCGTAACTTATTTGTGACTGAGGGGTGGATGGCCTGTGTATTTTACAGTATCCCTTAAGAGAATGCTGAGTAGTGACTGATATTGTAACTTAGTGTGCCCCATGAGTGGAGAACTTTGACTATTGTATTTTGTGACCCTTAAGGAGGCAAGAAGACTGAATGATTGAGTTGATTGAATGATTGAGTTACTAAGTGATTGATTGACCAAATGATTGTACTTTGTTCAAAACTATGTGACCACTGTGGTGAAAACTATGGCCATTTTGGTGATAAGTTGTTGTGAATGCTGTACCTTGATTTTCTGTGAATGTTTTGCTCTGATTTGTTATTGAACAAATAGAGTGTTTACTATACTGTGTAATCAGAACCTTGAAAAGCTGTTCACAGTAGCATTCCTCTGGAAAGCTGCTCATGCTTGGCTTTAGAGTCCTTTTCAGAAAATAAGGCCACACAACAAGCTCTAGATGGAAAATGTTGTTGTATTCCCTTCTCCACATGATTTTGTCAATGGAAATGACACTAAAGAAGGTTCATTACCATCTGCCTTGCCACTGCATCCTAAGGACCATGTCACCTTCTCATCTGACTTGTAGTTGAAACCTTCTTTATATATTATCTCCCTCCATTAGAATGTGAACTCCTTGAGAGCAGGGGGACTGTCTTATTCTTTTACTTGTAAGATCCCCAGAACACAGCTTTGCATATAGTCAGCACTGAATAAATGCTTCTTGATTCATTTATTCACTCAACAGTCATGACTTGAGAGTGGAGAATGCCCTCTAAGACATTCTCCCTCTGCTACCAGTCTCTGTGTTCTGGCAGGGTACACAAACCAATTGTCAAGTATTTTCCGACCCACTTGAGGATTTCCATGCTGTCACAGATAGTCTCCTGGTATACTCCACTGTTGCCCTTCCTCCATTATTCTATTGCAAGAAACAGCAGAAATTGACTCTACCCAGCCATGGGGAGGATGGGGAACAAAGGCATGTTTTCTTCTGCCTGGAGTGGCCCCTAGGTTAGAGAACCCCAGAGGAATCAGAAGCTGCCCAGAACACCCACTTGACCCTCCCTTAACCCTGAAAAAGTCATAGATACTGATTCAATCCAGTCAGAGAACTAAAGAACAAAGAACTAAAGGACTAGGAAAGGTCAGTGTGTGGCTACACTGAGCCTAAAGAAAAGAGGCCCAGAATGTAGCTGAGGCCAGTCCTACACATACAAAAGCTACTTGGCACAGGGACTGAGGTTGGTCAAAAGTAAATCCTTCAACATGAGAGCAGGTTGAATAGGGTTGTGGTCCAGCCCTGGGGAAAAGGATCAGAAAGTGAACAACAGAGGAATGCAAGGGTTGGGAGAATGACTAAAACTACCAAAGATTTCAAGAGGAAGAAAATTAAATTTAAAACCTAGAACACAAGCCAATAAATCAACAAAGAAGATATTCAAATTAAAAGAGAAGATGAGTCCCTCAAATCCAAAAGATTACAAACCTGTCCAAATACATTTTTCAAGACAATAGAAATTGAATCAACACCTGATAAAACAAGAACCTTGTGAATTCCTCCAAAATCATAGAACCATAGCAGAATGTCCCAGAGTAGTTTAAAAGAGAAATAAGAATCTTGAGAGAAGAAATTAGAAAGAAAGAAATGAAATAAATATAATTTATAGCCTACACAGCAGAAATAATTAGCAGAATAGAAAAACTTGAACCACTATGCGTAGTCTTTCTAAAAGAGCTAAGGGAGAAAAATAGATTTGGAATCTGAAGAGAAGGGCAAAAATAAGTGGAAGAAATAAAAAATACACATATATAATAACTCTAAATAAGCAAAAGACATTGATCTCAGAGCTAGAATGTATAGAAACATATTTAAGGACATAGAGACACAATTTAAGGATCAAAGTCTCTCGGAAGAACATAAATAAAAAAACCCCAAAGTCCATAATGAAGGAAATAATGTAAGAAAATTGCACAGAACTTCTGAAAAAAACTTATAGAAAGAAAAATCCAGATTTTCTCCCCCTAAAAAAAACAAAACCAAACTGAAACACAAAACCTATGCTTCAAACTCCAAGAAGCATAATGTGTAAATTTAACAATTCTAGTGACCGACAACAAATTCTGTAAGTAGCCAGGAGAAAAACGTTCAAATATAAAGGAAAAGACATTCAAAGAATACAAGATTATTCTACATCCATCAGACACTGCTTTAGGAAGTGGAATGATATATTTCAAAAAGCAAAGGGCTCAAGATACAATCCAAGATGATGTATCCAGCAAAACAGCCTATTCATCAAAATTTAAAATAAAAGGCAAATATGCAATAAAAGAGAAGAATTTGAAACAAAAAGAAAAAGAAAAAAGACAATGACAGAACATGCTGTGCATGAAGGGATATTAAAATAGGTTGTTTGGAGCTTGGTTGCCATACCGAGAAGCTTGAACTTTATTTGGTAGGGATAATGGACAACTACTGAAGGTTGATAGAGGAATAATGCAACCAAGCTGTACAATCAATCAATAAACATTTATAAAGCACCTACTGTGTTCTAGGTACTTTAGATTCAAATTGGCTTAAGAGATGGATTAGATTTACATGGTTGAACATGTGTAACCTATATTGGATTATTATCTCAGGGAGTGGGGAGGGGAAGGAGGAGAGAAGGATAGAAATTGGAACTCAAAACTTAAAACAAAGAGTTTAAAAATTGTTTAACATGTAATTGGGGGAAAAATAAAATATTATTTTTAAAAAGGTTTAAAAGAAGATGGATTACAGAAAGGAAAGCGTAAAGTTGGATGAACCTATTGGGAGACAGGTCTAGGCTCCTTATTGAAATAATCCCAGTATGAAATGATGAGGGCCTAGACTAGGCAACCACCAAGAAAAGGAAAGGATAGATGTGATGAGATGTGTGGGGTCAAAGAGAGAGAAGAATCAAAGAAGACTGGGGTTTTAATCCTAAATTAATGAGAGAATAGTGGTTCCATGCCCAGAAATAAGGAAGTCATAACCAGAAATGGGGAGCCAGTGTGGTGTAATGGAAAAAGCATTGGATTTGAAGTTAGAAGTCATAGATTACAATCCTGGCTCTTACTATTTGTGTGATCTTAGGCAAGTCACTTAAAATCTCTAGATCTTTATTTCCTCTTATTTTAAATGAAAGATAGATGACCCTTGAAGTTGCTTCTAGTTCTACATGTATGACCCTTAACTCGGTGGGAGAAACATGTTGCCGGAAATAATGATGAGTTTGCACACCTTTTCACCAAGCAATACCTACCACTAGTGGGTCTGCATCCTAAAGAGGTAAAAAACAAAAATATGTACAAAAATATTTATAGCAATTTTTTTAGTGGTAGCAAAGAACTGGAGATTAAGGGGATGTCCATCAATTGCAGAATGGCTGAACAAGTTGTGGTATGTGATTGTAATGCAATACTATTGTGCTATAAGAAATGACAGGCAGGATGCTCTCAGACACACCTGGGAAGATTTACATGAAGTAATGCAAAGTGAAATGAGTAGAGCCAGAACATTATACACAGTGACAGCAATATTGTATGATGATCTACTGTGAATAACTTAGCCATTCTCAGCAATACAATGATCCAAGATAATTCTGAAGGACTGATGATGAAAGTTGCTGTCCATTTCTATAGAAAGAACTTCTAGAGCATGAATGCAGATTTTGATCACTGTATCTTTACTTAGTTTATTTTGCAGTGGTTTTTTTTGTCTGTGTTTTCTTTCATAGCATGACTTACACGGAAATGTATTTTGCATGACTACATACATATATTAACTATGTCAAATTGCTTGCTTTCTCAATGGGGCAGAAGGAGGGAAAGAGAATTTGGAACTCAAAATTTGAAATAAAATTATTTTTTTTTATTTTTTAAATTTTATTATAGTTTGCATCATTCATTTCCACAAGATTTTGAGTTACATATTTTCTCCCCCTCTTTCCCCCACCCACCACCCCAAAACAGCCATCCCAGTGTGTCCCCCCCTCCCCCAGTCTATTCTCTCCTATGTCACTTTTCGGTAGGGCAGGATGGATCTCCCAACCACAGTGCCTGTGTATCTCAAGTTCCAGT
>CM053587.1:247109458-247143929 GCA_028646515.1 Pseudochirops corinnae
TCCAGTCCGCACCGCACAGAGACTAGCTTGGCTCCGGCGTTCTCTTGCTCCACCCCTTCCTGCTACATCAGCAAGCTCAAGGGGCGCGGAAGATCTTCAAATCCTAGTATCGTTACACCTACGGGTAGGTGCTATTGTTTAGCCCCATTTTATAGCAGGGAAACTAGGACTAAGAGAGGACAAGTGATTTCCCCAGAGTCAGTGTCTGAGGAAGAATTTGAACTCAGATTTTCCTGACTCCAACTATGTCACCAACCTGCCTCAAAATGGTCAGTTATCATAATTGATGGCAAAAATTTAAACAAAAAAATAGTAATCATAATTGATCACTTCCAGTACCAAGATGGCAGAGTAAGGCAGGAATTCTCCTGAGTTCTCCCAAGTTCCCCTTTAAACCATCTTACAATAATACCTGAGAACCAGTGTAGAAGTGGTGAAGCAGCTTACCAGAAAGGAAAGTCTATTTCGCTGGGGTGGGAAGAGAGTGAAGTCAGGGAGCATCAGTGGTAGACTGCATCCCAGGGGGCCTGCAGGGAGGCCAGTGAGGCCCCATTCACATGTAAACCAGCAACCCCAGGGCAAGTCAATAGTCCATGTAGATCAGCAACACAGCAAGACCCCACACTGAGTGCAAGCCACTAGTGAGGCCCTGCCCCCACTACTGGCCAGCAGTGAGACTCCACCCCTAGAGTCTCAAGCTAGAGCAAACAGGGGGGGTCTCACCCCAAGTACAAGCCAGCAGGGAGGCTTCCCCTCCAACAGCTAGCCCCTGAGCCCCAGTATGAGAAGCTTGTGCCAGTTCAAAAGTAGAGCCCAGTTCTTACATAAAAAGATAGTCACAAACATGCAGAAAAAAAATGAGCAAAAAACAAAAATAAAAAAAGAACTTGACAATAAAAAGTTATTATGGTGACAAGGAGGATAGAGGCACAAACTTAGAAGAGGATAACAGTAACAAAATGATTACATGTGAAGTCTCAAAGTAAAATGTAAATGGGCCTAAGACCCAAAAAGAACTCTCGGAAGATCTCAAAAAGGATTTTAAAAAGGAAATAAGAGAAGTAGAAAAAAATTGAGAAAAGACATGAAAATAATGGAAGAGAATCATGAAAAAAGAATTAACATCCTGGTAAAAGAAGCACAAAAAATGGAAAAAGGTATTTAAAAATTCACCAAAGAAAACAACTCCTTAAAAAGTAGATTTAGCCAAATGGAAAAAGAGATACATTCCTTAAAAATCAGAATTGGGCAAGTGAAAGCTAATGACTCCAACAAAATCAAAAGAATGAAAAAATAAAAGAAAATATAGAATTTCTCATTGGAAAAACAACTGACCTGGAATAGATCCAGGAGAGAGGATTTAAGAATTATTTAACTACCTGAAAGCCACGATCAAAAAAAGAGACTGGACATCATATTTCAGGAAATGATCAAGGAAAATTGCACTGATATCCTAGAACCAGAAGGCAAAATAGATATTGAAAAAATGCACTGATCGCCAACTTGAAAGAGATCCAAAAGTGAAAACTCTCAAGAATACTTGTATAGCCAAGTTCCAGAGCTCCCAGGCCAAGTAAAAAATACTGCAAGCATCTAGAAAGAAACAATTCAAATATTGTAGAGCCATAGTCAGGATTACACAGGATTTAGCGGTTTCTACATTAAAGAAGACTTGGAATATGATATTCCAAAAGGCAAAAGAGCTAAGATTACAACTAATAATTACCTACCCATCAAAACAGTATAATCCTTCAGGGGAAAAAATGAATATTAAATGAAATAGAGGACTTTTGAGCATTCCCAATAAAAAACCAGAGCTGAATGAAAAATTTGATCTTCAAATACAAGACTCAAGAGAAGCATAAAAATGTAAACAGAAAAGAGAAGACTAAGGGGTTCAATAAGGTTACACTGTTTATATTTCTACATGGCAAGATGATATTTCTTACTCTTAAGAACTTTATCACTATAAGGGCAATTAGAAGTATACATAGAGAGGGCATGAATATGAGTTGACTATGATGGAATGATATCCAAAAAAACAAAATTAAGAAAGAAGATTGCACTGGAAGAAAGGAAACATAGAATGGGGTAAATTATTTTGCATAAAAGAGGCATAAAGAGGACCTATTGCAGTGGAGGGGAAAATGGGAGAGAAGGACAATGGTTGAACCTTACTCTCAGGAGAATTGGTTCAAAGAGGGAATAACATACATGCTCAGTTGGATATAGAAATCTAACTTACCCTATAGAGAAGTAAAACAAAAAAAAGGAGGAGGGACTGATAGAAGAAAGGATATATTGGGGAAATGGTGTTCAGAAGTAAAACACATATTTAAAGGGACAGAGTGAGATGTAAGAGAGAGGATAAATAATGGGAAAATAGAAAATAAATAGTTAGTTATAACTGTAAATGTGAATGGGATGAACTCACCAGTGAAACAGAAGTGAATAGCACAATGGATTAAAAACCAAAATCCAACAATATGCTGTTTACAAGATACATATTTGAAGCATAGAGACACACACAAAGTAAAGGTAAGGTGCTGGAGCAGAATCTATCATGCTTCAGCTAAAGTAAAAAAAAAAGCAGGAGTAGCAATCATGATCTCAGACAAAACAAAAGCAAAAGTAGAGCTAATTAAAAGAAGAAACTA
The DNA here is from genome assembly GCA_028646515.1 of Pseudochirops corinnae. NCBI lineage: Eukaryota > Metazoa > Chordata > Mammalia > Diprotodontia > Pseudocheiridae > Pseudochirops > Pseudochirops corinnae. Next base: position 247,112,116 of record CM053587.1, read on the forward strand.
CATCTTGCTGAAAGGTACCATACACAAGAAAGTATTATCAATACTAAACATGTATATATATATATATATATATATATATATATATATATATATATATATATACACACACACACCAAATGGCATAGCATCTGGATTTTTAAAGGAAAAGTTAAATGAGTTACAAGAGGAAATAGACAATAAAACTACACTTGTATGGGGATCTCAACTTTCCCCTCCCAGAAACAGGTAAATACAACCAAAAATAAATAAGAAAGAAGTTTGAAAGGTGAATAGAATTTTAGAAAAGGTAGATATGATAGACCTCTGGGGAAAATTGAATGGGAATAGAAAGGAATATAATTTTTTCTTGGTGGTACATGGTACCTACACAGAAATTGACCATGTATCAGAACATAACAATCTCACAATCAGATGTAGAAAAGCAGAAATATGAAAGGCATCCTTTTCAGATCATAATGCAATAAAAATTACTTTTAATAAAGGGCAGTGGAAAGACAGATTAAAAATTAATTGGAAACTAAATAACATCCTAAAGAATGAGTGGATCAAAGAATAAATAATATGAATAATAGCTTCATTAAAGAGAATGACAACAATGAAACAACTGAAATTTATGAGACATAGCCAAAGCAGTAGTTGGGGGAAATGTCTGTCTCTAAATGTTTACATCAATAAAAGAGAGAAAAAAAATAGATCGATGAATTGGGCATGCAACTAAAAAGAACATTAAATAAAGACAAAATTAAAAATCCTTAATTAAACACCAAATTGGAAATACTGAAAAATCAAAGGTGAGATTAATAAATTTGAAAGTAAGAAAACCATTAAACTAATAAACAGAACTAGCAGCTGGTTTTATGGGGGAGGGGAGAGGAGGACACAATAAAATAGAGAAACCACTTATCAAAAATGAAAGGGGCGAATTCACCACCAAATGAAGAGGAAATTAAAACAATTATTAGGAGTTATTTTACACAAATTTATGACAATAAATCTGACAATCTAAGTGAAAAATGAATAAATATTTACAAAAATGTGAAGTGCTCAGATTAACAGAAGAGAAAAGGAATTTTAGAAAGATAAATTGAACAAGCCACCAGTGAACTCCTTAATAAAAAATCCCAAGGGCTAGATGGATTCACGAGTGAATTCTACCAAATGTTTAAAGAACCTCCAAGTACTATATAAACTGTTTGGAAAAATAGGCAAAGAAGTCTTACCAAATTTCCTTTATGATATAAATATGGTGCTGTAACCTAAGCCAGGAAAGGTCAAAACAGAGAAAGAAAACTATAAACTAATTTTCCTAGTGAATATTGATGCAAAATTTTTAAATAAAATACTAGCAAGAAGATTACAATACATCACAAGGATCATACACTATGTTCAGGTGGAATTTATACCAAGAATGGTATAAATATATATTTATACCAAGAACTGGTTCAATATTAGGAAAACTATCAGCATAATTGAGGAAACCAATAACAAAACCAACAGAAATAATATGATTTTCTCAAAAGATGCAGAAAAAATCTTTTGCCAAATACAATACTCATTCCATTAAAAACATTAGAAAGCATAGGAATAAATGGAGCTTTCCTTAAAATGATATGTAATATCTATCTAAAACTATCTGTAATGGGGATAACTAGAAGCCTTCTCAATAAAATCAAGAGTGAATCAAGGATACTCATTATCACCACTATTATTCAATATTGTACTAGAAATACTAGCTATAGCAATGAGAGAAGAAAAAAGAAATTGAAAGAATTAGAATAGGCAATTAGAATAGGCAAACTATCACTCTTTGCATGGTGGTATACTTAGAGAATCCTAGAGAATCAAAACTAGTTGAAATAATTAACAACTTTAGTAAAGTTGCAGGATATAAAATAAACCCACATAAATCATTCAGTATTCCAACAAAGTCCAGCAGCAAGAAAAAGAAAGAGAAGTTCTATTTAAAATAATTATAGAGAATATAAAATACTTGGGAGTCTACCTACCAAGACAAACCCAGGAACTACTAGATGAACATAATTATAAAACATTTTTCACACAAATAAAGTCAGATCTAAGCAATTGAAGAAATATTAATTACTCATGAATAGGTCAAGTCAATATAATATAAATGACAATTCTACCCAAATTAATTTGTTTATTCAATGCCATACCAAACCTTAAAATAATTGTTTTGTAGAGTTAGAAAAATGATTAGGAATAGAAGAACAAAAGGTCACACATATTAAGGGAATCGATGAAAAAATGTGAAGGAAAGTGGCCCTGCTATACCAGATCTCAAATTATAATTATAAAGTAGTAATCATCAAAACAATCTAGTACTGGTTAAGAAATAGAGTGGTAGATCAGTGGAATAGATTAGATACACAATACATTGTAGTAAATGACCACAATAATTTAGTGTGTGATAAACCCAAAGATCCAAGCTTTTGAGACAAAATCTCATTATTTTGCAAAAACTGCTGGGAAAATTGTAAAACAGTATAGCAGGAACTAGGTATAGAACAACATCTCATACCATATACCAAGTTAAGATCAAAATGGGCACATGATTTAGATATAAAGGGTGATGCCATAAGCAAATTTGGTGAGCATGAAAGTTTACCTGGCAGATCTATGGATGAGGGAGGAATTTAGGATCAAACAAGATATAAAAAGCATTATGAAACATAAAATGGATGATTTGGATTATATAAAATCAAAAATTATTTGCACAAACAAAATCAATGCACTCAAAATTAGAAGAAAAGCATAAAACTGGTGAAAAATTTTTTATAGCAAGTACCTCTGACAAAGGTCTCATTTCTCCAGTACGTGGAGAACTGAGTCAAATTTGTAAGAATACAAGTCATTCCCCAGTTGATAAATGGTCAAAGGATATGTACAGACAGTTTTCATACCAAGAAATCAAAGTTATCTATAGTCATATAAAAATTATCTAAATCACTATTGATTAGAGAAATGCAAATTAAAACAACTCTGAGGTACCACCTCACTCACACCTATCAGATTGGCTAATATCAAAAAGGAAAATTATCGATGTTAGAGGGCATGTGGGAAAACTGGAACCCTAATGTACTGTTGGTAGAGCTGTGAAGTGATCCAGCCATTCTAGAGAGCAATTTGAAACTATGCCCAGAGGTCTACAAAACTGTACATACCCTTTGATCCAGCAATACCACTACTAGGTCTGTATACCAAAGAGATTTTTAAAAAAAGGAAAAAGATTGCACATGTATAACTTATATCTCAGAGAAGGGGGAGGAGAAGGAGGGATAGAATTTGGAACTCAAAGCTTTAAAAAAATAACAAATGTTAAAAATGATTTTTACATGTAATTGGGGGAAAATTTTATTTAAAAAAATAATTGTTCACATTTATAGGGAGTCATAAGGTATGCAAAGGAGCTCTAGATGTATTGCCTCATCTAGTGTTCAAAAACAAGTCAGTGAGATAAGTGCCATTGTTTTCCCCACTTTAGAAATGATGAAACCAAAAGCATCAAGCGATGCCCAGTCACACAGCTAATACATGTCTATGGTGGGATTTGAACTCAGATCTTTCCCTGAGTAAGATGGAAGTCCAGCACTATGCTTAAAAAATAAGAAAGCTGAAAAGTAGAAGCAGAAAGAGCATTCAATAATCAGACATATATGTCAGCAAATCAGGCCAGAACAGGAAAACACGGGGCAAGGACTCAAGATACTAGCTGTCCAAGCAGATTTTAGATCATGCAAAAGGAAAAGTTGCAATCTGATTTTGTCAAGACAGTGATTTATGGAATCTTCATGCTGACACCCTTTCAAGCAGGGTTCTTTGGGGTTAAACCCTATACCCATAACCCCTTCCTGATTTCTAATAATATGCTAGCATTTATATAACACCTACCTAGCCAGGTATGGTGCTAAAGGTTTTACAAATTACCCTCATTTTATACTTGAGGAAACTAAAGCAAACAGAGGTTAGTGATTTGCTCAGGGTCACACAGCTAGTGTTTGAGGCTGGATTTGAATGCAGGTCTTGCTAATTCTGGAGATGAGTGGTTCAGTGGAGAATGTACTGGGCCTGGAGTCAGAAAGACTCATTTCTCTGAGTAAATCTGCCCTCAGACATTTACTAGCATGTGACCTTGGGTAAGTCACTTACCTTGTTTGCCTTAGTTTCCTCATCTGTAAAATGACATGGAGAAGAAAATGGCAAAACACTCTAGCCAAGAAAACCCCAATAGGTCAGGAAGCTCAGTACTCTAACTTCTGTACCACCTAACTGCCTAATACTGATACCTAGCACAAATGTTATATTTTACATTATTTAAAAAAAAACAAACAAAACCACACACAAAATGCAAGTTATAGCCAATCAGTGGTCAAGTTCACCAACAGGTCTTAATAAGCAAGTATTGGTAGGTGAGCTTGTCACTCCTTGTTGGGAAATCCAGCATGTATCAGTAGAAATTTGTGGGTGTAATGATCTGTTTATAATGTGATACTATACAGCTACATGATGAAATACTGCATCATAAAAATTTAAACACAGGAAAAAACCACAAAGCTACAATAAATCACTAAATTTAAGATGCATCAATTTAAGACAAAATTATATTTTTTGAAATAATGCAAAATTTTTTTTAAATGCTAAAGGGTTGAAGAAAGTAGGTTTCCAGGGAGGTGCTGAGTAATTTTTTTTAAAGGGGGCAATAAGCCAAATAAATTTGGGGATCTCTGAACTAAATCCACTTTCATCATATAGATAAATAAATTTAGGCCTAGAAAGTGACTTGCTAAAGATTTCATAGGTCGTAAACAGCAGAGCTGGGATTTGAATCCAGGTTCTCTGACTAGTGCACTAGGTTGCCTCTTGAGAATGCTGATAAAAAAAAACAACAACACAAAGACAAAAACTAAAACTAAGAAAAAAACTTTGAAGAGAGAGAGGTAGAGCAAATACATGCTGTAACTATAACCCACTAATAGGTCACAGCCAAGGTTAATTGACTCACCCAAGGTTATAAATTCCCACTAGGTCAGAGACTGGATTTGGAGTCAGGTTTTCTAAAATCAAAATCAGTGCTCTTTCCTCCAAAATCCCACATATTAAGATTTTTAAAAAATATTTAAAATGTTTTCTTTAAATTAAAAAGAAAAAACCTTTCTGGGTAAGGAAGAGTGGAAAGAGTATGTTTTAAAATGAATGTGTTGCTGCTAGGTCTTTATCCTAAAGACATCAAAAAAAGGCGGGGGGAGGTAGAAAGAACCTATTTTGTATAAAAATATTTGTGGCAGCTCTTTTTGTGGTGGCTAATATTTGGAAATTGAAGGGAAGCCCACCAATTGGGGAATGACTAAAAAAGCTTTGGCATGTGATTATAATGGAATATTATTGTGCTGTAAGAAATGACAAGCAGGATGATTTCAGAAAAACCTGGAAAAATTTATATGAACTGATGCAAAGTGAAGTGAACAGAACAGAACATTAAACACAGTAACAGCGATGTTATTCAATGAAAAATAACTAAGTTATTCTCAACAATACAATGATCTAAGACATTCCCAAAGGACTAATGATAAGCGTACTATCTACCTCCACAGAAAGAACTGATACTGTTTGAATACAGACTGAAACATACTATTTTTCACTTTCTTTCTCTAATTCTTTTTCTTTTATTTGAGTCTTCTTGTACAAAATGACTTCTATGGAAATATTTTTCATGATTGCATTTGTATAAACCATATATGTTTACTGGGAAGAAGGAAGGATAGAATTTGGAACTCAAAACTTTTTTAAAAATTGGTTTAATAGGTAATTGGGGAGAAGATAAAATATATGTAAAAAACAAAATAAAATGAATGTGTTGGAGTGGCTAGGTGACACTGTGGATAGATCACCAGCCCTGGAGTAAAGGGACATGAGTTCAAATTCATCCTCTGACACTTGCTAGCTGTGTGATCCTGGGCAAGTCACTTAACTCCAATTGTGAAGAAGAAGAAGAAGAAGAAGGAGAAGGAGGAGGAGGAGGAGGAGGAGGAGGAGAAGAAGAAGAAGGAGAAGAAGAAGGAGAAGAAGAAGAAGAAGAAGAAGAAGAAGAAGAAGAAGAAGAAGGAGAAGAAGAAGAAGAAGAAGGAGAAGAAGAAGAAGAAGAGGAGGAGGAAGAGGAAGAGGAAGAGGAAGAGAAGAGGAAGAGGAAGAAGAAGAAGAGGAGGAGGAGAAGAAGGAAAAAAAGGACAAATGAAAAATTTAAAAATAATGTTAATTTCTACCTCAAAGGGTTGTTGTAAAGCTCCAATGATTTAATGCATAACAATTTAAATCTTAAATTTAAAAATCTTAAAGTGCTACTGTCAATGCAAGTTATCATTATTATTAAATGGGCTTTTTGGTTGGGTTGCATCTCCCACTGTTCCTCCCCTTTACTTGTCTTCCCTTACTATGATGGGAGCTCAAAGGCAGAGACTGACTTTCTTTTTGAGCTTGTTTTGTATGCTCAGCACTTCCCACAGTCCCTGCTCTTAGTAAGCACTTAATAAATGCTTGTTGGCTTGACTTGCGGTTTAGGGGGAAGAAGGGATTGGGGCATGGGCTCACATCCTCCTGCATCTGTAAGCCCACAAAAGAGAAGTAAAAATAAAACCACGAGCCAGGGTAATTCTGAGGCACTAAGGAGTGCTAACTCATTCATTTCCTTAATACTTGGCCAAGATAGTGGGGGATTTACTGTTTATAATCATTTTACTTCTACAAAAAGAGGTCCATGAACTGAATGAGTCAAGGTGATAATTTCATAGAGCATAGATCTTAGGAACAGAAGAAATTTTTAAAGGCTTCAACCTCACCATTTTACAGATGAGAAAACTGAAGACCAGTGAAATTAAATATCTTGCCCGAGGTCGCACAGGTAGTAAATGTCAGAGGTAGGATTTGATCCAGGTTCTTTTGATTACAGAGTTCCATTATATGAACCTGAAGTTCATAAATGTTAAAAGTTTCCCACAGAAAGATAAGAATGGGATATAACAAAATATTCATAGAAATATCTGTGGTAGCAACAACCAGGACACAAAATGGGTGACCATCCCATGGGAGAACTGCTGAACTCATTATGATATAAGAGCAAAATGGGATGTTATTGTACCTAGGAAACAAAGAAGATGAAGCATTCAGAGAAACGTAGGGAGAGGAAAGGCATTCATTAGCTCCTCCTATGGGTAAGGCACTGTTCTAAGTTTCATCTCATTTGATCCTCACGACAATTTTAGGAGGTAGGTGCTGCTATTATTATATCCATTTTAAAGTTCAGGAAACTGAGGAAGACAGGTTAAGTGACTTGCCTAGGGTTAGTGCCTAAAACTGAATTTGAATTCAAATCTTTCTGACTCCAGTCACAGCACTCTATCCACTGAGCTACCTACTTGGCTTTCCCAATAAGCATGGAAAGACTTGTATGATGTGATACGAAGTGAAGAAATCAGAACCAAAAAGAATAATATACACAGTGACTATAATAATATAAGTAATAATAAGGTAAATGGTCAAACTGCTGAAATGTAATGAATAATTTCAAACCTAGGGAAGGACTAATAAAGAAGCATCTTCCCATGAGCAGAGAAGTGAAGACTAAAGATGCGGAGTATATTACATGCTGTCAAACCTAATTCTGTGTCGGATTAGATTTGCTTAAATGTTTTTCTTGTTTAACTAGGAAGGGTTCAATGGTGGGTTGGTGGGTAATTGAGGGAATAATGACTGTTGTAAATGCAAAAGAAAAAAACTTTAAGCATAAAAAAAAAATGACCATTAACCAGTCCAAAAAAAAAGTTAATGATGGGATTGACCAGGATCAGAGGTCAGGTCCCTCAAACAGGTTATTATCAGTTAGAGTTGAAAATAACCTTAGAGCTATCTAACCCAATTCCTCTCATTTTACCTCTGAGGGAACTGAGAGGCTCACAGTCACAAGCCTTGCCATTAGACTCCTTTTTTTGGCTTTTTTTTTTGGAAGGGACAGGGCAGTTGGGGTTAAGTGACTTGCCCAAGGTCACATGGCTAGTAAGTGTTAAGCATCAGAGGCCAGATTTAAACTCAGGTCCTCCTGAATGCAAGGCTCTATTCACTGGCCACCTAGCCACCCTAGCCTTTTTCTTTAACTGATATCAGGTAAGGAATAAAGTGAGAATCCATAACTCAGACACTGACATTCTCTTCACTAAAGGTTTTTTTCTTCGTTTGTTTGTTTTATACCAGAATTTAGAGCTGTGGGGTCATTGTTAAAAAACCAACAACATGGAAGGAGCTGGAGAAAAAGAGAAAAAAAGCTAAAAAGAAGAGGAAGAGAAAGAGGTAGGAGAGTATTTAGAATGGGGTGTGAAGTGGAAGGTGAATAATAGAGAACAAAATACCAATCAGACATTTTGTTGTTCAGTATTTTCAGTAAATTGTATAATAATAATTGTAATATAAATGTTGTTAATCAGTCCTTTCAGTTGTATTCAACTCTTTGGGATCCCATTTGGGGTTTTCTTGGCAAAGATACTGTAGTGGTCTGCCATTTCCTTCTCCAGCTCACTTGACAGAAAAGGAAACTGAAGCAAACAAGATTAAGTGACTTGCCCAAGATCACAGAACTAGTAAATAAATGAGGCCAGATCTGAACTCTATCCACTGTACCACCTAGCTGCTGATGAAGCGCAGGCTCTGGAACCCCCTTGATCTCTCCTTGAATCTTTGAGGTACAGGCTCTGGGAACCCCCTGGAGCTCTGATTGAATCTTCCCACTTGATGAGGCATTTGCATGAGGCCATAAGCCTTTCATTGTGCCTCTGCCCAAACCTTTGTTACTAGCTTGGCCCTCCTTTGTCCATCTACTTCCCACCCTTGAGCCTATCAAAATATCAATCCACTGTTGGGCTGGCCTAGCCCACCACTGTCTGTCAGCTCCAGGTGGCCTCCAGCAGCTTACCCCCCTTAATCACTCATTTACCTCATTAACTCCTTCTGAATACCCTCCCCACACCCATTACTGGAATCTGACCTCATTGACTCCTCCTGAACACCCTCCCCAAATTAGTCCTCCAGACCACCCCTAGATTCCTCCCACAACCTTTCTGTATACGAGACCCCTTCTTGCCCCCATGTGTATGAGCTCGGCATAGAATTTTCTAGCATAGACTTGCTCTGTGTCCAATACAGGCAAATTTTTAATAAACTTTGCTTTTCTTTGGCTGAGAGAAGACTTGAGTTGAATTCATTGGACAGGACCCAGCATGTTGGTATTTTGGAGTCTCGAACACCCCTAACCCTGACCCTCTTTATGGGTAACCACATCACTGCCATTTAGACACATCAGGCATTAGCTAGATTATAAACTCCTTTAGGGAAGAACTCAATTCTTATTTAAACTTTGTATCTTCCCCTCCCCCTTTTCTGGAAACAGAGATGCTGAGTTGAGTTTAAATCAGTAAGCAAATATTTATGAATTCTTCTTTGGATGCCAGTCACAGAGTTACCCAGACAAGGGCGAAATAGTCCCTTGCCCTCAAGGAACTTATATAAGGCGGGAAAGGGAGAGGACAAAATGTATCCATACAAATATATAAAAAACACATGCAAGGTAACGTGAAAGTGGGAAGGTTCTAGAAGTAGACATTTTTAAGGACAAAGACACCCCCAAAGATCACTAACAAAAATCAAATAGACAAAATTAACAGAAACTGAGACCACTTACCTGAAAAAGCATTTTGTGGATCGTGGACTGGCAGAGCACTTTCTTCACAACAGCCCAGTGAGGTGGATAGTTTAAGCGTTATTATTCCCCACCGTTGTGCTGTAAGAAATATCCAGGGGAAAGGTTTCAGAAAACCCTAGAAAGACTTAAATGAACTGATGCAAAGTGAAGTGAGCAGAACCATTTTACACAGTAACAGCACTATTGTAACAACAAAGACTTAGCTATTCTCATCAATACAATGATCCATGACAATTCCAAAGGACTCATGGTGAAAAATGCTATCCAGCTCTAGAGAGAGAACTGAGGAACTCTGAGTTCAGATTGAAGGTCTTTTTCTTGCTTTCCTCCCATGATATGACTAATGCAGAAGTATGTTTTGCATTCCTACTTCATAAATACTCTGTAGGGTGTGGGGACCCCCAAAATCCCCTACCCAAGAAAAATCAAAAGTCAGACATATCTTGAGGAAAGAACAGGAAATTTTATTCTCTTCCCCCACAGGAATAGGCCAGTCCTCTCCATGGAGGGAATCAAGGAGAGGAGGCCTGTTACAAAAGACAGAACAAGAATTTATACCCTAACTCAGTCAAGCCCCCTTGCCCTGGCTGTCCCTTCTCCCATTAGCTGGGAAATAGGCTCTCAGTCTTGGCTCAAAATCTAACCCAGTGGTGGATAACAAAGAAGCCTTCCACTATCTCCTATTGGCTGGGAGGTGGGACAGGGAGCCAAGGTATCATCCATGTCCTTATTTGGTAAACGCCAAAGCAAGGGAGAGAAAAAGGTCACAAGCAAAGGTGGAGGTCAAAAACTACTGAAAGGGGCCTAATGCTGATGACAATAAGGGAAGGGGAGAATGGTCCTAGGTTGTGTGAACCCAGGACTCAGATCTGTCCAGTCTTACAAAAATCTATCTTTGGTTTCCAGATAGTTTCTCTCTCTTCTTATTCTGAGGAGTCTTCACAGAGGGTGCAGAGAGTGTACCCCACTCAGTACTGCATAAGTATTTCATATTTGTAATGTGTATTATAATTTTTTTTTCCTTTTCTTTATGGGTGAAGGAGAGGTGGAGGGAAGGAGAGAATTCAGGACTGAAAAGATTAAAAAAAAAAAGAATTCTTATTCTCATTTTGCACTTTCAAAAACAGAGGCTCAGTAAACATGTCTGAATCCATTTCTCCTGGCATCAAGTCTATAATTTTATCCAACATGGTAGCCACAAATTTTTTATAAACATCCTCAACATCGCTATAAATAGCACACACTTTGCACCCCTTACCCTAGACTGGTAAATCAGGATGTCCCATTCAAAGATAAAGAAGCCTGTTAGGTAATCCCTTCCCAAGGAAACTCTTGGTGGGAGTGAGGGGACAGAAGTCTATCTGTGATGCCAATGTGAATTTACTTGTATAGTCACAACAAAGCAACGCCTTTAGAAGCCACTTCAGTAAGGCTAAGGCTTTCTGAATTTCACTTAGAAGTATTTGAAAGGTAGTGGAAGACTCATTTAATTGGACTCGAGCTGAAGTTTGTTTACCTCCTAGTCTGAATGGTTTTCAATGGTCCTGTATGCTTGTTCAGATTGGGTTAATTGGCTCTTTTTCAGGTTTTTACCAAAGAGCTATCTGTAGTCTCTACATCTCTGTCAACAAGCATTCATTTGGGGGCCACTTTCTGCCAGATATTGTGCTAAGTTCTCTATCTCTTTTGTTCATTCAGTCAATAAAAATAGTTCTTGATCCTCCATATTGTGTTAAGCAAATATCAGGAAGCCTCCAGGATAATTAGTTAGATAAAATCGTAGTCCTTGACCTTGTGATCTAAGACCAGAAAGTGAAGTACCTTAACAAGTTTGAACAAAAAAGAGAGTAGACACAAAGGATGAGTACCCTGGGGCAGCCAGTTGGGGAAGGAAATGAACAGGGGCAAACTTTAATATCACTTTTTACACATGCACATATTTTCATGGCAAAAAAAATCAGCTTTCCCAGGCTCATAGGTGTTCTGGAATAAATTCAAATCACTTGGGGTGAGGGAGTAGGAGAAGAGGTATGCAAATCTTTGATGTTCAAGCCTTGCCTAAGGGATACAGGTGTATGATATAGGTTCTAGATAAAGATGTTAGAGGAATTTAGAAGAGAGAACACTTCCAGCTAGGGAAAAAATTAGGTAAGCCTTTTTGGAGGAGGTGACATTTGAGATGGTAATATTTTGATATTCAAAGATTGATTCGGCAGGTGGAGTAGGAAGAGGAGAAGGTGAGAGTCCAGACATTGAAGTGTGAATTTAGATGAAATGAAGTTGTGTGAAAGGGAATAACCTAGCATGAAGTTGTAAAAGATAGTTGGGACCAGATTATATAGAGCATTGAATGCCTTGCTTAATTTTATAGGACAATGGGGAGTCACTGAAGGCTTTAGAGCAGGAGGAGGATGGTTTAGCAAAATCACTCCAGTAGCAGTGTGTCGCCTGGGTTGGAAGTCCAGACAAGAAAATGAAGATCAAAATTGAGTGTGGTGATTCTTGACTTAGAAATTCAATTCAATTCAACCTATATTTGTAAAGTACTGTTATGTACAAGGCTGACCAATACTGGTGATGGAAATATTAATTAATTAATTAATTAGTTAAAAAGTATTTTTTGAATGCCTCTTTCTCTGTGCCAAGCACTAAACTGAATGCTGCAGATACAAATAGAAAAAGAAGACAGCCCTTCTAGATTGACAGTTCTTGGACTCAAAATATAATATGTTCAAAGTAGAATATGATAGGGTCAAAGTACTCTGAAATATCTAAAGGAAGAGGCTATCACTTTGTTCTGTAAATATTATTTTATTTTTCCAATTACATGTAAAGATAGCTTTCACCATTCATTATTGTAAGATTTTGAATTTCATATTTTCTCCCTCTTTCTATTCCTAGCCCCTCCCCAAGACAGCAAGCAATCTGATATCAGTTATACATTTACAATCATGGAAACCTATTTCTACATTAGTCATTTTGTGAAAGAAGAAATAGAACAAAAGGGAAAAGTCACAAAAAACCAACCAAACGAAAAAGTTAAAATAGTTTGCTTCAATCTGCAGTCAGACTCCATAGTTCTTTCTCTGGATGTGGATAGCATTTTCTATCATGAGTCTTTTGGAATTGTCTTAGATCATTGTATTGCTGAAAAGAACCAAGACAATCATAGTTGATCATCACACAGTGTTGCCATTACTGTGTACAATGTTCTCCTGGTTCTGCTCATTTCACTTAGCATCAGTTCATATAAATCTTTTCAGCATTTTCTGAACTCTACCTGCTCATCATTTCTTATAGCACAATAGTATTCCATCACATTCTTATACCATAATTTGTTCACTCATTCCCCAATTAATGGACATTCCCTCAATTTCCAATTCTTTGCCACCACAAAAAGGGTTGCTATAAATATTTTTGTACATGTAGGTCCTTTTCCCTTATTTATGATCTCTTTAAAGAGGCCTGTTCACTGAATGGGTGTTACCTCACTCAAAATGAGAGCATGAAAAAACTTTAGCCTACAAGGGCCATGGCCTCTCAATGCATCCTGGGCTGTCTCCAGTCGTACTGATGAATATTTGGTCACTGGACCCAGATGGCTCTGGAGGAGAAAGTGAGGCTGGTGACCTTGCACAGCCCTCCCTCACTCAAATCAAAGTCAACTGCAAGTCATGTCATCATTTCCCTGATTTTATGGTCCTCTTTGAGAATGAAGGACAAACACAACAACAATGATCTCTTTGGAATACAGACCAAGTAGTAGATCCAGGTATTGCTAGGTCAAACCATATACAGAGTTTGATTGCCCTTTGGGCATAGTTCCTAATTGCTCTCCAGAATGGTTGGATCAGTTCACAACTTCATAAACAATGTATTATTGTTCCTATTTTCCCACATTTTCTCAAACATTTATCATTTTCCTTTTCTGTTATATTAGCCAAGCTGATAGATGGGAGGTGATACCTCAGAGTTGTTTTAACTTGCCTTTCTCTAATCAATAGTGATTTACAGCATTTTTTCATATGACTACAGATAGCTTTAATCTCTTCATCTGAAAACTTCCTGTTCATATCCTTTGATCATTTATCAATTGGGGAATGACTTGTATTCTTATAAATTTGACTCAGTTCTCTATATATTTGAGAAATGAGGCCTTTGTCAGAAACACTTAAGAGCCTATCACTTGCAAGGGGAGGGGACAATCAGAAGGCTTCATGGAGGAGATGGACTGCTAACTGTACTTCCAAGGAAGGAAGGGATTTCAACAGATAAATACAGGGAATGAAGATGAACAGAGGCTTGGCAATGGGAGAGGTTAGCATAAGGCCCAGGAAAGAATAGTCCAGTTACTCTGAAATGTTGTTCATCTTTCATTTTCAAAGAGGACCAATGACATCACAGACATTGTCTTGATTTTTGCCTAAATTGGATTTAAGTAAGGAAAAGTTGCACAAAATCATCAGTCTCACTCTTTCATCTAGAGTCATGGAGTCCAGTGACAAGACAAAAAGTTAAGATGCATGGTGATGGTCCAGGATGCAATGAATGACGTTGGCATCTTCAATGCCTGATCAAGCTCTAAGTGCTCCACTGTTCTTGCTTCAGCTGCATTTGTGGCCATTGGAACAAATCTGCCCATTTTACCTGGGATGCCTTCACACAGTTGGACCAGATATTCCCCTAACTCACTGGTGGATATGAGACCTCGGTTACTCTTAACCTGGATTAGCCCATCTGCCCAAATGGTTTTACCAGGGTGAGGCCATTGGGCCTGCTACAGCTTCTTGCTGCCAAGTGAGAGCATTATGAGATAGGTTCTCTTGGTTGCTGGGAGACTGAAGGATCTTAAATGCCAGCCAGGAGTTTAAACACCATTACATCAGCAACATAGCCACTGAATTCTTTCTTTTTTTTAAAAAAATTATTTTGAAGCTAACACACATCAAACATAGACATTTCTTTATACAAAGAAAAAAAGAAAAAAAAAAGATTGCATGTGATACTGTGAAACTATTACATACAGGTAGGTTTTTTTAAGTATGTATTAAATTTAATAAGATGGTTCCAAAGCTGCCCTGCTTGTCTGTGTCTCCTGAATTTCTTTATACTTATATTTTTTATATCCATATTTAGTATGGATCCATTTTATTTTTAATATATCTATAATATTCTTCTTTCTTTTTGGGGGAAAAAGGGGCATTAATAGCATTACCCATTGTACTTAACCTAATAAAAGAAAGGCTCTCCTATGTAATAAATAAGTACAGGCAATCAAAACAAAATTCACATATTAGTTAGGTATTATGTATTAGTTATGTATCTCTCATTCTTTGTCTCTAGGCTGTTACCTTTGCCAGGGGGTGGGAAGCATGCTTCATCACTCTTTATGAATGGGAATTGATCATGGCATTGATCAGAGTTCTTAAGTCTTTCACTGTTGCAGGTCTCAATTCAGTGAAATATCTACTTTGCTTTCAATAATTTTCTGTAATAAAAATGTTGCTATAAATATTTTTGTGCATAAAGATCTTTTTTACCTCTTTTTTTTTTTTTGTCTATGGGGTATACACCTAGCTGTTATAACTGGGTCAAGGATATATACAGTTTAGTGATCTTTTGGGTATAGTTCCAAGTTTCTTTTCCAGAATGGTTGGGACCGTTTCCAGTTCCAAAACTGGCACAAATTACCTGTCTCCCCAATCCTTCCCACAATTGTCTCTTTTCCTTTTTTGTCATCTTTTCCACTCTGATGTGTACCTACTAGAAACTCAGAGTTGTTTTAATTTTAATTCCTCTAATTATTAGTGATTTGGAATGATTTTTCATATGTCTGTTTATAGCTTGCCTTCCTTATTTTAAAGAACTGCCTGTTCATATCCCTTGATCTATTGGAGGAATGACTCATGTTCATAGATATTTGTATCAATTTTTTATCTATCTTGGACAACAGACCTTTATGAGAGAAATTTGTTACAAAGAATTTTTTTCTTCCGGTTAATTCTGTGTGTGTGTGTGTGTGTGTGTGTATAAATTATATATGCTATATGTATATAACACATAATTATAATTCTAACTACATTGATTTGATGTGAAAAAATTTTATTTTTAAATAATTAAAATTACATAAATTGATGTGTATTTTATCTTTGATACACTTCATTTCTTGTTTGAGAAAGAACGCCTTCCTTAGTCAAAGTTGTACAAAGTTATCTCCTTCCTTAGGCATCTAATTTTCTTATGAGATAACTTTTCATATCTAGGTCACATATCCATTTGGAGTTTATTGTGTTATATTGTGTGAGATGTTGACCTACATCTAATTTCTGCAGGACTTCTAGTTTTCCTAGCAGATTTTTTTGAATAGTTAAACCTTACCCCAGTACTTAGAGACCTTAGGATTATCTAACATGATGTCACTATATTAAATTACCTGTATTTTACATAACAGATCTGTTCCACTGACCAACTTTTCTATTTTAAAACAGTACCAAATAGGTTTTTTTTATTACTGCTTTGTAGTATCGTTTGAAATCTAACACTACTAGGACCCCTTCCCATTATTTTTTTTCATCATTTTCACTTGCGATTCTTGACTTTTGGATCCTTCAGATGAATTTTATTATTTTTCTTAGTTCCATAAAGTAACTCTTTTGTACTTTTATTGGTAAGGTACTGAATCTATAAATTAATTCAGATAGTATTGTTCTTTCTATTATATTAGCAGCATCCAACAATTAAAATTAATATTTTTTTCAATTCCTTGTTTGTATTTCCGTGAAGAGTTTTGTTATTGTATTTATATGATTCTTATGTCTTCATGGCCAGACTCCTAGATATTTTCTATGTTCTATATTTTTAAAGGAATTTTTTACATCCTTTCTTGCTCATGGGATGTCCCAGCCTACTGCCTCTTCTTCTATGTTTATATATTCTTTTTCTCACACCCTCCAATTATGTGAAATAGTAAGTTTCTCTCTCTTATTAATTCCTTCTTTAGTATATTGCTTTCTATCTCTTTTTCTTTCCTTTCTTAAAACTAACAAAAAAACCCAAAATACATGTAAGCCTTTTGTTTGTCTACTTACTACCTTTTGTGACCTTTGGAAGCATTAGGATTCTGAAGTAGCACTTTTTTCCTTCTTTCTTTAACTGAATATAAACTCTTCACCAACATTTAGTCCCTTTCCATTACTCCAATGTATCTACCTTTCTAGCTTTCTCTTGACTCCTGTGCTAGTCTTTTCATCAAGAATACTTGCAGATCATTTATTCTATTAAGGATACATTTTTCCCCTTGTAGATTATACCCAGTTTTGCAGGGTTGAGTCATTCTTCATTGTAAGTCTTTATCTTTTGCCTTTTGAAATATTATAGTTGAAATTTTTTTTCCTTCTTAATAGTATTTGTGGTGCAGTCCTGTGAGATCCTGATTATTGTCTCTTGATATTTGAACTCTCTCTCTGCTTGAGGTATTTTTCCCCTTAACTTGGAAATTCTTTGTTCTGGTTATGACATTCCTGGACATTTTAGGTTTGGGGTTTCTTTCAGGAGATGATCAGTGGATTCTCTCTATTTTCACTTTGCCCTCTGGGTCTAATAGATTTAAGCAGGCATCTTTTGAGATTTTTTGAAATATGCTATTAAAGTTTTTTGTTTGGTCATAGTTTTCAGAAACTTCAATGCCTCTTAAATTTTTTTTCTCCTTGATCTATTTTCCAGATTAATTGTTTTTTATAGTAGATAGCGTTCATTTTATTTCATTTTTTTCAGGCTTGATTTTGTTCTAATGTTTCTTGTTACCTCCTGAAGTTTTTGAGTTCTGATTGCTCCATTCTGTTTTTCAGAGTATTCTCTAGTTGGGTAATATTTTTCAGTTTTTGTTTAAGCTATTTTTCTTTCAGGTCCCCATCCAACCCTTGCCCTAGAGCTTTTATTCCAATTTTAATTTCATTTTTAATCTATTACTTTATTTCTTCCAGTCACTGTTACACTTCTTGTGGCCAAGTCATTTTCCCCTCTCTGAGGCTTTGCTTACAGTTTTTGTGTGGTTACTCTCTTCTTCTGGGGTTTACCTCAGGTTTCTTTTAACCCATAGTATTTCTTCACTGTGTTGAGTGTTTTCTTCTTTTTTACTCAAATTTTCAGCTTTAATTCTTGGACTGTAGGTGTGTGCCAGTGCCAGACTCTGAACCCTTTGGCACTCTTGGATGGACTGAGTAGGCTTTTTTTTTGGTCCTGTCTCTTTTGTTAGTCTAGATGTTGCTGAAACTGTCATTCTGGATGAGATGGTTGGCTTGAAGCCCTACCCTTTGCCACCATCCTTGGCTTCTATCTCAGCCTTCTGGTGGTCCACTGTGAGTACTGGACTCATGCCATTTTGGTCTCCTCCTCCTTGTACAACCTTTCATCAGGAAGTGGCTTTGTCCCCTATTGTGGCCTTGGCAAGCTGGTATTAAATTTTTTTTGGAATTTATTTGGTGTTTTATTTTTTCCCAGTTACATGTAAAAACAATTTTTAACATTTATTTTTAAAACTTTGAGTTCCAAATTCTCTCCTTTCCTCCTTCCTCACCACCCTCATTGAGAAGGCAAGCAATTTGGTATAAACTATACATATGTAATCATACAAAACATTTCCATATTAGTCATGTTATGAAAGAAAACATAGACCAAAAAAACCTTAAGAAAAATAAGGAAAGTAAAAAAGTATGCTTCAATCTGGATTCAGACACCATCAATTCTTTCTCTGGGGATGGATAGCATTTTTCATCATAAGTCGTACAGAATTGTCTTGAATCACTGTATTGTCGAGAGTAGCTAAATCATTCACATCTGATCATCTTACAATATTGCTATTACTTTGTACACAGGGAACCATCTCCAATTGCACTGATGAATATCCTGCCACTGGACCCAGATGGCTCTGGAGGAGAAAGTGAGGCTGGTGGCCTTGCACAGCCTCCCTCACTTAAATTCAATTCACTTGCAAGTCATGACATAATCTTCCTGATTCATGGTCCTCTTTGAGAATGAAAGACAAGCAATAGCAACAACTTTGTACATGGTACATTTCATGTCACATCAGCTCTTCTAAGTCTTTCCAGGTTTTTTGAGAGCCACTATTATATTTTGCAGAGGACTCTGGTCTCAGACTTCCTGCAAGACCTCCTGTTTTAGATACTGAGGCAATAAGTTGTCCCTATCTCATTCTGTAGCTCCCAATTCCCTGAGGAGTGTACAGCTGGTCTCTGTTTTGTTGGCATTGTGAGCACAGCAATGAGCTCTAGAAACTAGCTTTGTCCCTTGCTTGACCAGAACCCAGATCTAGTTTCAGGTCCTGTAGCAGCAAGCACCCCAGCATACCCAGGATGGCTGCTAGCACAGGTTCTTTGATCTGCTTTTCTAAAGGAAAGCAACTCAGAAAGGGTTAACGATCTTATTTTAATCAAACATATATCATTTACTTAATTCGGGGGAAAAAGTCAGTACCCTGAACTTCAGAGAAAATACAAACAGAAATTATAGACAAAAAAATACAGACAGATAAAATAACACAATTCAACAGACCAACACACAGGGCTTCTAGCTGTCTGATCATTCCATATATACAAAGTTAGTTACCAGAGAGAGAAGCACCAACATCTGGGTTTTCAAAGCCAGGGAGCTCAACGGCTGCTCAGAGGCTCATCTGGCCAAATTACACAACTCTTCCCATAAGTGAGCCCCAAAGCAAAACCTCAGCCTATGGTATATATATAGCCTTCTCCAAGGTCAGAGGACTTCACAGCCTTTGCTACCACTGCCTAATTACAAAGTAACAAAAGGTGTGAGCCTTCCTGAAAAACAAGCCTCCCCTAAGCAAGCTTCTCTTGTTGGGCTCCAAGTGAGGCCCATTAAGGGACAGGGAAGATCTTCAAATTCCCTAGGCCTATTAAGAGGCAGGGAAGATCTTCAAATTCCCTTACCATTACAGGTCTCAAGCACCAGAATTTGTGTGGGCTTACAATGTTCCTGGAACATTCTTGTTCTGAAGGCTAGTTGACTTCAGGTCCATTTACTAGAATTTGAACTCATAATCCTGGTATAAGCCTTCACCCTAGCACTCAAATACTTCAAACTCCTTTATTATATCTTGTCCTGGCTTCCGTGGTTTATAATCTATATCTTGTCCTCTGATGGTTTTTTGTCACATTTTTGTATGAGTCTAGAGTGGATGAATCTAACTTTTGTTTTTCTTCAGTCTTCTTTATCACTGATTTATCTGGGTCCTCTTTCAGATGAATCAATAGAGCTCCTCTATAACAGTTATTACCATTTATACAGTACTTTAAGATTTACAAAGCATTTTATCAATATTAATTCATTTGATGCTCACAACAACTCTGATAGGTAGATGCTATTATTATACCCATTTTAGAGGTTAAGAAATTGAGGCAAACAGAGGCTAAGTGACTTTCCCAAGACAGATAGCGTCTGAGGTTGGATTTGAACTCAGGTCTTCCTTAACTCCAAGTCTAGCACTCTATCCACTGTACTACCTAGGTGCCCTAGGGAAGCTGCACTAGCCGTTGAGAGAAATCAGAAAAGGCATCATGTAGGAAGTGGCATTTAAGCCAAACTTTGAGAGAAATTCAGGATTCTAAGAGCGAGTGCCATCATAGGCATGGGGCACAATCTATACAGAGGGACAGAAATGGGAAATTGAATGTCATGTGTCTACAATAGCAAGAAAGCAATTTTGCTAGACTGTGAAGTACCAGAAGGGAAACAATATGTAACAAAGCAGGAAATGTAGGTTGGGGGTCAGACTGTGAAGGATTTTAGATGCCAAATAGAAGGGTTTATTTTTATTGCTAGAGAGAATAGGGAACCACTGAAGTGAACCACTTGAGCAGAGGTGTCTCATGGTCAAATTATCACCTTGGTCAGGGGAAGAGGGAAGGGAATAAGCATTTACATAACACCTACTATGTGCCAGGCCCTGTGTTAAGCACTTTTTTTTTAAACAAATATTACCATGTTTGATCTTCATAACAATCCTAAGAAATAGGTGCAATCATTATCCCCAGAGGAAACTGAGGCAAATAGAGGTTAACTGATTTACCCAGGTTTGAACACCAGTGTCTAGGGCTGGATTTGAACTTAGGAATTCTTGACAGCAGGCCCACCACTCTACCCACTGTGCCACCAAGCTGCTGTGAAAGCTCAACTGGAGACAGAGACAGGGTGACATTTTGGACTAGAGTGGTGGCGATGTGAGTGGAGAGAGCAGACATGATGAAAGATATTGGTGAAGTAGCATTGTCAGGAGGAAGGAGAAGAGTCAAGGATGAGGCTCAGATTGGGAAATGGGTGACTATAAAGATGGTGATTCCAGTTACAGAAATGGAGAAGCTCTGAAAAGAAGTGAGTTTGGTAAGAAAGATGATGAATTATGAGTCAGGCATATCAAGGTGGAAATGTCTACAGGACATCAAATTTGGAATGGCCAATAGTTACAGTTATGGTAAAAGGAAGGACTGGACGTAAGAGATATTGATGTGATGGAAATAACAGGAAAAAGGGACCTGGATGCCAAAGGCACTTTGGAGATTACAAAAAAGTCACCAGGACTTGACAAATTTGTTGGTGAAGGATGAGGGAGAGCTGGAAATTGTCCCAGCCATCCTAGTCTCTAGGCCAGCTGTTACCCTCATCCTACCAGCTGTTCAGGCTTGAAAAGTTCTGTCATTGGGTTAAAGGCTCATGTTGTGAGGATAGTCAGAGGCACCCAATGCTGAGGTATGGGGAAAGCTTAGACTAGAAATGCTTGTCGGGTCTGAGCCACAGCCAGTCTATCTATAGCAGTGTGGCTATGAGAACTTGGAAAGAAAGGTTGAGCAAAGAACAACTTGGTTTGTAATCCACTATAAGCAAGCCACAAATGGAGGGGTTTGTGGAGTTAGAGTAGAAATGGTCACTCATAGAGAACTGTGTGCAGCATGATTTTCTCCACTTAATGGTAATAGTCTACCCATGATTGCTGGCTGCAAGAATCCTGGATAACTGAGGTTTTGAATCTGGGTGACTGAGAGCATGGTAGTGCCATGAACACAAACAGAGGAGCTGGGAGGTAGTCGTCTTGATTTCGTGTGTTTTCTGGACTTTGTGGATGGCCACTTCAACCTATTACACTAACACCCTTGGTCCCTTAGCCTTCCCACCCTGCCAACTATCAGCCCTGGGTTTGTCAGTCAATAAGCACTTACTGTGTATCACATACCATGCTAAGCAATGGGGATACAGAGGTAAAAATAAACTGGTGTCCTCAAGGGGCACTTATTTTCATGAGAGAGACAACTTGCATACAACTATATACTTTGCTATCTATGCTACATTCTTGGGCTCAAAGATGACTGCAGATTATGACTATAGCCATGAAATGGAAGCTATCCCAAATCTGGACAGCATATTAAAAAGCAGAGACATCACCTTGCCAACAAAGGTCCATATAGTCAAAGCTATCGTTTTTCTAGTAGCGACATATGACTGTGAGAGTTTGGCCATAAGGAAAGCTGAGCACCACAGAATCAATGCTTTCTAATTGTGGTGCTGGAGAAGATTTTTCAGAGTCCCTTGGACAGCAAGGAAATCAAATCAGTCAATACTTAAAGAAATTTATTCAAGCTCTTCACTAGAATGTCAAATGCAAAGCTAAAGCTTAAATATTTTGGCCACATAATGAGAAGATGGGACTCATTGGAAAAGCCCCTGATGTTAGGAAAGATTGAAGGTAAAAGGAAAAGGGGATGGCAGAGGATGAAATACAGTATCATAGAAATAATAAACATGAACATGGACAGATCAGAAGAGGTAGTGGGGGATAAGAAGGGTCTGGTGTCTTCTGGTCACAAAGAGCTGGACACGAGTAAACAATATACAAACAAGATTTATACAATACAGATGGTGTGAATTGTAGGAAATCTCAAAGGGAAGGGGACCTAGGACAGATCTTTTGCAGAAGGTGGTATTCGAGCTGAGTCTCAAAGGAAGCCATAGGGTGGAAATGAGGAGGGAACAGCAGGGACAGACAATGAAAATGCAGTCTGTAGATGGAGTGTCTTATTCAAGGAGAAGCAAGGAGGTTGATGTCATTGCAGAGAGTGCGGAGGGCAGTAAAGTGTAAGAAGACTGAAGAGATAGGAAGGGGCCAGGTTATAAAGGGCTTTAAAAGTCAAATAGAGAATTTTATATTTGATCCTGGAGGTTTCAGGGAACCACTGGCATTTATTGAATGAGAAGTGGGGGATTAGTGTGGCCAGACTTCCATTTTAGGAAGATCATTTTGAAAGCTGAGTGGAGTATGAACTGCAATGGGCAGAGACTAGTGGCAGGCAGACCCACCAGCAGGCTGTTGCAATAGTTCAAGCATGAAGTGATGAGGACCAGCACCAGAGTAGTGGCAATGTCAGAGGAAAGAGCTCATAGGGGATATGTTGTTACTCCTACAATAGACTTTCTCTGCTCTCAGGTCTCTGAGTGCTGTTGGAGGAAGCTACAAAAGCATGCTGATGGATCAGCTATAACTTCATGCTATTTAACTTTAGAATTTTTTTTTTCTTTTTGGAGGGAGGAATGCAGGGAAATTGGGGTTAAGTCACTTGCCCAAGGTCACATGGCTAGTAAGTGTTAAGTGTCTGAGGCCAGATTTGAACTCAGGTCCTCCTGACTGCAGGGCCGGTGCTTTATTCACTGTGCCACCTACTCACCCCTCCTCCTCAGAATTCTTTAATTCACATCCTGTTGAGTGTGTGTGTGTGTGTGTGTGTGTGTGTGTGTGTGTGTGACAACACTACCATAACTCGTCATCCCAGTCACTCAGGTTTAAAACCTTCAAATCATGCTTAAAAACCTCTCTTCCATACTCCCTCTCCTTCCCCATCTACTTCCTCCCCTGCTTTCATAATGTTTCTCATTGTTAAACTTGGATCATCTATCCAGACAGTGCTTACCAGCTGGAGGTTACATAATCTTAAGGTCATAGGTCTGGTTCACAAGGGTTTAACTCTATTGACAAAATTAATAGTGCCATCAGGAAAGCATGTGAAGATAGGTCAATGGTCAATAGGGAAGAGACCTAGTTTTAGATACTATAGGGTAATG
Source organism: Pseudochirops corinnae (assembly GCA_028646515.1). Classification (NCBI taxonomy): domain Eukaryota; kingdom Metazoa; phylum Chordata; class Mammalia; order Diprotodontia; family Pseudocheiridae; genus Pseudochirops; species Pseudochirops corinnae. The sequence goes on from CM053587.1 coordinate 247,136,021, forward strand.
GACTAGGCTAAAAGAGCTCCCTAGAATTTCATTATAGTGGCCCCGGGATGCCTATGGTGGTAGTTACTCCTACAACTACCTAAGGGGCTCTATTGCCCCTTAAATTAATGTGGCTCAGACCTTCCTGCTCCATCCAGTGGTCTTGTGTTGTTCCTTGTCTGAGTCAATTTCTTTGGATTTAAAGGGACCTCGATGATTTCCAGTAGGGTCCTTCATTATTAATATCCTATAATAAAAGCAACTTTGTGGGAGAGCTAGGGGAGCCTGAAAGAAGGAATGAAATTCCTAGGTCAGGACTCCTGACTTCTCTCTATGGCTGTTGCCATCTCCTGTTATGTAAGGAAACTCAGTCACAGAGAACCTAATGTTCACCTTTGGTTTTTTCCTTTCCTGTTGGTCTAGGCCCTCACAACTTCATTGGGCTCTTCCTAAAATATTACTTCACACCTATCACCCTCTTGCTTAAAACAATCTGCAATTGCTCTTTACTGCATATAGAATGATATTCTTTACTTGGCATTTAAGGCCAATCACACTCTGGTCTGGCCCCTTGCCCATGCCTCCTATCTTATGTCTTGTAAACCTTCCCGATCTTGGAGCTGGTTTATACATTGTCCCCCCCGGATATGCCCTGGTTATCCCACTTCTTCGTCTGTGCACACAGTTCCTGAGATGCCCTTCCTCCTTCTCTCTACTCCTCTAAGCCATGCCTTACCTTCCATATTCAATTTAAGTCCTAAGCCCTCTATGGAACCTTTCCTAATGGCCTTAGCTATCTGTAATAACTGTTGGGTCACACCAGGCTTGGAGTCAGGAAAACCTGAGTTCAAATCCAGCCTCAGATACTTACTAGCTATGTGACCCTGGGCAAGTCATTTCACCCTGTTTGCCTCAGTTTCCTCATCTGGAAAAATAAGCTGGAGAAGAAAATGGCAAACCACTCTAGTCTCTTTGCCAAGAAAACTCCAAATGGGATCACAAAGAGTTGGATAGGACTGAAAAAAAAACTGAACAACAGGGGCAGCTAGGTGGCACAGTGAACAGAGCACCAGCCTGAAGTCAGGAGGACCTGAGTTCAAATTTGACTTCAGACACTTGACACTTAACTAACTGTGTGGCCTTGGGCAAGTCATTTAACCCCAATTGCCCTGCCTTCCCCGCTCCAAAATAAAAACAGACAAAAAAAACCCACCCAAACTAGACAATAATAGCTGGTACTCATTAGTTCTGCATGGGTGAACAAGGACTGAAAGGCAAATAGCTCCTAGCAATCTTTGAGCAAATTTACATCTGCATGTTTTGCACTGATCTTTAATTTCTTTGAACGTGATTCCTTTTCACTGTTTTTTTTTCTCTTTTTTTTGAGGCGGGGGAGGGAGGCAATTGGTGTTAAGTGACTTGCCTAGGCCACACAGTTAATAAGTGTCTGAAGTCAGATTTGAATTCATGTTCTCCTGACTTCAGGATCAGTGAGTGCTCTATCCACTGAGCCAACGAGCTGCCCCCAACTCCTCTTCATTGTAAAACAGTCTTCATGGACCCCCATGTGATGATAATAGTTATATTATTGGCATGCATTGATTAAGAAAATATGTAAGAACAGAAAGGTATTATGAATTCTATGAGGACCTGAAAACATCTGAAAAATATGAGTATACACGTAATAGGTATCCCACCCATTTCTGGAATGACGCCACTACTTAGGTTCACTAGGAGAGCAAATTTTTGGCCAGTGCCACGTCCCTCTTCCCTCCCCTCTACCCAGAGTATTCTTTACCAACAGAACAGGATGATATCAGGCTGCTCTGGTTGGGCTCCTAGCCCTTGGCAGCTTAAGATTCCTCTCTTTGCTCTGAGGAATACACCCTGCCTTTGGAAGCTCAGGAATATGCCAAGACTGCTGAGCTTCTGGGCGTAGACTTTGCAGACTCACCCACTTCGCTCCTGTTTCAAGGTAAGGAAGGGTTTCGGACTCAGGGGAGTCTGCCTTGCCCCTAGCAAGAAAGCTCCTTCTGCCTGAGTTTGCACTCCTGCCTTCTTGAGTTCTGTGCCCTGGTCCAGGAAGCCCACAAGCATCGGCTGTCATATGCTGACGTTCTGTGCTATTTCCATTTCGGCTGGCTCTCCGACTCAAGCTCCCAAATCCTTCTGTTGGTACTGGGCTAGCTGCGGGTCCCCTCAGGAGCCTCTATGTAGCATAGCCACTCTTTTAGGGTGAGAATGCCCAGGGTTCCTCTTTTAGATTAATCAATACATATTCGCCTCTATTTTCAGTCAAGAAGCGTTTATTAAGCACCTACTGAATTCCAGACACTGTGCTAAGCATGGGGAGGTGGGGGGGAGGAGGGGGAGGCGAGACAGACAGACAGGGAGAAGAGGACCTTTACTTTCAAGAAGCTTCAAATCTAATAGGGGAAGACAAAAAAAAGGAATCTGAAAAGTCGGGGAGTGTGGGGGAAAGAGGAGGAGATAAGGAACCCAACATGGGAGCACAGTAGAGAAGTCATTCAGAGAAGTCTCAAAATCGTTCAGCCAGGAGAAAAAACAGATGTTTACATTTAGTTTCTCCTTAAATGGAAGTTTGGAGTTCATGGCCCCACCCTCGAATCAGAGAGGCAGAGGGGAGTGGCAACGGAGTACCAAGACTGAGGAGGTCTAACAGGATGATGAGATTATCTCAAAATTAATTTTGTTATTGCAGTCCACACTCTTCCCACTGGGCATTCCAGCGCACACCACGGTGAGACTGACTATACCATAGCTAGACCCTATACAATGCACTCTGACCATCTTCCACCCATGTTACTGTCGTCACAAAGGTCACATGGAGGTTTCCCCCTACTCCTTCCTTCCCCTGGTTTTGCCTTGGTTTTCCCCTTCCCCACCTTGGTTTCCTGCAGAATATTACTCCATTCACCATACCAGGGATCATCCAGGCCAAAACATTCCATTCATGGTAACCACTCTTTTATATATGCTGCTTTCTCTTCTTAGAATTAAAGCTCCTTGAGGGAAGGGGCTGTCTTATTTATTGTAGCTGTAAATGCTTAATAAGTGCTTTGTCATTCGTTCATTCATCCATCCATTCATTCATTCATTCATTCTTGTTAAAGAACCTCATTGCCTTCACATGCAGGCCCATAAAAAGCCTATCTTCTTAAGCAATTCTGTGAAATACCTAATTTTCTCTTGGAAAGTCTCTAGTATAACTAGTGGGATTAGGGTGAGTTAAATCCCTTAACCTGGGGTGGCTAGGTGGCACAGTGAATAGAGCACCGGCCCTGCAGTCAGGAAGACCTGAGTCCAAATCTTCCTCAGACTCTTAACACTTACTAGCTGTGTGACCTTGGGCAAGTCACTTAACCCCAATTGCTCTGCCCTCCCCCTTCCAAAAATAAAAAATAAAATAAAATAAATCCCTTGACCTTTTCCCCACCTTGAGTTAGTAGGCCTCCACTATTATGGTCAGTGCTTCCTACTGAATATTTCTAAGGCATGTGATAAACACACACACTGTTTTTCATTTGTCCTTTCAACTCATATCATGTATCTTCCCTTATTCTCCCTCTCACCCTGGTCAATAAGGACATTGACATTCACGTGGTCCTAAAGCTCCAAAAACCTTCTAGGAAACACCAGAAACTGTATAGGAGGAAAATGAAGCATTGGCAATCCTTTACCAATATTCCTGCTGTGATGTCAATGGTCCTTGTCCATTTTACACATATACATGTGAGATATATCCTTTATTCAGTCTACAGATGGCATGTTTCCTTATCTATGAATTCACAGATGGATTAATGGACCCCTTGCAGTAACTTCTTAACTCTTCCATTTGTCTGTGGTCCTTAGGGTGGGAACCACTACTCTACAGAATTCCTTTTGGCTTCATTGAACATCTCATGCTTTCTGGATCCTGTTTGGTAAATTGGCTGATGCTCCCGATCTGATTTCCTCAGAACTCCACATCTGGGCTTCTCTTCCTAACCTTAATAAGTGAATTTCTCAAGGAAATATCAAGGCTTGTATTCTCAGGCCACATGTTGATCCAAGGCCTTTCCCCTTACAAAATTGTCCCTTCTCTCCTTTTCTATATCTTCTCCAGCTCTGGGGATGAGCAATGTCAGTAGAGTAGAAAGAACATAAAGTAGAAAGAACTTCTGGGTGAAGCCAGAGGTTTCAGAAAAGCCTTTGGCTTCTCACCAGTGATTCAACTTAGAATTGAATCTCCACTCTGCCAATGATTACGTGGGTGACCTTGAAAATGTTGCCAAACCTCTCTGGGCCCCAGTTTCCTTATCTGTAAAATGAGAGGATTAGACCAGATGATTCAATAAGCATTTATTTATTCCAACAAGGAAAGGCCTCAGCTAAGTCTTGTTGCATATCCTGCTCTGTTTCTTACTTGTCATGACAGTGCCCTTCCAGCACTTTGGCTGGATTGTCCTTGCCAATCAATTCAAGTTGTCATCGAACTGCCTCAGCCAGCAGCAGCCAGGTAGGCCATGCCACTAGTCTACAGGGATCCTTTCCTCTCTTACTATCTATACTTCTCATTGACCCAACATACGGGATTTTGTATAGTAATTTATACTCTTATGCCCCCAACTAGATTGTAAGATGTGTGAGGGCAGGGACCAATCTGACACCTACAAATTGCACATTCTGCACAGAATTGTTGTTGTTCAGTCATGTCTATCTCCTTGTGACCTCATTTGGGGTTTGCTTGGCAAAGATGCTAGAGTAGTTTGCCATTTTCTGCTCCAGCTCATTTTCTAGATGAGGAAGCTGAGGCAAACAGTTAAGTGACTTGCCCAAGGTCACACAGCTAGAAAGTTTCTGAGGTCATATTTGAATTCAGGAAGAGAAGTCTTTCTGACTTTGAGCTGTGCTGTGCTCTGTCTACTCTGCCACCTAACTGACCATCTACATATAATTAACACTTAGTAAATGTGTCTGGGCTGGTGATGACTATTAATACCAAAACACATTAGTTGGGTGATAAATCAGACTTTCCAAGAGGAAGCAGAAGTAATTGTGAGAAAGTCCCAGAGTTTCCTTTTGGGAATAGCAGCTCAAGAAAGTGATTCTGGAGGATCATCATCAGTTAAAGGGATAGACGTAAAGTTTGCAACAGTCAGTCCTATGGACCATCCAGCTCCAGATTTTGTCCTTCACTAACACCAAGGAATAGTGTGTGTGTGTGTGTGTGTGTGTGTGTGTGTGTGTGTGAATACATTATATCTAACACAGCATCCCTTAGTACCCCACCCCCTACCCTCCTTTTCTAGACCTTCTCTAGCTCTGAGGATAAACCAGGGGGACTGCAGTGGAAAGAACACTGGCCTGGAGCCATAGGATGCAGTTTTGAATCTTTGCTCTGCTACTACCTTGTGCTCTAGGACAAGCTGCAAACCTCCCTGGGTCTTGGTTTCTGTTTGCCAGGCACCATGTAGGGCACTCAGGAGACAAAGATAAAAATGAAATAGTCTTTAAAATTTTTGTAATCTAATTTCTTTCTTTTTAAAATTGTTTTATTTATTTTTTAGTTGCAAATTCTCTCCCTCCTCTGTTTGCTCCATAACCTATAGAGAAGGCAAGAAAAAGAAAAGTCCATTACATCTATGTTCAGTCATACAAAACAAATTCCTGCATTAACCAAGGAAAGGAAAAGAGGAGAGGGGAGGGGAAGGGAGGGAGCGAGAGAGGAGAAAGGAGAGAGGGGAGAGGAGGGGAGCATTTATTTGTCTTTCTCATTTCTGTCTCCTGAAACACATTTTCTCCATTCTCACTTTTTGCCAGCTTCACATCAGTCACCCAACTATCATAGTGTATGGGCCAGCTAGGTGGTGCAGTGAATAGAGTGCCAGGCCTGGAGTCGCCTTCCTGAGTTGAAATTTGACCTCAAACACTTATTGACTGTGTGATCCTAGACAAGTCACTTAACCCTGTTTGCTTCAGTTTCTTCGTCTATAAAGACAACCTGAAGAAAGAAATGGCAAGCCACTCTACTATCTTTGCCAAGAAAACCCAAATGGGGTCTCGTAGAGTCAGATTTGACTGAAAATGACTGAACAGCAAGAAATATAAAATATATACTAGAGATCAGGATAGCCCAGAGGTGACATATGTGGAATTTTGTAAAAACAACAACAACTTAGGGTTTCTAGAAGGCAGAAGCGAGGAGGGAATGCGCTATGGACATAGAAGACAGTTTATGCAAAGGCATAACACTGGACATGAAAGTCTGAGTAACAGGGAATGGGCTGGTTTGGCTGGAATGTAGCATACAGGAAGAGTGATATGAAATAAGCCTGGAAAGGTAGCCTGGAGCCATACTGGGAAAGTCTTTAAAGGACAACTAGAGGAGTTTGTAATTTATTCTACAAGCAAAAGGGTGCCACTGGAGCTGCTTGAGCAGGGCAGTGATGTAGTCAGACTTGTGGTTTAGGAATTTCCATTTGGTAGCTGTACTTAGGATGAATTAACAAAGGGAAAGGCTGCGGACAGGGAAATCAATTAGTAAGCTATTCTGATAGTCCAGACAAGAAGTGATGAGGCCTTCCCTTAATTAGTATGTTAGACTGTGTGTGGAGACATGGGATTGGAGGAGAGAGGATGGAAAGGTAGAATCAATAAGACTTGTCAACTAATTAGATATGGGAAGCCAGGTGAGGGAAAGGCAGAGTCACAGGTTGGGAACCTGGGTGACTAGAAGTATACTGTTCCTTTGATAGAAATATAGGAGTTAGAAAAAGGGATGTGTTTGAGGGGAAAGATAACAAGTTCTCTTTTGGACATGTTGAATTCCAGACATCTATGGGATGCTGAGTTGGAGATGTTCATAAGACTGGTAATGTGGGGCTAGAAATCAGGTGAGAATCTAAAGCTGAATCTTTAAATCTGGCAAGATGCTAGGCAAACTACATGGGGGCTGATGAGATCAGCGAGAGAGAATGTATAGTAAGGAAATGGAAGAGTCTGAGGGGATATTCATGTATAGGGGATGGGACATTGATGATAATCAAACAGAAGAGATTGAGGAGTAGCCAGATAGGTAGAAGAAGCATGAAAAAGAAATGCCATAAAACCCAAGGGAAGAAAGTGTTTAAGGGGGGTGAGGCAGGCAGGCAAGGTGGTCAATAGTGTCAAACGTTTGAAAAGAGAAGGCTAAGGACTGAGAATTGGCTTTCAGATTTGACAGCTAACAGCACATTGGTAGCCTTGGAGAACAATATTATTAGTTAAGTGATGAAATCAGAAGCCAGACTGCAAGGAGTTGAGAATTGAGTGCAAAGTGAGAAAATGTAGAGGATGAATGTGGCTGGAATTTTCTAGGAATTTGTCTGTGAAAGGGAGGAGAGATATAGCTTGAGAGTGTAGGATAATTAAGGGAATGTGATTTTCTAAGGAAAGGGGAGATCTGGGCATGGTGGGAAGTAATGAGTCTGTGGATAAGGAGAGACTGAAAATTAGGCAGAGAGTGGAGATAATGAAAGAGCAAGCTCCCAAAAGAGATGGGAGGATGAGATTCAGGATATAAGAAGAAGATTGCCATTTGCATGATCAAGACCTACACACTCTTTTAAGAAGTGAGTGCTGTTAGGGACGGTTGTTAGGGGCGGGGTATTGCTGAGTGCCAGCTTGCGTAGTTGTTAGGGGCGGCTGTTAGGGGCGGGGTATTGCTGAGTGCTTTATCAAATAAGGTTATGAATATGGTTCTTGTAGCTGATTGGTTGATGAGTATTATAAAATATCCTGCCTACGGAAGACCAGGGCTTCCGGTATGTAGTTGTCTGAAAAATAAACACCCTCCAACATCCTCGGGCGCTCTGTCTGGTTAATCCTCCTCGGAGGCCAGTGACGACTGAAGACTTACGGTGAGTAAGTAAAGAGGGCGGGGGTCTCG
>CM053587.1:247144429-247171038 GCA_028646515.1 Pseudochirops corinnae
AAGACCGGGCCCGAGGACATTGGGTTACCGAGGACGGGTAAGGTTCAGGGGTAGCGTGATGACCCAAGCCAGAGCAATCCGCATCCTTATGAGCCAGAAACCGCTTTGCAATACTTGAAGGCATGCCGGACCAAGGTCCTGTTTTAAACAAAAAGGGGGAGTTGTTAGGGGCGGTTGTTAGGGGCGGGGTATTGCTGAGTGCCAGCTTGCGTAGTTGTTAGGGGCGGTTGTTAGGGGTGGGGTATTGCTGAGTGCTTTATCAAATAAGGTTATGAATATGGTTCTTGTAGCTGATTGGTTGATGAGTATTATAAAATATCCTGCCTACGGAAGACCAGGGCTTCCGGTATGTAGTTGTCTGAAAAATAAACACCCTCCAACATCCTCGGGCGCTCTGTCTGGTTAATCCTCCTCGGAGGCCGGTGACGACCGAAGACTTACGGTGAGTAAGTAAAGAGGGCGGGGGTCTCGTAGTAACCCGAGACAGAGTGCAAAGAGGCCCTTCTCTTCTCTCTTCTATCCCACCCGTCTCCCCTCAACAATTGACATTCTGGTGGACCACGATAGAATTTTAATAGATAATTTCAGTGATTCGTCTTCTGAGAGTTCTCTGACTGGCTTTTGATTTGGAAAAGCTGAGGACTCAAGGGGTCTTTGAAAAGAGGAGACAATTTCTGACTGGTTTTCATTGTGGCTCTTCAGGTGAAGTGATATAACCCCATGAGGGATGGGGTTTTTCCTCCACCCATGATCATCCCACCAACAAAGCAACTTAAGCTGGGGGCCTAAACCTGGTAAGCTTGTGCCAGGGCCCCTGTTTGGCCTCTCTTTTCCATTTCCTTTCCTTTAAGAGGTCTTCAGCAGTAACAGAATCTGCCAGAGCAGCTGAGGTTTTGGTACTGGCAAGACTGAGCTGGCAGCAAGAGCAAGGGTTAGCCCCAGCAGGAGAAGAGTCAGAATCAGAGAGAAGTCATTAGATAGGGCAACAAACTTGAATATTTGATCTGCCAATGCTGGGGTATAGAAGAGAAATGTGAAATGCTTATTAGCAGCCTTGTAAAAGCTGCTTTCTGTTCCAAGAAAGTTTGACTATCAACCTTCCTGATCATGGCATCTGTAGCAATAAGTTGATACTGTACCTTATTTAAACTATTCTGCAAATGTGCACTGTGTTTAGTAGCATTGCTTTCTTTGTGGGAATAAACAGCCAGCTCCATACATAATTCATATTGAGCTATGGGGTTCCCCAATGGGGTAGAAGGATACTCAGAATGAATATGAATGTGAGTGGGGAAAGAAGTTCAGAGAGTTAGGAGTGGATCCCAGAGATCCAGGAAGGAATGAGCATGGCTGACCTGGGTAGTTTCCTTAAAATGAAACTTCTAGGAGGAAATGACCGATGAAGGAAGGGGCCAAAGGACTAGAATCATCTTCCAGGGTGAGAAGGCAACAGTGGCATGGTGGAAAAAGCAGTCCAAAGATTCAGGAGTGAATCTGGATAGGAATGAAAGAGTAAAGGAGAAGTAACATTTTCTGAGCCCATGCAGGACAAGGAATCATTATGTCATTTCTCTTCCACCATCCCTGCCCCAACTGAAAGTCAATTTCAACCACAAGAGCCTTAATTTACTGAGGAAATCTGAAAAAACAGAGCAATGGTGGCTCTCCTGGTTCCTGCAGAAGCTGTTTTTTTCAGGAAAAGCATCAGTGGGTGTTGGGGATGGTTGCTAGTGTTTACTTCATTTCTCTCAAATTGGATCCAGAAACTCAGGAAACACAACAGAAGTAAAGTCAATTGGAAGGCAGATAAATTTAAATAATTGCAATTAAATCACACCAGGAAAGCAAGGCTTTCTAAAAGTAAGAATAAGACATATTTGGCAGCCTAGTCTTGGGGTCTGTGGCATTACTCTCCTCTCCATCTTTCTCCACTTCTCCCATGACGCCAGGAGGGACCTCTGTAGACAGAGGGTCTACATAGTCCAATCCTCTTGAGTTTAGTTTATGCACCATCGGGAATATCTATGGCAAATTTTTTAATTCCAGGCTCTCTTCCTCCTGATACCCAGTTTGCTTTTAGAACAGCTTCCTTTGCCATAAATTGGACTATGCCCAAGGAAAACCAATTTCAATATTAATCTAAGGAGAACATAATTAGGAAAACTTGTCTGTTGCTCAAAATATTATGTAATTTTTACAAAGCCAAATGCCATGGTACATGTTTGGATTGCCTGCTTTCATGAAATTTTCAGTTTACTAAGGGAAGCAGCGTGACATAATGGTTAGAACTCTGGATGTGAAATCAGAGTCATAGGATCACAGATTTAGACCTGGATGGAACCTCAGAGGCAACTGACTGCAATCCACTCATTTTACAAATGAAAAAACTGAGGCCTTGGGGCAGCTAGGTGGTGCAGTGAATAGAGCACTGGCCTTGGAGTCAGGAGGACCTGAGTTCAAATGTAACCTCAGACACTTAACACAAAACTAGCCATGTGACCTTGGGCAAGTCACTTAACCCCAACTGCCCAGCCTTCCCCCCTCCAAAAAGCAAAAAAGAAAAGGAAAGGGAAGGGAAGAAAAGAAAAAATTGAGGTCCAGAGAAGTTAAATGATTTCACCATAGTCACACAGCTAGCAAGTTCAAATGCAGTATTTTAATTCAGGTCCTCTTGACATTAAGTTCAGAGCTCTATCTACTACACTAAACTTTCTCTGTAATAGACTTGGGTTTAAATCCTACCAGAGATACTTACTAACTGTTTGGCCCTGGGCAAACCACTTAACTTTTCTGAGTTATTTTCTCCATGTGTGGAATAGCACCTGCCTCACAGGATGGTACTGAGTATCAAGTGAGACCAAGAATTTAAAGTGTTTTTTAAAACTTAAAGCACTATATAGATGTCAGTTGCTATTTAAAAAAACCAAAACATTATTCTATAGTGCACGCAAAATTAACTGATGTCATAGAAAAGGCATTGGGTTAGAATCAGAGGACCTGGGTTCAAAGCCCAGCTCTTCCAAATACTACCTGTGTGGCCTTGGACAAGTCCTATAATCTCTCAAGGTCTCAGTTTAAAATAAAGGAGGGAGCTAACTGATTAGAGTAGATAGTCTCCTAGACTACCCTAAGTTCTAAATTTTTGAGCGATAATAAAAAATAATTGATATGTGGATAAAAGAGATATAACCAGTGTATTAGTCACTTTCCTGATCTCTAGTCCCACATCACTAAATGCCTGTTGGACATTTCCTGCTCAGGCTTGATACGTCTAAAACAGAGCTCATCATATTTCTCTCCCCAACCCTTCCTACTTGTGTTGAGGACAGCGCCATCTTTCAAATAAGACTAACTTACAATCTCAGTCATCCTTAACTCTTGTTTTCTCCCTCACTCCACACACCCAATCAGTTTCTAAGTTGATTTCACCTCGGTAACAGCTTTCATACCCCTCCCTTCATCTATAGATCACCTCTCTAGTCCAGACCCTTGGATCACTTTTTGAATACACCATTGAACTAAACTCCTAATGAATCTCCCTGCTTCTAGACTCTCCTGTCTGTAATTCTTCTTTCATAGAAGCATCAAATTGGTACTCCTAAGGAGCAGACCTGATAATTCCTCTGCTCAAAAAGCTCCAGTGGCTCCCTATTACCTCTAGGATAAAATGCAGACTGTTTAGTATCCAAAATTCTTCACGGTCTGACTCTAGCCTAACTTTACAGGTTTTATTGCACATTTTTCTTTCTTGATATTATTGGTCAGTTGTTTTCAGTCATGTCTACTCTTTGTGACCCCATCTGGAGTTTTCTTGGCAAAGACACTGGAGTGGTTTGCCATTTTCTTCTCCAGCTCATTTTACAAATGAGGAAACTGAGGCAAAGGGGGTTAAGTGACTTGACCAGTGTCACACAGCTAGTGTCTGAGGCCAACTTTGAACTCTGGTCTTACTGACTCTAGGCCTAACCCTCTATCCTCTGCACGTAGCTGCCATATTCCTCCTTACCCACTTTACTTTTCAAAGTAGCCTATTTATCATTCCATAAAAATAACATTCCATTCACTTTCTCCATGTCTTTCTCTCCATGTTTTTGACACTGTAACTCACACTCTTCTTGATACCTAGAGTTTCATATCCCTGCTCTCCTGGTTTTCCTCTTACCTCTCTGACCACACCTCGGTCTTCTTTGCTGGATTTTCACCTAGAGAATGCCCACTCGCTAAGGGTATCCCACAAGACTCTGTCCTAAGCCTTTCTTATCTTCTCCCTTTATACTATTTTTCTTGGTGATCTCATCTGCTCCTATGGTGTATATGACTATTTAAATAGCCCCAATCTCTCTCCACACTTCCAGTCTCACCTCTCCAGCTGCCTATTAAACATCTTGAGATGCGTGTGCACAAGATATCTTAAATTCAGTATTTCCAAAATTGAAATCACTATCTTTTCCCCTAAAATTCTTTTCTCTTCATAACTTTCCTATGATTGTTGAAGGTACCACTATCCTCCCAGTCATCCAAACTCACAACATAGCTGTTATCCTCAACTCCTTTCCCTCTTGGCCATGTCCAAACGCTTGCCAAGTCCTACCTTTGCAACATCTCTCTCTCTCTCTCTCTCTCTATTTTTTTTGTCTTTTTGGAGGGGGGAAGGGAGGGCAATTGGGGTTAAGTGACTTGCCCAAGGGCACACAGCTGACAAGTGTTAAGTTTGTGAAGCAGGATTTGAGCTCAGGTCCTCCTGACTCCAGGTCTGGTGTTCTATTGACTGCACCACCTAGCTGCCCCAACATCTCTCTTTTTTTTTTTTTAATTTTGAAAATTTATTTTATTTTTAATTTATGGAATAAAACAGGCATTTCCAAACATAGTATAATTTTTTTAAAAAGATGATTGCATATGAAACTTTAAATCTATTACGTATAATTGCTATTCCTTTAAAATAGATAATAAAGTTATTATGTAAATTTCTTTTTTAGTTTCTTTTTTCTTCCCTTATCAACCCCCTGGTCCTAGAGATAGATACCATTAGACACATATATGTTTATATATGTAAAATCAACCTATCCATACTTCTATTTATCAGTTCTTTCTCTGGATGCAGACAGTGTCTTCCTCCATATATCCTTTGTAGTTAATTTGGGTATTTAGAGTAGTCAGAATTACTTATTCACTTAAAGTTGTTTTTTAAAACAATATGACTGCATACAATGTTCTCTTGGTTCTTTCATTCTTCATAATTTTGTGCAAGTCTATTCATGTTTTTCTAAGACCACTGAATTCATTATTTCTTATAGCACAGTAGTATTCCATCACAATTATACACCAAAACAGCCATTACAGATTTTCTTATATACACTCCCTTCTCTCCTCTGAAGCAGAAAGATAGATAGTACCTGCCTTCAAGGAGTTCCTGATCTAATTAGGGAGCTAACACATAAAACAAAGTTAAAAAGGTATAAAGGGAGAAGTTATGGGTAGGGGAGTGATGAAGCCATACAGCCGGTGGGAAATGGTCTAAGGAGGTAAGAATTTCTGAGCTGATTTCATCATACAAATGATGAGTTTTTAGAGATGATGAAGTCCAGGGAATTATCTAGATGGAAAATGAAGAGGCCCTGTGTGCCCTCTCCAAATAGTAGGTGGAAGATCTGAAAAAAACTCTCCAATGTCCTTCCTCCAAGGGCCCAGTCAGAGAGAGAGAGAGAGAGAGAGAGAAAGAAAAAGAGAGAGAGAGAGGCCCCAGGAACACAGATGTGAGTTTCTGAGTTGATTTCTGAGTAATGTGAGAGGAGGGAGATGAGAAGAGGAGAAGAGAATGATAGGTTTAGGGAATGGAATGAGTAGTCCTGTAGGTGGGGGAGGACAGGGCATGTAGACAGGCTGTAAAAGTGCTGCAGTCTAGCTGGAAAGTAGAGTTCTTCCTAATTCTAGGCCCAATGCTATAACCACAGCAACACCTAGATGCTGTAGTTGGCAGTTTGATGGTCAGTGCATGCCCATATAATGTGTCACGCTTAGGAGCCAGTGTTTTTGTAAGTCCAATTTCACCCAAACCTGGGATGGATTTTCCAAGGGACAGGTCTGTGAAGCTGTATGCAGAAGGAGGTGTGACTCTGGATTGACTAAGAGAAAACTGAGTATAATGAATGCTGCATACCTGTTGTTAGACAGACATGTAGAAAAGAGAATCTCGTAAGAGACAGGCCAAGGGTATCTAGATGTGAACTTTTGAGTGGCTCCTGGGAGCCCTTAGGGCAGAGGGTACATAGTAGAATCTGGTCACTCCCATCATGCCCTTTGACTTCTCTTGCAACTCTAAGGAATGTTAGTAGAATTTAGATACTCACCATTTCCTCTTAGTGAGATCATTCTTTCTCTCCTGCTTTATGTTGAGGTATTTTATCTTATTCCCAATGGAATAATTGTTTCGTTATTATGTTTGTTTTGGTCTATTTTGACCTATATAACTTCCTTATATTCCATCTGCCTATATGACTTCCCAACTTCAGTTTTGCCTGGATAAATGGCTTTACTCAATATTTGCTATTCGTCATAGTCTTGTGTAACCAGCATTTGTTGAGAAGGAACAAAATTGGTGAGGAGAAGCTGAGGGCTGCCCTGTCCTTTTGAGAGTGATGAGGGAAGTATTTTTTCTTCTGAACCCCTTAGAATGGTATCTCTAAATTAGACACATTTGAGGAGTGGCAGATAGATATGTCTAGCTCAATACTCCTCTGAGAGATAGGAAATATCTCCAATATTCAGCAGTCTTACATTTTGCCTGCCTTTCTCCCCAGTTAGACTGGTGGTAGTACTGGAAGGGTCTTTCTCCTACTCCCTGAAAAGGTGAGCCAGACATCAGCTTGTATCTATACATGCCACTGGTGAGTTGCATCTTCATATTTAGACAGCCCTCTCCACCCCTGCCACATATATATTAACAGCTTTCAAAAAAGATGTCTGGTCCTTGGCACATCTATTGAACTGACATAGGTAGATTTCTGATTAAGTGCATCCTATTTAATATCAATATCCACTGAGCAATAAAGGATGGTTTCTACCGTATAGGAAATGCCCTTTTTGGCGGTGTCTAGAAAATGCCAACTGAGAGGGCTATGTGACAACTGGGGAGCACATATCTGACTCTTGTGGACAAAGGTCACTATGGTAAGTAACATTATGAAAGCATACTGGCCTAGGAGTCTGGACACCTGGCTTCCAGTCCTACCTCTGATAGATGAGTTTGGCCAAATTACTTAACCTTACCCTTCCTTGCCCTCAAGAAGTTGATATTCTGTTGGGGGTGGCAGGGAGAGAATACTATACGCACAGTTAAGTAAATATAAAATATATAAAAAGTAGTTGGGGGACATAAAGGAAAGGAGGTATCAGAAAGGGTATGGGACTGAGACAGAGATTAGGAAAAGTCACATATAGGAAGTGAGGCCTGAACTGAACCTTTAAGGAAGCTAGGTATTCAAAAAGGAGGGAGGAAGAAATAAATCAAACAGTTTCTTCCCTTGTAAAATAAGGTGGTTGAATTATATGGTCTCTAAGGTTCCTTCCAAAGCTAACATTTTATGTTTCTAATTGATCTTATGTCAAGTCACATTACTTCCCTGGGCCTCAGATTTCCCTTATGTAAAATGAGGTGGGAGGACTAGGTCCTATGATCCTAATTAGCTTGAGTTCTTAGGAGAAAAGTCAAATTAAGATTCAAAATGTGTTTGTCACTATGATTATAAAATTAGCCTTTCTACCAAATGAAAAGTGTTTCATCTAGTACAGTACCAAATTCTCAGGAAATAAGTATAATGCTAATGACATATTTCACATTCTAAGTCCAATTTCACCCAAACCTGGGATGGATTTTCCAAGGGATAGCATTAGCTATTAGTGCATAGAGCATTGGACTGAATCTGAAGCCTTAACCACTTACAAGCTGTGGTATCCTGGGTGAGTCACTTAGCTCTGAGCTCCTGGTCCCTCATTTTAAAAGTAGAGTGAATTTTGCACCAACTTCCTCACAGGACTTTTCAATCAATAAATAAGCATTTAGTCCTTACTATGTGCCAAAAACAGTATGAGGTATTGGAGACACCAAGATAAAAACAAAACTGTTCCTACCCACAAGTAAGTCACTTAGGAAAGCAGCAGTTACACATATACATATGGACAAAATGAGGAAAAGTCCTTGGAAATGGTAAAGAATTGTGATAAGCTATTGCTACTTGTAACTAAGATAGAATACTTTCATTTCAAAATCTCATTTCTCAGTGTATTGTGGGATGGAGTTTTTCTTTAGAAGAAAGATTTAAAAAAGCAGAAGATTAGGCAAAGGAGAGCCAGGGGCAAAGCCACTGAGACATATTGAAGCCTGTCACTTTAAGAGATTAGATTTCAATTATTGATATAGGATGAGCTACCAACTGAATGTGCTGTGGCCTCCACAAAATTCCTAGTTCCTAAATCCCTTTAATTAGCCTGAAGTAAGAATATGCCCCATGGGCTCGATTTTCTTCTTTCTGAGAAGTCAATAAAAATAATTAATGAGTAAGAGCAAGCAAACAGCATACATCTAGCCTAAAAATCAAGAAATTACTCCAGAAATGTGGAAGAAAGAAGTAGACCTGATACTAAAAAGTGCTAAAAAGGAAAAAAAAAAAAAGGAATAAATGCAAAAAAAAAAGTACCATCTCACATGTTAATCAGAAATCTTTCTGATGTGATTTTGATACAATGGAGATGGGCTGCATCTGGAGTAGATAAGAGAGATTTTGATAGGGTAGGAATACCAGCGTCAAAATAATATTCATCATGTATATGTCAGGTCACTCCTTTGCTCAAAAATCATCAGTGGCTCACTTTGCCTACTGATTGAGATTCAAGCTCCTTTTTTGACAGAAAAAAGAATCTGCCCCATTCCTTACTATAGCTTTTCTCTCTACCTGTGGTATCACTTTTCTGCTTTCTCTAGGACCTTGCTCCAGCAATCACTCCTTCTCTCTTATGAATTCTTACTCTCCTTTTTTCCATAGACTGTTTCCATTCATTTACAAAAATTCTTAGGTTTCCCATCCTTAAAAAAGTCTCCCTTTGACCACTCTGTTTCATCTAACCACAATTTCATTTCTTCTATTCAGAGCCAAACTTCTTGAAAAAAGTTGTTTATACCAGAGGCTTTCACTTCCTCACCACCCACTCTGTCCTCATCCCCTTGTAATGTGGTTTCTGTCTCCCCCACTCTATGGAAATAACTCTCTCAAAGGTCACCAGTTACCTGCTAATTCCTGAGATGATGCTTTGCCTCCTCTTCATTTGTCTGCACTATTTGACACAGTTGCCTACCTCCTTCTCTTGAAGCCATTCTTAGTTTCAGAGACACAACAATCTCTGAGTTCTCCTCCTACCTTTGTAATATCTCTTTATGTTGGTCCCTCAATTCCCTTATCAGCCTAGTAAGGTAGACTTTCTTCAAGGTGCTATCCTCATTGTCTTACACACAGACACACACACACACACACACACACACACACACAACTACTACCCTGGTGAAGGCCTTCATTACCACATTCCTGGGCTATTGCAAAAGCCCACTGGTTGATTTCCCCGCCTCAAGTCTCTCCCCACTCCATTCTACCCTTCACTCAGCTACCAAAAGTGATCTTCCCAAAATTCAGGTCACACTTACTCCAGAACTCCCTCCATTCAATATACTCCAAAGGCTTCCTGTTGCCTTCAGAATGAAATACAAAATCCTCCATTTGATATTGAAAGCCTTTCACAACCCGACCCCTTCTCACCTTTCCAGTCATTTTATACTTTATTCTCCCTTCTCCCTGCCTCCCATGTATTCTGCGACCCAGTGTCACTGGTCTCATTGCTGTTCCTTGTGCATGCATGACTCTCCATCTCTTCACTCAGAGCATTTTCTCAGGCTGTTGTCTATGCCTGGAATTCGCTCCCTCCTTATCTCTACCTCCTGGATTGCTAGGCTTCTTTCAAGCTTCAGTTAAAACCCTTCTTTATAGATCTGTAATAGATCTTTCCTGATCCTCCTTGATGCTAAATGCTTACCCTCTTTTGATTATCTCCGATTTATCCTGTATAGATCTTGCCTGTACATGGTTGTTCACATGTAATCTCCCCCATTAGATTGTGAGCTCCTGGAGGGCAAGATTTATTGGGCAAAGTGCCTGGCACAGAGGAGACACTTTATAAATGAGTGTTGACTTGTTCACTCCTCTCTCTCTTCTGTAATAATTTCACTTACACCTAAATAATCAGTTCCATTTCCAGTGATTCCCAAATCTACATCTCCAGCCCTGCCCTCCCTTCTGAGTTCCAGACCTGTATCTCTGGCTGCTTAAAGACATCTCCACCTGTATATCCCACTAGCATCTCAAACTTCACATGTCCAAAATCAAACCACTCTTTCTCCTATAACTATTCTTTCTTTGAAGAACCGTAACTAGGAATTTTGCACTTGGGTAATCACCACAACATTTCCCACCATACCCCATGGCAGGAAAGGCCCCTCAATTGGAATGGTAGTAGAAACAGACACCACAGGTCAGTAGAGACCCTGAGACCCTGATACCACAAGGCTGCTGCTTCTGTGGATTTTCCTCACCTCTCAGGACAGAGGAAGCAGTCTATCTGGTAGCTTCCTATTTTAACTAATGTATTTTGTTACTAGGTGATAAAGACAGTTGTTTCTTTGCCATCAGCTATCTGAGAAGCCTAATTATTGGGGAGTGGGAAGGTGGGAGAAGGGATGGAATGGTAACCATTACAGAAAAGAGATGGATACTTCTGGGGAGATGTATGAAAGAGAGCTTAAAATCAATTCTTCCTCTCTTTCTAGAAAATTGAAGTATTATAACAGAATGTTAGCACTCTAAGAGAATTTAGGGCTGATCTAGCCCTCCTCCATTTTACAGAAGAAAAAACTGAGGTCCCAGAAAAGGTTATTAACTGGTTCCCAAGTTCACAGAGGTTTATTCCAGACTTGCTAAATTTGGAGCTGAGCTGAGGTGGTGTCATACAGAGGCCAAATTTTGTAGGTTCATAGGTAGTTAAAGCTGGAAGGGAATTTAGATCATCCCATATCCAACTACCTCAGTTTAGAAAGGAGGAAACTCATATCCAAGGTTAGTTTCAGAGCAGAAATAAGAATCCAGGTTTTCTCACTCACTGTCCAGATCTCTTTCAAGGCAGGTTGCTGAGAAAAGGGGGCATTGACCTTTCTCTGGTCTCCTGACTCAGAATGAGCAAGTAAGCAGTGAAAGGGGAACCATTCATCCTTCCAGGGTGTACTCTGGCCCCAGCTCGCCCTCAGCAAGAAAGACATCCCAGTAGGCTCCTCTGGAGAAGCAAGGGCCTGGGTCTCAGGGTCATAAGTCTATAGGAGACCAAATGAACGTAGGCCTCCTTGTGTGTGCCTAAGTCTGGCTGAGTTTCAGACCTGTTAGCCCCAGGATCCTCCCTGTGCTTTCTTCATCCCCAACCAAGATGGAAGCTAGAGTTTCTGTAGACCTTGTCCTCCTTAGGGATCAGCTCCTGGGGATTCTTACCTTCCTGTCATTAAGTCCACTTCGTTTCCCCCTTCTACTCCTTCTTTGCCCCTACTTTTTTCCATGGAAGAAATCAAGTGCTGTCTGAATCTTCTTTATTTTGTACCCTGAGGCAAATTTCCCTTTGGGATAGTTTCAGGCTAGGGCATCTAGACTGTTTATCAGCCCCAGAAGTGAAATGAGCTGCAGCACTAAGAAATGATGGGCTTCCCTGTTTGGAAGTCTTAGACAATGGTAATCTGTATTGTTTTGTGCATAGATTAGACTAGATGAAGTCCCTTCCAACTCTCAAATTCTGAGGTTCTGACTTCATTCATTATTTTTGTTAATAGCACTGCAATTCACCCAGTCTCCCATGTTTGAAACAGTGGGATTGCCTTGGACTCTTCCTTCTCCCTCACCCAAATCTAATCAGCTGCCAAATCCTATCACTTCTGAATCTTCAAACCTCAAATTCATTGCCTTGTCTCTATTTATAGTGGAACAATCCTAGTAGAGGCTCTCATTCCCATCCACCTGGACTATTGCAATAGCATGTATGCCACCTGTCCCCATTTCCCAGTCTCTATCTATCCTTCTTGCCTGGGCCCAAATAATCTTCCTTAAGGTATGGATTTGGTCAAGTCATTCTTCTGCTAAAAAATCTTCAGTGTCTCCCTATTACATGCTAACTAAGATTCAAGCACTTCTGCTTGGTCTTCATAGAAACATTGAATCCAGAGTCAGAAGGGACCTTGGAAATCTTTTAGCCCAATCTATGCCTTACCTTCCCAACTCTTTCTTCTATTACTATATGTACTCCAGGCCACAATCAAACAAGATTCCTCTCTATTTGCTGAACATAGCTTATGGTTTCCTAACTTCCTGCCTTTGTTCACGTTATTCTCTGTGGCAGGGCCCTTCACCATGCCAGCCCCCTTCTCCCATTGGCGAGTTCTTTCTGGGGCCCTCCATTTTCAGGATGGGAACAGGCCCAGGCCAGTCATGCTTCATTTCCCTCCCAACTATGCCTTTGACTCCCAGAACTTCACTATCATGACTCAGCTGCCTTCTCACGCTGGAACATTTTTCTGCCATACCAGTTCCTTTCTCCAATTAGTAGGTTCCTTCCAGAGCCTCCGTTTTAGGGATGGGCTCAGGCTCGCTTATATTCCTTCTTGTCTGACTCTGGACTCTCTAGAGCTTCTCTACCATTCCCCTTTTGGATACCTTCTTTCCACATTGCCTATGTATATGTTTTGACTTATTCAAAGTTCCATAACTGAAAAAGGGTTTTCGCGAAAAAAAAACCCAACAAACTCAGAAGATTACATTTGTAAACAACAGTTGCAGAGGGAGTTGGGTACCTCTGTGAGAGAACATGGCAGGAACCTAAGCCACAGAATCAAGATTCACAAGATTCACAAAGTACAGCCCCTTTGTATATGTTTTCTTCCCTCATTAGAATGTAAGCTCCTTGAGGACAGGGGCTGCCTCTCTTTTTGTTTGTATTTGTATCTCCAACACTTAGAACAATGCTTGTCACGTAGTGAGCACTTAATAAAAATGTAGTGTAAAGCCACACATGAGCAGTTTTCCAGAGGACTGCTGCTGTGAACAGCTTCAAGGTTCAGATTACGTAGTATAGCAAACTCTCTATTTATTCAGTAACAAATCAGAGGAAAACATTCACAGAAAATCAAGGTACAGCATTCAGAATGTTACAACTTATCACAGAAAATCAAAATACAGCATTTACCATGTCACAATTCAACAGCTTATCACTAAAATGGCCACATAGTTTTCACCCAAGTGGTCGCATACTTTTAAACAAAGTACAATCATTTAGTAACTCAATCATTCAATCATCCTCAAGGAGGCTTGCCTCCTTAAGAGACACAAAGTACAAAAGTCAAAGTTCTCCACCCATTGGGTGCAATTAAATTACAACTTCAATAGTCACTACTCAGTACCCTCTTAAGGGATAGTGGAAAGTACAAAAGCCATCCACCCCTAGGTCACAAGTAAATTATAATTTCATCAGTCACTACTCAGTACCCACAGAGAGGTCTTTTCATCTTGACTTGGGGCAGGTTTTCAGCTTCCATGATTCTTCTTCCATGGTCCCAGCTCCCAACCAAATGTAACCAACTGCCACCTGATTTCAAAGGCAAACAGCTCCCAGTTCTTGTCCAGTATTCTGTGCAGATCCTGCTCCATATTGAAGCTCACAGTGTCTAGTAATGTCAAGTCTCTCACAGTTTCTGTTCCTGGGAAGACAAGGCTTAACAAAGCCACAAGAACATTCATACACATTAACAAAGTCACAACAACATTTGTACAAAGTACTGGCAGCACAGTCATACTTCCTCAGTCTTCTCCATCTCCAGCTGGTCTTTGGAAATCCTCAGCAGCTCCAGCTGGCCCTTGGAAATCCTCAGCAGCATAAGCTCCGTTCTCAAAATCAAAATCACTTTATCCAGCCTCCACATGGCTTGCTCCAAGAAATTCTGCCTCAGTTCTCAATTCTCATTTCTCTTCTCAGTTCTTTTCAATTCTCAGTTCAGTCTTTAGTCCAGCAGCAGCTGCCCTGCCTTCACAATGCTTATCCCAAGAAGTTCTGACTGTCCAGTTTGTGCTCTTCCTTAAAGACGGTATAGCTCCTCCTTGTTCAGCCCTTTCCTGTTACGTCAGTAACAGGGGATCATACCTTCTGTTTCTTTAACAGAGGATTAATTTGAATTTAGATGCTAAGTACCTCTTAGCTTGGCAATACAAAGGGATCTTCAAATTTCATTACTATTACATATAGTTACACAAAAACCACACGTTGTTGATTATATCCAAATCTTCACAACTCTGTGGATCATACTGTCCATGAGGTTTTCTTGGCAAAAGTACTGGAGTTGTTTACCATTTCCTTCTCCAGAGGATTAAGGCAAATAGAGGATATGTGTCACCCAAATAGTAAGTGTTTGAGGGTGGATTTGAACTCAAGTCTTCCTGACTCCAGGCTTCCTATTCTTCCCCTCCATTGTAACAGTTTTCTCTTGCCTCTTCTATATGAGATAATTTACCCTATTCTGTCTTCTCTCCCTATCTCCTCTCATTATATTCCTCTCTTACCTCTTAATTTTATATTTTAGGTATCATCCCTTCCTATTCAACTGATCCTGTGCCCTCTTTATGTATATATGTACACATATATACACACATTCACATATGTATTTATATGCACATATACCCTCCTATATAAACATATATATGTATGTATACATACATACATATATACGTGTGTGTGTATATACTATATGTTGTACTTTTGGGGGGAAAAAAATTTTATGTTTTCTATCCTTAAGTTTAAAAAAGAAGTAAGATAACCATTTTGCATTTCTCTGTTGACCAGGGACCTTAGAAAATGAAGTTCTCCATCCCTGAGCCACAAGGAAAAAGAGTTAAATTTAGAGTCAGAGGAGCTGGGTTCAGGTCCTGATTCTGTCATTTATTAGCTGTTACTTAGGCTAAGTCATTTGATCTCTCTGGGCCTCATTTTTTCTTATGAAAAAGGTTGAGGGAGTTGGATTTGTTCACTTTTAAGATTTCTCCCACTTGTGAATCTTGATTCTGTGGCTTAGGTTCCTGCCATGTTCTCTTAGAGGTACCCAACTCCCTCTGCAACTGTTGTTTACAAATGTAATCTTCTGAATTTGTTGGTTTTTTTTTTTTTTTTTGCGAGAACCCTTTTTCAGTTGTGGAACTTTGAGTAAGTCACTAATACCTCAATGGACTTCAGTTTCTCCCTCTGCAAAATTGACTAATTTGTCATTGAGAACCCTTCCCAGCTCTAGACCTGTGTGTGGTCTTAAGTAAGATTCCATAAAGAAACATTAAGTCCTGAACCCTCGGCTGGATTTCTTTGGCACTTAGTGTAATTAGCAGGAGACTAATTTGGCAGATCAGCTCTTCTCTCGAGGGTATACCTAGGAAACGATTCATGTGTGCTAAGATTCAGTACCCAAGTGGAGAAAGCAATTGTTCATAACCAAGTAAAGCCTCCCTTTCTCATGACCCCAGTTTTATTCAAGCCAGGAAAAAAAAAAGGCTAGAATGACACTAAGACACAACTATCTCTGATGTCATCGAGATGGCATTGTTCAAAATTATAAGGAGGAAGTCTCTCACTCCCAATGTAAGGAGGATGCTTCCCACAACCCTGTGCCATTCATTCCCAGCAGATGATTTGACCTCAAACTTTACTTCTCCATCAATCATCTCTGCCCCTCCCTTTCTCTTGTATCTTCAATTTCTACCCACTCCATTTGGCAAAATTTTTCCTCACACTCTACAAATGTGCTTATGTCTCCCAAATCCTTAAAACAACCTTCCACAGACCCTGCTACCCCAGGTGCTTACCATCCTCTCTGCTTCCTTTTATCATCAAAGTTTTCTATATAAAAGTATATAGGCACTGCCTCCCTTACAGTCTGGCTTTCATCCCCATCACTTTAGCAGAAGTAACCAATCACCAGATCTAGGGGTTTGATCTCTCTGCTGCATTTGACACTTGAATACCCCCTTAATTTCTGAAACTCTCCTCTCCCTTGGCTTTTCTTGACACTGTACTCTCCTAGGTCTCCTTTCTCTCCTAGAGTAAGCAAGCTCCAAGTACCCCTACCTCCTCTTAGGTCTCCTCGATGAGGTCGGAATTCCCTAGACCAAGTGCAATTCCTCTTGTGTTCATTGCTCCACCTTTGAGGCCTTTGTTCTGGCTTTGATTCAAGTTCATGGATAGTTCATATGCCTGAACTTTTTCCCTGTAGGCTTGCCTTGAAAAAAGAGGTCAGAATTTCTAGAATGTTTATAGCAATTCTCTCTGCGGTGTCAAAGAACTGGAAATTGCAGGAATATCCATTAATCAGGTAATGGCTAAACAAGTTGTGATATATGATTGGGATGGAATACTACTAGGTTATAAGAAATGAGGAGCTCAATAACTTTAGAAAAACATGGAAAGACTTACATGACATAATGAAGAGCAAAATGAGCACAACCAAGAGAACATTGTATATAGTAATAGCAATATTGTTTTAAAAACAACTTGAAGTGAATAAGTTATTTTGTTTATTATAAATCTCCAAATTAACTACAAAGGACATCTGAAGAAAGACACTGCAACCAGAAAAAGAACTGATGAATAGAAGTATGAATAGAATAATTTTACATATATTTACCTATTTGTATCTAATGGTAACCATCCAGAGCAGTGGTTCTCAACCTCCCTAATGCCGCGACCCTTTAATACTCGTATGTGGGCATATCTGCAGGTGGGCAAACCCACTTGGAGACAGATAGAGGAGCAGTGTCTCGATTCCTAAGACCATTGGAAATATGTGTTTTCCTATGGTCTTAGGCAACCCTTGTGACCCCTGTGAAAGGGTCATTCAACCCCCAAAGGGGTCACGACCCACAGGTTGAGAACCACTGATCTATAGGGTGGAGGTAGGAAGAAAGAAGAAAAAAATTACATGATAATTTCTTAATAGATTTGAAAGGAATAGCAAGTTGTGATAGCAGTTTTGTAGTTTCATGCACAATCATCTATTATGCTTGTTTTATTCTATATTTTAAAAATAAAATAATATTTTTTTAAAAAAAAAAGAAAAGAGAGGTCAGACTGAGGACAGAGAGATATGGAAACTGGAGATTGGGTGTGGATCACACTTGGGTTCCTTGGGAAAGGCTTGTCCATCCAAGGATAAGCCCCTCCAGGGAATTATGTGCAGTCAGTGAGTGAAGCCCAATGGAGACAATAACCAATGGGAGTTGAAGATTGGACTTATGGGGAGTCAGTGACCCTCATAATAGAATCTGAAGGGAGACTTGGGAAATGGAAAAGAGAAGGGATCTTTCCCAGATGGTCACTCAGTGACACAGAGTCTAGGAAAGAGAAGATTGGAGATAACCAGCTTTACTCAGACCTGAAAAGAGACCTGTGGACCATAACATCTGCACAGCCCCCAAATAGAAGAAGGACTGGCTTAGCAAGGAGTCAGAAAATAGAAGAATAACCTAGACCTATCCATTTGGAGGTACTATGGGTCATATGGATTATATAGATCCCAAGGAAAGGTAGGACCAAAAAGTAGAGTTGCTTGATTCCACAGCAACCCTGAATTCTTTCCTTCCCACAGTGAGAGGCCTCAAGACCAAAATGGAACTATAACTTGAAGGGCCTATATAAGTCCTTGGAGGGAGATAGAGCTCACCAAAGCAGAGAATTTTTCATATTATGGATAGATATGTATGGCTGAGAGGCAACAAGGTATGGGGCAGTGAATGCCAGACAGCTCAGAAAGGCTGAGGTTTAAATGCTGACTGCTACTTACTAGCTAAGTGACCATGGGCAAGTCACATGACCTCTCTGTAAAATGAGAGGGTCAGATTCAATGACCTCTAGACCTGTGGTCCTATGACTTGGGCCCAAGTTTTTGCATTTTATTTGGATTAAATAAAACCTTCCTATATCTTATGTCTGGTTGGCTTGGATGCTTACATGGGTGTTAAGAGTCATTAAGAAGACACAAGCCAAATTCTAATGTTCCCAGGGGGACCCTCCATAGGAGCAGGAGTCAGAGATTTATCAGAGGTGCTCAAGGTAAAGCCAGTTCATAATGTCAGAGGCATGAGACCTGTATACTTACCGCACATTCCCATAGCCTAAATTCTGGAATTCTACAGGGTTCTGTCCTGAACTTTTTTTTCCTTGTTTCTCTCTGTATTCTGTCTCTTAATCTCAAGTGCAACCATTTATTCCCAAATCTTTATTTCTAGTCTTTTAATCTTAAATAAGATCTATAGTCACTCAAAAGAGTATGTCCAGACTCTAGCTATTGTCTAGTTGTTTGTTCTTTGTTCCTAAGAGGGACCATAACCTCAGGAAGGTGATGCCACGACATACGAGTGAATTAGAGGGAGGGCTGTGCAAAGTCACCAGTTTCACTTTGTCCTCCAGAGCCATCTGGGTTCAGTAGCAAGAAATAGATCAGGAGGATGGCCCTGTATACAGTGGAAGACCTTGGCCTTTTTAAGTTAAGGTCTTTAACAGGTCTCAGTTTGACTGAGGCAATGCCCATTCAGTGATTAAGGCTGGGTAAGAAATGAAGCAGAGATTGGCCTCTTATACCTAGTCAAAAAAAAAAAAAAAAACAAACCACATCTGAGGGGGAGACCCTCAGGGTTTCTGGTCAAAACAGAAACAATTGTTATTTACATTCACTCTGAGCTAATCAGGGGCTAAACAATGACCAAGTAGGGCTTGCTGGCCAGTCAAGGTCCTGACTCTAACACATGAAGGATGACTTATTATCCAGACTGATTTGTAATAGGATAGACAACCTATAGCATTCATCTATCAGTATGTATTTTTACATGTATATGTGTGTCTTGGAAAAATATTGGATATATGTGTGTATATATGTATGTGTATATGAATATGTGTAGGGCAGCTAGATGGTTCAGTGGGCAAAGTTCTGGACCGGGAGCCAGGAAGACCTGAGTTCAAATCTGGCTTCAGATACTTACTAGCTCTGTGACCCTGGGGAAGTCACTTATCCTCTGTTTGCCTTAATCCACTGGAGAAGGAAATGGCAAACCCCTCCAGTATCTTTGCCAGGAAAACCCCATGAACAGTATGGTCCACAGGGTCACAAAGAATCAGACACAAGTGAACAACAGAACAAGTGAACACAAGTGACAGATATATTTGTGTATATATACGTTAAATAACACCATAAAGTAGTACATCAAGAATGGTTTGTACAAAGCATGCATATTATATGCAATGGAATATATAAATATATATAACATAACATATAAGTATATAGGTATATAGATACATTTGAATACATTATATGAATATAATATAAATATAAGGAAATATGTCATAGAAACATAATATATAAATATATGTAACATAACATAATGGCTATTATAAAGTGGTACATTAGGAACAGTTGGTAGACACATAGGCATCTAGGATCACATAGAAAATCCTCTAGTGATTAAAGCCCTTCATGCCATGGCCCCTTTCTACTTTTTGTCTCCTTACACCTTTTTACCCTTCACATTCTCTCTGATCCAAAGATGCTCATTTCCTTACAGTTCCTTGCAAATAAGATTCTGTCTTGTGACTCCAAGCATTGGTACTGACAGTCCTTTGTGATTGGAATCCTCTACCTCCTTAACCCTTCTTAATGTCTTTCTTGACTTCCTAAAAGTCTCAACTAAAATCCTACTTTCTGCAAGAATCCTTTTCCAATACTCCTTGATCTTAGTACCTACTCTCTGAGCCCAGCCCTGATTTTTGCTCCATATATCTTGTTTGTACACAGTTGCTTGCATGTTATCTCCTCCATTAGACTGTGAGATCTTTTTTTGGGGGGGGAAATGGGGGGAGGCAAGGCAATTGGAATTCAGTGACTGGCTCAGGGTCACACAGTTAAATGTCAAGTGTTTCAGGTCAGATTTGAACTTAGGTCTTCCTGACTCCAGGGCCAGTGCTCTATTCACTGTGTTACCTAGCTGCCCCAGACTGTGAGATCCTTGAGGTCAGGGACTATCTTCTGTCTTCCCCAGTGCCTAGCAAATTGTGGGTTCTTCATAAACTTTGTTGACTGACTGATTGACTAACCTATTGTAATGGTTGGCAGATAATAAGCAGTTAATAAATATTTATTGAATTGAATTAGATCAAAAGAAGGTAAAATTGAAAGCAAAAAAAAAACCTATTGAACTAATAAAATTTGGAGGTGTTTTTTAATTGAATTAGAAGGGACTTTAGAATTCTTTAGTTTGCCTGATGGATGAATGCCACCCACAACTTCCCTATAAAGCAATTATCCAGCCTTTTCTTAAACATTTCCATTGCTGGAATTGATGGAGAATTCACTGCCTCATGAGGGAGTACAATGAAGTAGAAAAATGTTGGACCAAGCCTCAGAAACCCTGGGTTCTAGTTCCATCTCCTCAACTAACTCTGGAATCTTGAGTGTGTCATTCTTTGAATCTGTTTCTTCAGCTGTAAAATGAGGTGATGAGACTAGAGGATCTCCAAGAACACTTAAATTTTAAGATTTTGTGTTCTCTTTTTGGGCAGTCCTTAATTCTTTATTTTGAATAGAAACATGCCTCCCTTTAACTTCCTAGTTTTGCCCTCGGAAACCATGAAGAACATTAAATTTCTATTCCTTTCAAATATTTGACAGAAATATTCCCATAAGTCTTCTCTTTAGTTCCTTCTACAGGATATGATTTGGAGTTTTCTTTCAACCATCTTGGTTACTCTCTTCTGAATTTGCTCCAAACTGTCACTATTCTCCATTCCTCTTCCAAAATTCAGTACCCAGAACTGAATCCAATATTTCAAACGTGGTTTGACTAGGGCAAGGTTATAATTTCTCTTATTCTGTATAATTGCAAAGGAAGAAAAAGGGAGTTAGTAGGCAATTTGATGAGTTTCCTAATTTAATGTGATGAGATTATAGGGCATGGATGGCCCTTTGTTTGGATTCAGCTAAGGGGCAATTTCCCCTTGGAATATGAGTATGCCCACTGATGTCATATTCATGGGGAAACAGAGAGGTCAAAGTGAGTGGAGTGATGGAGATTCAGAATAACAGCCTCTAATTGGAGGAGCTGCTTTTCTCCATGATATATAAAAGCAATCTATGAGACCACCCCCACCCCAAAAGCCCATGTAAGCTCTGTGAATCTTTATCTGAACCCCATCTCCTATTGAGTTGGGTCCCCAAAGTTTAGCTGGCTACATTTCCCCTTCAGGGTTCTAATTGTACACTGAGAGACTGAGTAATTCTTTAACACTGTCAGCTCAAGCCCCATTGCAATGCATCCTCCCAAGACTTTCAGTTGAGAATCAGTTTAGTTCATCAGATATTTAGCTTTTAGAAAGAAGTATTTACTAAAGTGGTACATTAAGAACAGTGAGTACAAAGCATCCTCCCAAGTGAGACACATTCTACCTTCAGTACATACAGAGGACAGGGGAAAGATAACTGGAGCATAGAGAATACATGTAGCAAAGGGGTGACTCCCAGCTTCTGGTTTCCAGAAGTCCTTCTCTCCCATTCATGGGGCACTTCAGAAGTTTCCCTTAAGTGTGGACAATCTACAGTCATCTGTTCTTTGCTCCTAACACAAACACAACCATCAGTAGATCTGAGGCTTCCATTTCAGATCCCAATCAGGAGAATGGGAAGTCCAACATTCTCTGGACCCTTGGAAGCTTGCAAGGTCCTCCTGTGGCCAGAGAGGGGAGGGATAGAAAAAGACATTGTAAAGTATAGAGCAGAAATATCTCCTCCCCAAGCAGTTCTTCCTCAGGTATGTGCTGGAAAGCTGCACTTTTGCCAATATCTGGGAAAGTTTTCTATCCCAACTAACTGAATGCTTCTGTATAGGACCCAGAAAGCAAAAAGAACTACTCCACAATTCCAGAGGACTGATGATGCTATCCCATTTCATGACAGAGAGATGATGGAATAATATGGAGAAGAAGAAACACATTTTTTATATTGCCAGTGTGGGGGTCTGTTTTGTTTCACTATGCTTATATGATACAAAGGTTCTGTTTTTCTTTCTTTTCTTACGCAATGGGTAGAAGGGAGAATAAATAGATGCTTGATCATTGAAAATATTATTATTATTACAACTGGGTGGCAAGGTGCATAGAATACTGGATCTGGAGTCAGGAGGACCTGAGTTCAAATCCAGCTTCAGACACTTACTAAATGTATGACCTGGGTCAAGTAACTTAACCTCTGTCTGCCTCAGTTTCCTCAATTGTGAAATGGGGATAATAAGGGCACCTACTTATAAGGACTGTTGTGAAGATTAAATGAGATCTTTTAAAGCACTTGGCACAGTGCCTCGAATAATAGTAGACACTACATAAATATGAGCTATCTTACATATGTACACATATTTGTGTATATATAAGTGACATATAAATACACGTGTGTGTGTATATATTAGTGTTTGTATCTAAATATATATAATTTATATGTGTATGTATGTGAATATAAATATGTATGCATGTGTATTGTGGAGGGGCCTCCTGATACATACACACACATATATATATATATATATATATATATATACACACACACACACACATATGCACACACACATACATACATACACACACACACACACATATCCCCAGCCAATTGTAACAGACTTCTTGTCTGAAATCTTTGTGCTTTAGCAGATGGCTTTCAAAAACCTTTCACACTTGATTTAAGAAGGTAAGCAGTTCTTAACCTGGGCCTACCAACTTGTTTTGTTTTGTTTTCTTTAAGTACTTTGAAACCGCATTTTGATATATTTGGTTCCCTTTGTGATCTTTTGAACTTCTAACACTAGATTGATTTGAAGTCAGATCTTCCTAACTCCAGGCCCAGAGCTCTATCCACTGTGCCACTTAACTATAATTATAATATTAATAATAATGACAATATTTTTTTTGATTATCAAGCATTTATTTATTCTCCCTCCCATCTCTTCCCACCCACTTGAAAAAAAACAAAAATAAAGAAACTTTATATCATACAAACATAGTAAAGCAAAACAAATCCCCATATTGGCTACATCTAAAAATATGTTTCTCCTTCCATCATCTCTCTGTCATGTAGCACTCTTCATCATCAGTCCTCTGGAATCATGCTGTACCAGAGGGACGCATAATACATATACACTACACATTAAGAACTGCTCTATTGAGACCCTATCTAGTTAAGCTATCAGGGAAAAGTAGGGGTGAGGTTGTTTAGATAAGAAGGGTCATACAAGGTCTGAGCAGCCCCACAGACTGCCTGCCACTTTTCCCAGTACAGCCAAATCAGATTAAAATGCAATTGAGATATATTTAACAAAATAAATAAAAATACAGTAAAGTGTAGATATCATTACTTTAAAAAACTAGACCAATATGTGAGGCAGGGATCTTTTTGTTATTGCTTTAGAACCTACCCTTCCATCTCGTTGGTCATTTACCCTCTCTGTAGCTAAGACACTAAGACAGAGCAGCAAAAAGAAGAGAACCTTGAGCACAGATTCCCTTTGCTCTTGGAAATCAAATCATGTCTATGGCCACCTCCATCCTCACTTCTCAGAGGAAAGCCTCCGCAGCTCTGAGGTGGGGGATAGGCAAGTGTAGGGAGAGGGACACTACCCCTAATATGATAGTTAAAAGCACAAATCAATCTGGGGGGAAATTTAACAGTTAAGACAATATCTGGATGGGAAGGATATTTGTTAGCTGTTTCCATTTTGGGAGAATTTCTAAAGTAAAGTTAGAATGAAATGAGAAGCATGATGGGATTTCTAAGGACGTATGAGATCACAGATGTACTGGGTGGGGTCCAGTTGCACTTTTAGGAAAGTCTGCAGGGGCTGAATGCATTCCATCAATAAGTTAAACCTTGTTCTTGGCTATTGGTTTTCTAATTCCTGCCCAGGCTTGTTTCCATAGATGTTAGGGTACATAGATTCTTTTACACAATTGTAAATTCCTTGAGAGAAGGGATCTGTTCTTAAATCCCCAGTATAAATGTTTTCTGTTCATTTGACTGCCTGATTAGTTGGACAGCTAGATGATGCAGTGGATAGAGCGCCGGACCTGGAGTCAGGAAGAGCTTGGTTCAGATGTGACCTCAGCCTTTACTGGTTGTGTGGTCCTGGGGAAATCACTAAGGTGAGAATCCTAAAGCACAGGTCGGTCATGTCACCCCTCCCCCTACTCAATAAACTCCAGTGACTCCCTGTCACCTCCAAGATGAAATACAAAATATTGTCATTCAAAGCCTTTCATAAGCTACCACCCTCCTGCTTTTGTAGTTTTCCCACACTTTACTGTGTAGTACATTCTCTTTGACCCAGTGACACTGACCTCCTGGCTGTTCCTCCCACAAGACCCTCCATCTCTCATCTCTGGGCATTCTCTCTGGCTGTCTCAAACACTCTCTCTCCTCCACTCTTCCCTTTAAACTACTTGTGTTCATTGTCTGATTGTTAAAGGCAAATGAACTCCACCTGCTGACCTCCCTGACTTGCTTTAAGTCCCAACCCAAATCCCACCTTCTACAGGAAGCCTTCTCTAATTCCTCTTAATTCCAGTTCCTTCCCTCTTTTAATTATTTGCTATTTACCCTATATATAGCTTGCTTCATATATATGTGTTTGCATATTGTCTCTTCCTTATATCCCCAGCTAAGGACAAACAACTTTGCACAATGTTGACTGATTGATTGACTTGATCTCTGCTCTGGTTTCCTCAGTTATAAAATGGGAATAATAAAAGCACCTGCCTGCTACAGTTATTGTGAGCATCAAATGAGAAAAGAAAATAATATTTGGAAAACTTTTAGCACATACTATTTGGTATGTAGTGGGTGCCTAATAAACACTTGTTCCCTTCCCCTTCTACCTCATGGAACCAAAGAGTGGCGTAGTCACAACAACCTACTAGTCAGTCAGTCATAGTCTTCCAGGCAGCTCTATAAAAAAGTGACATAAACCTAAGTTGGAGGTTATCTGATTTGCCATCTGAGAGAGTAACTCTGGTAAACAGTTCCTTTTTCCAAGGCTCTTTAGGCCAGGCTGTGGGTGATAATGGCACTCTGCCTAGTCCTCAGTCCTATTCCAACATGTTTACCTTCCCCTATTGGCCCCAGAACATGAGCCATGATTTCAACAGAATGTGATCATGGGCACTGAGCCTTGCATGGCGCTCTCTGACAGT
The DNA here is from genome assembly GCA_028646515.1 of Pseudochirops corinnae. Lineage (NCBI taxonomy): Eukaryota > Metazoa > Chordata > Mammalia > Diprotodontia > Pseudocheiridae > Pseudochirops > Pseudochirops corinnae. Next base: position 247,169,807 of record CM053587.1, read on the forward strand.
GACAGTTCACAGCATGAAAAAGACAAGTTTCTTCTAGGGTAGAGGTCCATAAACTGAAGTCCTGGAACTTTAAAAATACATATATTTTAATAACTGTACTGCAGTATAATTGGTTTCCTTTGTAATCCTGTGCATTTTATTTCATGCATTTAAAAACATTATTCTAAGAAGAGCACCATAGGTTTCACCAGACATCCAAATACGATATAACAAAGCACTCCCTTTCAAAAGAGCAAGCTAGCCAGCTCACCAAGGATGTCCTAAAGACAATTATTATTGTCAGTTCCAGATATGGAGGAAGGACCTAGCTCTTCCAAGGATATCATTCTTCACTTTTCCCCTTGTATCTCTTCCAGATTATAGGAGGGGATTTCTCTCTCTTCTCCAACCTCCCTCAGCATTGGCATCTTTTGGTAGAACAGGCCCAGTTGAGTTGAATGGAATCAGTTAAGTTTCGAAGACAAGCAGGGAACCCAGCAAAGCTATCTAACCAGGAAAGATGCCATGCCCATGGAGAGGGACAGGACAACATGAGAAGAAAAGAGATTTTGGGATCTTGCAGGGTCAGAGATTTGACTTGCCTTGGTGTAATGTTAATGAAATAGGAAGATCTTTCCTGACCATTAATACACCTATGTGCCCAGCTGTGATATATCATGAATCACATAGAGCCCATTGGAGGAGGAACTTGCTTAAAAGAGAAGCTTGCTTAGGGGAGGCTTTCACATCTTTTAGGCACTGAGTCATGCAGATTGTGATGCCTTCTGGCTCTGAGAAGTGTAAATATACTCTGAGTTGGTATTTTGCTTTGGCAGTTCACTTATGAGAAGGATCTTTTGATTTCCTGTTTGAGGACTTGTATCAGCAAGCACCCTAGCATACCCAGGGTAGCTGCTAGCACAGGTTCTTAGATCTGCTTTTCTAAAGGAAAGCAACTCAAAATGGGTTAACAGTCTCACTTTAATCAATCAAACACATATCATTTACCTAGTTCAGGGGAAAAAGTCAGCATCCTGAACTTCAGAGAATACAAACAGAATATAAAACACAAGTTACAAGCAGATAGAAAAACAGATCAGCAGATGGCTTCCAGCGTCTGACCATTACATCAGTTACCTCTTCAGTTACCAGAGAGGGAAGCACCAACATCTGGGTTTTTCAAAGCCGAGGGGATCAACGGCTTCCCAGAGTCTCGTCTGGCCAAATCACACAACTCTTCTCAAAGTGAGCCC
>CM053587.1:247171538-247192520 GCA_028646515.1 Pseudochirops corinnae
CTCCATGTAGGAATGTAAATAGTTCAACTTTAATAAGTTCCTTATGATTTCTTTTTCCTGTTTGCCTTCTCATGCTTCTCTTGCTTCTTGCATTTGAAAGTCAGATTTTTTGTTCAGCTCTGGCTTTTTCATCAAGAATGCCTAAAAGTCCTCTATTTCATTGAATGACCATATTTTCCCCTGAAGCATTATACTCAGTTTTGCTGGGTAGGTGATTCTTGGTTTTAATCCTAGCTCCTTTGACCTCCAGAATATCATATTCCAAGGATTTGATCCCTTAATGTAGAAGCTGCTAGATCTTGTGTTATCCTGATTGTGTTTCCACAGTATTCAAATTGTTTCTTCCTGGTTGCTTGTAATATTTTCTCCTTGACCTGGGTACTCTGGAATTTGGCTATGATATTCCTAGGAGTTTTCTCTTTGGGATCTTTTTCAAAAGGTCAGTGGTGAATTCTTTCAATTTCTATTTTGCCCTCTGTTCTAGAATATTAGGGCAATTTTCCTTGAGAATTTCTTAAAATATGTTTTCTAGGCTCTTTTTTTGATCATGGTTTTTGAGTAGTCCAATAATTTTAAAACTATCTCTCCTGGATCTATTTTCCAGGTCAGTGGTTTTTCCAGTGAGATATTTCACATTGCCTTCTATTTTTTCATTTGTTTGGATCTGTTTTATAGTATCTTCATTTCTCATAAAGTCATTAGCTTCCATTTGCTCCAATCTAATTTTGAAGGAATTATTCTCTTCAGTGAGTTTTTGAAATTCCTTTCCCATCTGGCAAATTTAGCTTTTTAAGGCATTCTTCTCCTCATTAGCTTTTTGGGCCTCTTTTGCCATTTGAGTTACTCTAATTTTTAAGGTGTTATTTTCTTCAAAATTTTTTTTGGTCTCCTTTAGCAGGCTATTGACTTGCTTTTCATGATTTTCTTTCATCATTCTCATTTCTCTTCCCAATTTTTCCTCCACTTCTCTAACTTGAATTTCAAAATCCTTCTTGAGCTCCTCCATGGCCTGTGATCAGTTCATATTTTTCTTGGCAGCTTTTGATGAAGGAGTTCTGACTTTGTTGTCCTCCTCCAGTTCCATATTTTGATCCTTTTTGTCCCCAAAAAAGGATTGTATGGTCTGATTGTGCTTCCTCTGTTTGCCAATTACTTGACTTTTGAGCTCTTTGCCACGTAGAACTCTGCTTACAAAATGGAGGGAGTTTTGCCCCAAATTGCTAGGGTTTTCACAGCTGCCAGAGTTGTTAGTTGGGTACCCTCTCTACAGCCCCCAAAAGCTCAGGCTCACTGGCCACACATCCCAGGACCACCACCCAAGATTGCAGTCCAGATCCAAGCAGGTCAAAGCAAGAGCAATTACCCTCTGAATGGTCGCTTGGTCCCCCTACAATCTGCAGGCCAGGAGCTCTGAAAGCAGCCAAATGGCACCACTGCACCTCCTGCTACTTCTCACCCCGAGGACAGGGGCCCCACCACGCTGTTCCTTCACCCTTACAACAGAGTTCCTGACTGACCTTTTATTTTCAATTTTGTTTGTGTTGAGAAGTCTGGAAGACACCATAGCTGCTGGTGATTCACTCTCCTGAAGTCTGCTCTGGCCAGTCTGGATGCTGGTCAGGCCACCCTAGGGCCAGAACCGCAGCTCATTGGGGACTGCTCTTAGCTCCCAGCGCATTGTGATAGACATTTCCTGTTCACCTGCCAGGCTGCCTTCAGTGGGAGATTTGTTTCTCTCTGTCTCTTTGTGGGTTCTGTAGTTTTAAAATTTGTTTAGAGTCATTTTTTTACAGGTATTGGAGATGTTTGAAGCCAGAGCCCACGTCAACTTTGTGCTTTTACTCCGCAATCTTGGGTCTGCCCCAAGCTTGCTGAACTTTAACAAAGTTCCAAACCTTTTAATACTGAAGATGAAGATGAAGTAATATTTAATCCTAGAGGTAATAGAGAACCATTAGAGTTTATTGAATAAGAGAGTTACTTGATTCAACCGGTACTTTAGGAAAATCACTTTGGCAGCTGTGTGAAGGACGAACTAGAGAAGGGGGAGATTTGAGACAAGAAGAGCAATTAACTAGTGTGAATAGAGAGGAGACAGATGAGAGATTTTGTGAAGGCAGAAATGACAAGATTTGGTAAGACATGGGTTCAGAGAGAATGAGCAGTCAAAGATGATCCTGAAGTTGTGAACCTAGTGAACTGAAAGGATGGTGGTGCCATGGATAGCAATAGGGAAGTTCAGCAGATGGATGGACTTCAGGGGAAAAATAATGTGAAGAGATCTGTGAGGAAGACCAAAACTCATGTGTTTGTTCATCTTGTATGATTCATTCTCTCCTAATCAGAATGAAAAAATGGGAGAGGATGGGTCGAGCTCTCACTGGTTATTGCCTTGGAGTCTATGTATGCAGAGGTTCCTGATGCAGATGTGAGGCAATCGGAATGAGAAGAGATAGGTGTGCTGAGGGAGAGAGAGTGCATTTCCCCATGGGCACATATGTAGCTAGGTACCAGGCTGCTATGTAGCTAGGTGGCACAGTGGATGGAGTGCCAGACCTAGAGTCAGGAAGACCTTAGGTCAAATCTGGTCTCAGACACTTGCTAGTTGTATGACCCTGGGCAAGTCACTTAACCTTATTTGCTTCAGTCTCTTCATCTGTAAAATTATCTGGAAAAGGAAATGGCAAACCATTCCAGTGTCTTTGCCAAGAAAACTCCAAATGGGGTCGTGAAGAGTCAGATGTGACTGAAAATTACTGAACAGCAACCTATGTAGCTACTTCTGTGAGTGCTCAGGTAAAGATTAGGTTATAATAGCCTTGAGAGGCCAATGCCTATATTGAAATGAAGAAGGTAGAGAGAGTTTGAACAGAAGGAGGAGAAAGAGTGGCATAGTGTTAGGGAATAACAGTAGATGTGGTTATGTTGGAGAAAACCCCCACAATTGGATGGTGGGATTATCATGGAGAGTGTTGGATACAATCTATCTTCCTACCCTCTTCTTGGAACTCTTATCTTCTCATCTCTGTGTCCTATCTTTCCTAGCTTCCTTCAAGTCTCAGCTAAAATCCTACCTTCTATATATGAATTTTTACTTTCCTGATCCCCCATAATGCTATAGTACCTTCCCTCTATTGATTCTGCCCAGGTTATCTTATATAGATCATGTCTGCATGTTATCTCCTCCTTTAGAGCATAATAAAGTCCTTGAAAGCAGAGACCATCTTCTGCTTTTGTGTCTCTAGGGCTTAGCCCAGTGTCTGGCACACAGTAGGAGTTTAATAAATGCTTGCTGATTTACTGACTCTAATTAGTTGATCACATACCACCTTCGGTCAGTCCATAGCCTCTGCTTTGGAGACACCTATTTATAAAAACCTGCTATGAAATGTTAAACCATCCAGGGCATGTTTTTGGTTAGTGATGTTGCCTTTAATCTCATTCAGAGGTCATTCAGTATTGGCCCCAGTGCTGTTCCTGGGCCAGTTCCTGGTGAGAAGCCAAGCAGAAATGGGTCAAGAGAGTTTTGGGGTTGACTTGTTCCCTACTATTGATCTTTTTTCCCCATGAGTGAAGTTTTTTTGCGTTTCAGGATCAGTCATGCCCTCATTTTCCCATATTATATTAGTCTATGTTTATGATATACTCTATCAAAGTTAAAGCAGATTACCGATCCATTGATCCAATTGAACTGATCGTGTTATCATTACTCCATTGTCCAATTAGTTCTGGAGCTATGGGCTGAGCACTGAATCCTAGGGTTCAGAGGGATCAGGATCCAAGGCCTCAGCTTCAGTGAATAAGGAGAGCATGAGAACGGGAAGCAACCAACTCTGAGACCAGAGTATATGCAGAATACCTTAAAATAGAGGTACAGCAGCTGCTAGAATGGCATTAGTACTCTAATGAATTCCCTTTTGAAAATAACTCCTTGCCCATATGCTCAGGCTACCTAAAATTCAGTTAGCAGGTGAGGGAAAACCTTATACTCACTGTCCTAAGGTTTCAAGAGACAGAGAAAGCCTCATACTCCTCCTGTAGCCCTCAGATTACCTTCTTCCACACTTGTGTTGCTGCCTCAACCTCCCTACTCAGAATTTAGTGCCTTTTAGATTCAGATTAAAAATACAATGTCAAGGAGCAGCTAGGTGTTGCAGTGGAATAGAGTACCAGCCCTAGAGTCAGGAAGACCTGAGTTAAAATCTGGCCTCAGACACTTCACACTTACTAGCCATGTGACCTTGGGCAAGTCACTTAACACCAATTGCCCTGCCTTCCCCCTCTACAAAAAAAGCAAATTAAAAATACGATGTCAAATTTGGATATTCCAGGGACAGGTAACAGGTCAAACTATTGCTGTTGCAGGAATTAGATGCCTTCCAGTTCTAAAATGATACAATTCTAGGAATTTATTCAAGCTGTGGGTGATTTTTCTTTTCTTCTTTCTTTCTTTTTTTTTTTTTGGAGGGCAATTGGGGGTAAGTGATTTGCCCAAGGTCACATGGCTAGTTTTTGTGTCAAGTGTCTGAGGCTGGATATGAACTCAGGTCCTCCTGACTGCAGGGCCAGTGTTCTATTGACTGCACCACCTAGCTGCCCCAATGTGGGTGATTTTTAAAATAAGATTTGAACTTTTTACTGTATCTTGCTTATGTAAAGGAAGAGACAAGAAATTCCCCACACTTATCAAATTTGTTTGCTAGGATATTGATTTGTGCCCCCTGGAAAGAGTACCGAGAAGTTAGGAGTACCCAGGAGGTAGAAGTACACAGGCTTAAATCTAACCTCTGACAAAAAACACATCTGTGATCTTGGGCAAGTCCCTTCAATCTCCCTGGGCCTCAGTTTCCTTATCTGTAAAGTAAATTCTACTAGACAGTTTCTGAGGTCCCTTTTGGCTTTTGATCTATGATATTAAGATCTCAAAATCTGCCTTCCCTATATCAGACTTACTAGCTGGGTGACCCTGGCAAGTCACTTTACCTCAATTTGCCCTAGTTTTCTCATCTGTAAAATTGGGAATAATAATAGCAACCTACCTTCCATGGTTGGTGTGAGGATCAAACGAGATAATATTTGTAAAGTGCTTGGCCCAGTGCCTGGCACATAGCAGGCACCATATAAATGCTAGCTGTTGTTAATTTTGTTGGTTGTTGTCCTTCTTTCTTGAAGAGAACCAAAAAACAACATCACTATGTTGGAGTCAAGATACAGTATGTCCTATTGTGGCTGATAAGATGAATACAAGCTCGGAAGGCTCTACCATAAGTCAGGCACAAACAGTTCATGTGAACATTTGGAGTGGAGATGTCTCTAAATTTGCACCTCTCACATTTCTTTTGAGCTACTGCAATTCTGCTTCGCTGGTAGAGGACAGTGCCTTCTTTGATGCAGGCATGCCATGCTAGGTGGTTCTTTGCCAGTGTCTCCTCTGTCACACAATTTATTCCAAAGTTGTTTAGAGAGACCTTGAGAGTGTCCTTGTATTACTTCTCCTGTCCTCCATGTGAGTGCTTGTGTTATATGAGTTCTCTATAAAGTAGATTTTTAAACAAGTGTATGTTTGGCATTTGGACAACATGGCCAGTCCATCAGAATAGCACTATCTGTGATAAAGTGTTAAGGTTTGGCAGTTTAGTTCAAGAAAAAGACCTCCATGTCCAGTTGTAATGCCAAGCAAAGGCAACTTCCAAGATTCGGATTACCAGCATAGCAAACTCCATTTATTCAGTAACAATAGAGAAAATCAAAATACAGTGTAACTCATTCATTTAGCAAGTAAGTTCTCAGTTCAATCCAGGTACTACTCCACCCCTGGACAGTACATTAAGTCAAAGTAGCCCACTCCTGGGCAGTACATTCATTTAGTCTCTTCTCAAATGGAGATTTTTTTTCCAGTCATAAACAAAGTACATTCATTTGGTCAATCACAGAGCACAAAAAATGTCAAAAGTTTCCCACCCCTGGATCACAACTGAATTACAATACCATCCATTAATGCCAAGCACTTTCTCAGAAGGGGCAGGAGAGCACAAAAGGCCATCTACCCTTAAGCTACAACAAGGTTAAGATATCATCACAGCATTGAAAACCCAAGGAAAGGCCCTTCCTTCATCCTGACACAAGGCAAGTTCTCAGCAATCTCTGTTCCTGAGGAGGCAAAGCTCAACAAAGCCATAGCCAGTGTCCTCATCAGGTCACTCTCTACCTGCAGAACAGTCCCAGAACTCCCGAAAACATCAGCAAGGCCCTCTTCCAGGATTTTTGTAAACATACAACAAAAAAATCCTCCTTCAGGGCTTCTGAACCAACAGCAAGGTTGCAGGGTCTCTACAACAGCAACACTGTCCTTCACCAGCAGGTGAGTCTGGCAAAACAACATCAAAACAGACAGACAAAATACCGGCATCACAGCCATGCCTCCTCAGTTCTCAGCAGCTCTGGGTGGCAGCTCTCAAAAGTCCTGGGCAGCTCCAACTGGTCCTCAGCAGTCTTTCTCTCAGCAAATCTGGCCTCCTCTGCTTGGGCCTTCTCTCAACTTGGGCTTCTCTCTAAATCCACAGCCCCAGCTCCTCCCAGTTCAGCCCTCTCTTCTTCACCTCAACAAGTCCATCCCACAAGTGGGATTCATAAGCTCTGGGTTTTAACACTCAACCCCAAAACCAAGCCAATACAGGGGGATCTTTAAATTCCATTACCATTACACCAGTACCTTATCTTGCCCTGTGATCTTCAGAATCTTCCTAGGACAATTCAAATGGAAGCGATTCAGTTTCCTGGCATGGCGCTGGTAGACTGTCCAGGTTTCACAGGCAAACAACAATGAGGTCAGCACAACAGCTCTGTAGACTTTCAGTTTGGTAGTCAGTCTAATACCTCTTCTCTCTCACACTTTCCTTTGGAGCCTCCCAGACACTGAGCTGGCTTTGGCAATGCATGAGTCAACTTCATCATCTATGTGGACATCCCTGGAAAGTACAGCGCCAAGGTAAGTGAATCTATCCACAACATTCAAAATTTCTCCATTTGTTGTAACTGATGGTTCCACATATGGATAGTGCAGTAGTGGTGGAGTGAGAACTTCTTTTCCTTGGTGTTAATTGTCAGGCCAAAATTACCACAAGTGGTGGAGAATTGATCCATACTCTGTTGCATCTCAGCCTCAGAGGGTGTATCGAGTGCACAATCATCTGCAAACAAAAAATCATGCGCCAATTTTACCTCTACTTTGGTCTTGACTTGCAGCCTTTTCAAGTTAAATAATTTAAATAATTTGAAGTTAAATAATTTTGTGTGGTAGCTGACCCCAATGCCATTTTTATCCTCGTTGAAGGAGTCTGACAACATTGCTAAAAACATCACACTAAAAAGCATGAGAGCAAGCACATGGACTTGCTTTACTCCACTGATGACTGGTAAATCACAAGAACATTGTTCTTTATCCAAAACCTGTGTAAGCATGCTGCCATGAATCTAATTTCATGGTATGTTTAGGACAGCATATGAATTTTTACATATGTTTTTCATTTTCCTCTAAGTGTCTAAGGAAGAGCTTCATTTGTTTGTCTTCCTTAGGAACCTAAGACAGAGCATGATTTGAAAAAGGCTTTACTTTAGTTACATCCTGAGAGGTAGAAAAGTATGGTAGATTGGTTTGAGTGTTGGGCTTGGAATGAGGAATATCTGGGTTCATAGTCTGGTTCTGACTCTAGTTGTATGATCGTAACTAGTCACTTCAATTGTCTAAGTGACAGTTTCTTCTTCTGCAAAATGAGCAGGGAAAATTTATACACACACACGCAGATGCATATACACACATACTCATACACATATACATACATATATTGTTGTTGTTCATTTTTAGGACAGTCATTTTTAGTTGGGTTTTTCTTGACAAATGGTTTGCCATTTCCTTCTCTAGCTCATTTTTACAGATGAGGAAACTAAGGCAAACAGGGTTAAGAGACTTGCCCAGGGTTACACAGCTACTGTCTGAGGCCAGATTTGAACCCAGGAAGAGTTCCTGACTCCATGCCTGGCATTCTATCCATTGTACTGCCTAGCTGTCCACACATATACATACACAAATCTATGTCTACATGTATATACACATACATGTGTATGAACATACATATATACACACACATTCATATTGTGATGTATATTTATTTATATATGTGAAATCTAAGGCCTAGGGGGACCCTGAGCAGTTCATCTTCAGTAGATCCTGGCCCAAAGAGAAGTCAGCTCTCTTATTACATTCTTTGGCTCTGTTATGTTCCCACTCTGGAGTTTTCTTAACAAGATTTAGACATGTGATCATGTCTACAGTCTTCCTTAAAAATGATTAATAGGATTCCATCTTGAATAGGTACAAAATGTACAAAATAGATCTGAGACTGCATAAAAGATGGTACACATATTTAAAATGTGTTAATAAATAGTTAGAACAAAAGGACACATGTATTAAATAGTTAACATATAAACTGATAACCTAGTCATTCCTATTGCATTCTCCTGGGAGATAAAGACAACTTTGTAAGACTGCTGAGCAAATATTTCACATTTATCTAGGCTAGGTAGGGAACCTGCAGCCTTGAAGCCATATGTGGCCTTCTAGGTCCTTGGGTGTGGTCTTTTGATTGAGTTCAAGTTTTACAGAGCAAATCCCTGTATTAAAGGGATTTTTTCTATGAAGTTTGAATTCAGTCAAAGGGTCACACTTGACCTAGAAGGCCACATGTGGCCTTGAGGCCACAGGTTCCCCACCCCTGGCCTAGGATTTGTACTGTCTGAGAAGCTCACTAAATCCAGATCTTCTACCCACGACTGAGTCCCTTCAGCTTCAAGATAGTCCTGGGCAGCTGTTGCCAATTTGAGAACCCAGATTCCTTGAACATAAAGGTGATCTGGGGCCCTTACTAGATTTACATTGAGCACGTTTGTACTTGTTTGTCTGGGTTTTTTGTCTTTTTTTTTGTCTCCCCCATTAGAAAACATGCTCCTTAAGGACAGGGACTGTCTTTTGCCTCTTTTTTGTAGCCCCAGCAATTAGCCCAGTGCCTGGCAGATAGATAGTGCTTAATAAACATTGATGACTGATTTAGGCCGCCTTCTTACCTGTCACAAGCCATCCTCATACAACATCCTCAGGAGAATGAGATTCAAGTCCTGGTTCTGCTTTTCAGGAGCTCTGTATGTGTTCTCAGGCAAGTCACCTGACTTCACTGAGACTGTTTTTATATCTATAAAAATGAACTTGCTGTCCTAGATGACTTATAACTTCACTCTTTTCCAATTTCTTTGATTCCACTGTAATGGATGTAATTCAGGACTCCCTTCTCAGTCCCACTGATCAGCTCTGGCTGCAGGACACTCTGTGGTATATATCTGAGGCTGGATGCCTTCGAGAGTTAGACGTATTCATTTTGGAGCTAGGCCCCTTCTGGTGACACCTTTGCCCCGAGCCTTTCTGGTAAATAGGAAACTTTCATGTCCTCTGGTAATGGGTCAGAAGTGAATTAAAGGGGGAAATACTAGGCAGAGTCCCTTTCCCTTATTCTCTCTTGGGCTTTGCAGTTATAGTAAAAGTTGATGGGTATGAGATTTTAGTCTCATTAAAGGACCTAGTGAAATTAGTTGTCGAAGAAATTTGGCTTTGGGGTATAATAATCATAGTAGCACCATAGATTTAGAGCTGGAGGAAAGCTCAGAAGCCATTGAGTCCCACCTCCTAATCTTATAATCAGTCAATAAACAATTATTAAGCACCTACCATACTCTAGGCACTAAGGGCTGGGGATACAAAGAAAGACAAAAGATAGTCCCTGCTCTCAATTTTACAGATGAAGAAACTTGAGTCCAAGAGAGGTTATATGACTTTCCCAAGGTCACACTGATAATAAAGGACAGAAGTAAAATTTGAACCCAGATCCTCTGACTCTAAAGTGAGTGTTTTTTCCATGAAATCATGCTGACTCTCAATAATAATTGTAATAACACGTAATTAATTATACATCACTCTAGCTTTATATAAATTATTTAATTTGAGCCTCATAATGACATCATATCTATATGTATAACGTATATAGCATAATATAATCACACAAAAAATACCTTTGCATGGAGAAAGGAAATGTGATATTGTATGAGAAATGGTGAGCAGAGTATTGCTAGACCTATGGTATATGAGAGAAAAGTTAGGCCAAAAATGTGGGAAGGGGTCAGGTTGTGAAGAGCTTTCAATGCCAGAGGATTTTGAGTTTGATCTTGGAGGTGCAAGGGAGACAACAAAGTTTTTTGGGCAAGGAGACCAATAAGAAGGTGGTTCAATGGTCCAGACTCGAGGTGATGAGGATGGGCACTACAGTAGGGGCGGGGAACCTGTGGGGACTTCTGTGTAACCACAGAGGGTTACATGTGGCCTTGAGGTCACAGGTTCCCCACCCCTATACTAGAATGTGGCTGAATGAGTAGAGCAAAGGGAATCTACATGAGAGGTGTTGTGATGAAGGCATTAATAACAAGGTTTGGCACTGGACTGGATATATGAGGTGGCTGAGAATTTGAAATTAGGTGGGACTCCAAGGTTTTGAATCTGTGAGACCAGGAGCAAAGTGGTGCCCTTGCTAGCTGTGTATTCAGTAGACATTAACAAGAGTGATTACACCCTAGCTTTCTCTTCTTCCTTCCTCTCTCAGGAACATATGGGATATAATTTTCTTTCTCTAGAATTTTTTTTGGAGAGAAAGAGAGACACCTTGCTCTGCTCATTCCTTTCCCAGGACCTATGGCTGCACCTTGGACAAGTGAGTGGGCACATGTATTCCTAGCCAAGCCTCAGCCTGGGTCTCAGTATCCCAGATTCCTTCTTTTATTTTTTAGATTGTACACATACAATCATATTACACATATTTCCGCATTAGTCATGTTGTAAAAGAAACATCAGAGCAAAAGGGAAAAACCATGAGAATGAAAAAACAAAAAAAAGTGAAAATAGTATTCAGCTTCCTTTTTCTTGCTTTGTGTTTCTTTCCTGGAGCCTAGGTGACCAAATCATGATTCTAAGATAACTGTTTTCAGTCTTGAAGTGACCTTGTGAGTTTGAGTGTTGAGGATTCTTGGGTACCTCAGCTGGAACACAGTAGCTTCTTTAATGACACTTTTTCTCTGAGAAGAGGCTCATAGGTAGGCAGAAGGATGAGCCCAAACCATAACTTAGAATACCGGAACATATGGAACTTGAGAGTTGAGGTGGGGAAAATGCCCATTCATCAGCAGACCACTAAATGTTCCTTGTTTTTCTTATTTTAATAATATTTTAAGTGTCTTTTTTTTTTTTTTGGAGGGGGGGAGACAAGGCAATTGGGGTTAAGTGACTTGCCTAAGGTCACACAGCTAGTAAGCATGTCAAGTGTCTGAGGCCCAATTTGAATTCAGGTCCTCCTGACTCCAGGGCCAGTGCTCTTATTCACTATGCCACCTAGCTGCCCCAATAATATTATTTCAACAACCCAGGACAATACAATAGAAGTTGTAAGTTATTGATTTCATGTTCAAGTCTTTATAAGTACACACCTGTGACTCATGTTTTAAGCATTTATTTTATGTGGAAGAAATAAATATTTCTTGTTTACCTGATTACATTGTACATTGTATACCTTTCTATTCTCTTTTAGGGAAACCCCACACAGGAGCCAAACCTAAGCTTTAAATGATTCTCTCTCTCTCAACTCTTGCTTCATTTCCTCCAGGAATTCTGGTTCGGTTTGTACCTAAGCTGTGTGTTTTCCTCTGAGACATTGCTTGTAGGTATTTTGGAATCTTTTTTGCATTTTTGTTTTGAGTGTCCCTGCCACTATAATATCTCCTTATTGTGGGGTTCTTATTTTTGTTTGCCCATTCTTTGGGTCTGCTTCCTGACTTTGAACTTGGTATCAGGGCTAGGCTTTGTGGCAGTTCTGGAGGGAAGGTCTGGGTTGGTTCTGTTGCTGCTCTCTTGGGGTACTGTGTGTTTTGTTTTACTGGAATCTCTGGGATAGCCTGGAGACCTGCAAGTTTTCAGTGCTCCCTAAGTGCTCTGATCCAAGGCAAAGTATGATTGCTGCCTTGATTACCTGAACTTTACAAATTCCCTGACTTGTGGTTGGGTCTGAACAACAGAAGATGCTACAGGACCCTGTCCTTATCAGCCACCTGGAAAGCTCTTTTGGCTCAGAGCAGCAGAATTGTGGGATCTCTTAGGTTCAGGCTTCTTGTCGAGGTTATTACTCTGTAGGTGGTGCTAGAAGTTGGAAGAAAGACCTGCTTTGTACTTGAGGTCTGAGCCACATCCCCATGGCTTCTAAGTTACCTCTTTTCTCTGTATATTACCCAGGAATACTACTGCTTGGCACAGGGGACCTCAGTCCACCCTAGATCTATGACTCAAAACTTAATAATGGGCAACAAAGGTGCCAGTTTGCACCTGTCACCATCAGACTGCTCTGGTATGGACCTAGGGGCCCCCAGTATAGACCTGAGACTTCTTACTCTGGTGAATAGCCTCTCCCTGGACTCTTGAGTGTTCCATGTACCCCATGCTTCTCACCTGACCCAGTCCCTAGTGTCTGAAGACTTCCTTGTCTATCTCCCTATGCCAGACTGGACTGGACAAAGGACTCACTGTCACTTTTTTTCTGTATTTTTCTATCAATATTCAATCTATTGCATTTTCTAGATCTGTTAGGATTTTGTGGAGAGGAGCTCAGTTAGATTATTTCCTACTGTTCTGACATCTCGAATCTGCCCATTCTTGCTTTAAGAGACTCTCTTCTTGACTCTAAAAGGTTAAGATCAAAAGCCAGAGAGTCTAAGAAAGAACTTGACCATTATTTCTAGGAACAAGACTCTCCCAGGACTTATTCAAGTTCATGAACTTTGGCTCAGAGTTAGAGGCCCCTTTTGAGGAAGAAGATGAGTGCCCCAGCCCAGCCCCCTTGGACCTTTGATTCTGTGTGGTTATATGATAATCCCTGAAAAATAGCCATCTAGTCTTTCCTAGACCACTTTCAATGATAGGGAGCCCACCACTACCTCCCAAGTCAGTCCATTACATTTTTTTGTAGAATGTAAACTCCTTAAGCATAGCAATTGTTTACTTTTTTTTTTTTACTTTGTAGCTTCAGTACCTTATACATGGTAAGAAACCCCAATATTTGTGGACTTAGATGAGTCCTGATTTTTAGGAAAAAAAAACCACATCCTTATATTGGCTCAAAGTCTAACTCCCTGCAATTTCAACCCTTTGGTCTAAGGCCTGCCTCTCTGGGCCTCATTTTTCTCATCTGTAAAACATGTATGCTACTTGTAATACCATTTAATGAATTATTTCGAGGAAAGTATTTGGCCAACTTTAAATAAAACTTTATATAAAGTGACTTTTAAAAAAATATAACATTTTATTTTCCCCCAATTACATGTAAAGACAATTTTTAACATTCATTTAAACATTTTTTTGAGTTACAAATTTTCTCCCTCCCTCTTTCACCTCGCCCTTCCTTAAGAGAGTAAGCAATTTGAAATAGGTTATATATGTGCAAGCATGTAAAACATATTTCCGTATTAGTCACTTTGTAAAAGAAGAAGTAGACTGAAAGAAAAAAAGAAATGAAAAAATAAGGTGAAAAACAGGATGTTCTGTCTGCCTTCAGACTCCGTCAGTGCTTTCTCTGGATGTGGATAGTATCTTTCATTATAAGTCCTTTGGAATCGTCTTGGATCATTCTATTGGTGAGAATTAAATTAAAAATTGTCTTTTTGCTTTCCTTGAAGCTATAAAGTGATTCCTGGGTCACCTTTCTTCTTGGGAGGTCCTGTATACTTCCCAGGCAGCAGAGAGCAAGACAATAACAAAATCCCCTGGAGCAGATACCAGTGTTGGCCAGAGATTGGATACATATATCAGGGAACGAATTGGATATGGAAAAAGAGTTACAAAAGGACAGGGCTGGAGGTGTGACTGAGGGAGAAAAAACAGGCAGGATGCAGGAGAAATGATGAAAGGAATGGTTTCAGAGAATCCTAGGAAGACACGTACACTGATGGAGAGTGCAGTGAGCAGAACCAGGAGAATATTTTTTACAATAACATCATAAAGACAATGAACTTTGAAAGACTCAAAAACTATGATTAATATAATGACCAACCATGATTCCAGAGGACTTCTGATAAAGAGTGCTTCCTGACCCCTGAAGTAATGGATTCAGAATACAGAATGAGAAATACTTGGATACAAACAACATGGAAATTTGTTTGACTTGACAATGCATGTTTTTTACGGAGGTTTTCTTTTTTTCCATGAGGAGAGAAAGTAAATGCTTGCTAATTGAAAAAGAAAGTAAAATAATTTTAAAAGAAAGGCACAGGATGACTCCCACTCAGATATCAGATAATCCAGCATCTAAACTGAACATTTTATGTGCCAGGCATAAGCTTCCCCTTGGGACTCAAAGCTACCTTGGCTTTTGTTATGCCTGTTGTGACTGCTTCTGCCTCAGGGGGGTCCAATCCTTGGGTGAAATTCTAGCTTGATCTGGGATTGTGAGAAACAAATCCTACTTCCCAAATGTGGCTTTTAGCCAAGCAATGATACAAGCTTAAAGTCTGCACTTAGAGGAAGGATACAGCCCTGAGGTCAGATGAGTAAGCAGAGGTGTGCTACTAAAAGGAAGGAAAGAATAAGAGACTTCTGTTTATTAATGCTCTTTCCTCTCCTTAGTCCTATACTCACTCAGCATAGTGCTAACTTGGCCTGGCTTGCACATGACCTCACACTGGCTTGGTTTCCCCAGCTAGACTAGAAACTCTTCTAGGCAGGAATTGTGTCTTCTATTTTTAAAAGTATTTCTTTTCTTTTCTCTCCCACCTCCCCTCAAACCCTATCCAATGTCCTGCCTAGTTTAAATATCATCTCTGGACTGACTAGAGGGGAGAGTCAAGCAAAGGGGAGAAAGGGCAAACCTATTGGAGATTTCTGTTCCATGTATGGCTCTTTTTTGTGTGGAAGAAGACAAATTGGCAAGATGAGAAGAGTGTGAGCACCATTCTTGTCTTGGTTCTGAGTGGGTGAAAAACCGTCAGAAAAAGATTTAATCTTAGCCTACCTTTTGACTTGCTGGGCCACCTCTTGGCCCTACCCTAGCCTCTCTCTAGGCTTCTCCAGTTCCTTGCCCTGCTTCCCCTAGAAACTTGAAGTTGTCTTTGTTAGGCATTTTAGAAGTTTTCAAAATTTCCACGGCATAGGGAATATAAGGAAGTGTCAGTGAGGGTAGATGAGTGACCTGCATTTTCAAACTTTCCTAACGTATACTAAATGAACATTTGCTCCATGGTGTGCAGAGCAGCCTGAACTTTGGGGTGAAGGTTAGAGGTGACAGCAACACTGGTGTGTATACTGTGTCCAAGAGTAGAAACAGCACTTTAGTAACTCAGGTGCCTGTTAGAGTAGGAGTTCTTGAACCTGGGGTCCATGAAAATGGATAAATTTCAGGAGGTCTCTGAACTTGTTTGGGAAAAAAAATACATCTTTATTTTCATTAATCTCTAAGTATAATTTAGCATTTCCTTCAATTATTTAAAAAAAATTTTTTTTTTCCTGAGAGGGACCCATAGATTCCACCAAATTGCCAAAAGGGGACCCTAGATTGATAGTTTTCCTAATTAATAAATTCAAATGAATCCCCCTCTCTGGATTTGAGTTGCCTCATCTGTAAAATGAGAGGCTATACATACTAAAAGACCTCTGACATATTTTTTAGTTTCAAATCCTATAGATTAGCATTTCTTAATTTTTTTGGTCTTGAGACCCACCCCTTTATGTGCTTAAAAATTATTGAGAACACTCCAAAGAGCTTTTGTTTACATTGGGTTATATCTGCTGATATTTACTGCATTAAAAATGTAAATATCTTAGTATTATTAAGAAAATAACTCTCTTCTCAGAAACCCCCTGAAAGGGTCTTGGGACCCTCAGGAGTCCCCACATCACACTTTTCGAGAACTGCTGCTACGTAGCTTTATGCATTTTCTCTTCTGCTTTAGATCCTAATGAAGGTTGGGTGGGCAGCTCTGAAGGTCTCTACACTTGGCTGCCTACGGCTAGCAGGCAGCAGTTGCGCTTTTAACTTGCTTCACAGAGTGCCTACACACATACCTTTGTGAAATCCTTGCTCTTTCATGACGATCATCCGAAGAAGATAAATCAATTCTGATTATAGTACCAGTAAATACAGTTTGTTTCCTGATTTTCCAGGGTGGAGCACAGCTTTCCCAATTCATGACATATTGGGTACAGCTGCCAGGAGCTTCCTCATTGTGTCCAAACCACACCTAGGTTTATGAGAGAACCCAGACTGTGTGAAGGTTTCTTATCTCCAGGTGTAATTAATTATTTGATATGATGGTGACTAGAATCTGAAGAACATTGAATTTGTTAGGGGGAATGTTTGGAAATTTGAGGGGAGAAGAAAAATAGAGCTTTGGAAGTAATTCATCTCACCTTGGATGTTAAGGCCTTCCATAATCTGGCATCATTCCATTTTTTTCAGTGTTATCTCATACTTTTTTTTTCCACATAAACCTTGAATTGCATATACATTGGCTAAAGTAGAATCTGTTTCCTTAATTTATCAAGGACAAGGAAATTGAATTTTGTCAAAGGCCCCAGATTCCTGGTCCCAATCACAATATTTCATCCAACATATTGTATCTGTAGGCAAACATTGCAATGCCAAAAATTGCCACTACATTGCACTGAAATACACCTTAATGGATTCACCTGAAAAGGGATGAATGTAAAGTATTGCATCTGGGTTCAAAAAATCAGTTTCATAAGAATGTGATAGATAAAACCTTGTAGCAATTTATGCAGAAAAGATGAGGTTTTAGTGAACTGAAAGAAAGCTCATAATGAACCAACTGTGTGATGCGGTAGCCAAAATAAATGGATGCAATTTTGTACTATGTTAACAGAAGATAAGAACTCAGAATGAGAGAGACTCCAAACCGGCTGTTCTCTGTTCTGATTAGACCTCACCTGAGTTACTGTGCTCATTTCTGAGTGTAACATTTCAAGAAAGCTATTGAAAGAATAACCAGAGGAAGACAACCAGGATGGTGAGAGGAAGAAAAACCATATTGTAGGGGAGGTAAGTGAAGAAAATAAGATTACATGTGGAAAACCACTTTGCAAGTCTAATGCACTAGAAACACATTAGCTATTGTTATTATATTTAGCCTAGAAGAAGGAAGCCTTAGTAAAGCTAAGATAGCTAGCTTCACATGTTTGAAGGACTGTCCTGAGGAAGGGGAATTAGACTAGTTTTGTTTGCCACCAAAGGGCAAGACAAGAAGCAGTGGGTAGAAATTACAAAGAGACAGTTTTAAACAGTATATAAGGGGAAAAATTTCTACCAATCAGAACTGTCCTAAAGTAGAATGGATTACTTCTAGAAGCAGTGAGTTTCCAATCACTAGAGGATTACAAAGGAAAACTGGAGGATCACTTGTCTGGCACATTGTGGGGGGGTTGCTTGGTCAGCATCTGAATGCCCCTCCAACGCTGAGAGTCTAGACTTATGTGACTATTTTCAGTCCCCTAAACTTATCTTGCATTTTTCTGACTTTGGTCACATGCCTAGATTGTGCCTCTTCCTCCTCTAAATGGCAGGTCATACCTTCCCATGTCTTTAAATGGCAATTTAATTGCCATTTTCAGATCTTTCTCTCAGAAATTAGCAAAGAGCAGGCAGCTTTCACTTACAGCACCGACTACTTATTTACTTGTAAAGAGATAATGTTGCTACAGATCAAGGTCTTTATAACTGAGAGGACCAACAACTTCCCGATTTTCATTTTTGTTTAAACTGTAAGGCCTTATCCTTTTTTCCCCTGTAAACCTATTGTTGCTCAAAATCAGGAGCAAAGTCTTAGCTTACTCCTACCCCCAAAGTAGAATGTTAAGTTTAGGAATTTAGACTCATTTTAGACCTGGAGGCAAATAGGTTGAGTGTCATTGAGATTATTCTGAGTACTTAAATGCAACTAAACAAGCTAGAACCGAAATTCCTCTTCCATCCCCTATTATGCATGCGGGCTGTGGTCAGTTGGCCAGGAAACCTTTCTTTGGTATGTACATTCCTTGAGCAGTACCCACAGCTAACCCCAGGGCCATAGTGAAAACCCAGTATCTCTGCCTTCCTTGGGCAAATCCTGGTTGTAAGGACTGCAATAATGGGATAACTTGCTTACTGATGGGAATTTGTTTCAGAGTAAATCATCACAAACCAAAGCTAAGTTGAGGGGTAGTAAATGGTCCCATTCTCTCCCCAAATTAGCCCTGGGACTTTCAGGTCTTTTTCTGACTGGTAGGACTGAGGCTTTCCAGCAGCAGCGTAGCGGACACAGTGTTGGACTTTGAGTAAGGATCACCTGGATTCAATTCCTGCTTCATACAGCTGTTAGCTGGGTGACCCTGAACAAGTCATTTAACTTGTGTGAGCCATTTCTTCATCTCCAAGACAAAGCTCGTAATATTAGTGCCTACCTCACAGAGTTGTATTGAGGGTCAATTACCATTAGTTAATGGAGGCTGACAGTGAGGAAATAAATGCAAACGACATTTACGTTGCAATCTTTGTTTTATGATGCTCTGTAACATACTAGCTCATTTGAGCCTCGCCAATGATTCAATCAATAAACATCTTCTTGTCTGACACAACACACCAGACACTGGGCTGGACACTGGGGATACAAACAAAAAAGGAGACAGTTTCTGTTGTCAGGGAGTTTACGTTTTACTGGGTGAGGGAACGTAAGGTAACACGTTCACAAATAAGAAAATGTAGGATATATAAGTAGCATAATGTAAAGGTTGTATGTAAGGGCCATGACCCACGGCCCTCAAGGACTCCAGAATCACAAAGACCAAGGCAAATTCTTGCCTTGGAGGCATGACCCAAAGAGGATCCATGAGTTTCTCTCTCTCTCTTTTTTTTTGAGGGGGGAGACAAGGCAATTGGAGTGACTTGCCTATGGTCAGTCACATAGCTAGTAAGTGTCAAGAGTCTGAGGTGGAATTCGATCTCAGGTCTTCCTGACTCCAGGGTCCATCCTCTATTCACTGCATCACCTAGCTGCCCCTGAGTTTCTCTTTCTTTGGCTTTTTGCCACCACACAGAGTTCTCCAAGAAAATCTCTAGATTTTTTTAGACTCATATCTAGGTTTCCCCAAATGGGGGAACAAGGTCCCTACATGGGCGCTCAGTTTAAAAAAATGAGTATTGGATAGAGTATACCTTTATTTCACCTTATACAAACACATAAGATGTTAGGGATTCACAGGAACCGATGAACAGACATTTTACTTCAATAAGCTTTTTTAAAGCATTTACCATGTCAGGCACTGTGGATACAAAGACAAAGATAAAGCAATTCCCACCCTCAAGAGATTTATATTCTATTGGGAGAAAACAACATATACATAGAAAATTCAATACAAAATATATATGAAGTAGTATCTGGGAGTAGGGTACCAGCAGTTGGAGGTGGGATCAGGACATATGGGTGCAGGGCACATTTCTTTAGGGTATACACATAGAAGATTTTTTTTTACTTTTATGGATGCTCAATCTTAAAGGACATTATTCATATTAAGGAAACTAAAACTTGTCTAAGCTTAATTTTAAAAAAATAATAAACTTTAAATAAAAACAGGACACAAAATACCAATTTGCTTTAAGATATTAGTAGGTATCTATGCATTTCCTGGGCATGTGTCTAGGGATTAAGATGAACTTTCCACAAATTTTGGTACTTGAATTTAACTGGAGGAAGCAAGAGAAATCTAAAGCATTCAATTAGTCTATCAGATCCCCTCTGGAAGAAAACATCTTGATATGGGGGTGTGTGAGAGGCTCTGTACAAACATTCCCTGACTCACTAGGCCTTTACTGTCTAAGCAAGTCATGGCAATAGCAAGTGAGATTGTCAAGGTCCTGATCTTTTGCCCTGACATGAAGTGGCTGTGGATTTCTAGCTAGATGGAACCACCTTGGCAGTCCTTTTGTTTTTCTAAAAAACATGCTGTTGAGGAAATCTTGGGCTCTTGGCTGAGATCAGTCTTTCAAACACAGGAGCCATCAATACTGACAGCCACTGGATTTAGGATTTACCTACAAAGTAAGCCATCCTATCTATTCTGAAGATCTCTCCTCTCAAGCCAACTGTAGGTATGTGTCTCTCACTGTCATGTGCCTCTGCAAAAATTCTTATCAATGCCTCAACTGCTGCCATGTCTTGGGCAAGGAAAATTTATTCTCGAGAATTCTTATCTTTGGCCTGTGCTCAGGAAAGGAAATAAGTAGAAAGGATCCATGAACTTGAGATCCATGAACTCTATTCTCATCTACCTAGGCAAACAGTCAACTAGCCAAGTGCTTCTCCAGCCCATCTCACTGAGATCTACTCTTGGGATGGTGAGGGAAGGAAACTGTGGGTACTGGATTTCTACCACAAGCCACCCAGAATGCAGACATAGATTCATTCTTCTGCACTCAGAATGAGAAATCAGGCAGGAGAGAACATTAAACACTGTCTCAATTTACTTTTTTTTTTCTTTTAAATGACTTGTTTATTTACTTTTAATTTACAAGTTTCAGTTCCACATTCACTTGAGTTTCAGATTTTCTCCCCTCCCTTCCCCCCACTCCCATGGTGGCGTGCGATCATGTATAGGATCTGCAAATACTTTCACATTGTACAATAGTTTGGTTATATAGAAGGGTTGTAACCAATGAGTGATCACTGGGAAAAGAAAAAAAAAGCAAAATCAGACATGAAAGAGAACGATAGCGTGTTTTGCTTCAGTCTCCATTTAAACTATAGTCTTTCTAGATCTTTCTCTGAGTTTAGATATCTCCTTCCATCCTGAGGCTTGTAGAGTTG
>CM053587.1:247193020-247214377 GCA_028646515.1 Pseudochirops corinnae
CTTTTTTCAGTATACGGGAAGGTGAGAAAGAAACTAAATGTTTTTAACTGAAAAAAACGCTTAATTAAAAATGCTTCGATGACTTTCTACCTTTGCTTTTTTTTCTTTTTTCATTTATTTTGGTAACCTCATCACTAACCTTTCCCTTCTCATCCCCTCAATTAAAAGAAAGAAAAAGAAAACTCTTTTATTTGACATGCATGGTCAGACAAACAAATCTCTACATTGATCATGTCTGAAAATACATACCATATTCTTCACCTTGAGTTCATCACTTCTCTGTGAAGAAGATTAATATTTGTTAAAAGAGGAAGAAGAGTAGAGAACAAGCATTTGGTGAGCACGTTCTATGTACCAGGCACTGTGCTAAGTGCTTTACCCTGTTTGATCCTCATAACAGCCCTGGGCAATAAGTGCTGTGACTATCCCCATTTTACAGTTGAGGACACTGAGGTAGACTGAGGTTAGATGACTTGTCCGGGTCTCACAGCTAGTATCTGAGGTCACATTTGAATTTAGGTCTTCCTGACTCCAGGCCCAACACTCTTACCCACTGGACCACCTAGACACCTCCAATAAAATGACACTTAAAATGTTCTCTTTCAACAAAGTATCTCCCATGCGTCAAAACCAAACATGAGTCCTTGAAAGATGGATAACAGAGGCTTTGTTCGATAACTTTCTGCTTATTAACATCAAACAAGGCATAAAACAGGGAAACGTTATGCCAGCCAAAGGTGTTTACCATTGTCATGAAATAATCCATGTCAAAATAGAACAGATGATAGCTACCCACTTTGGGTGATTCACATGGACACTAATGACACTTCCAGAAGGAACCTAAAAAGTATTGTCAACAACAATAAAGCCTTGGGAAGAAATTGAAGACTATTACAGGGGTGGGGAGAAAGAAAAAAAGTTGTATTTTTTTCACTGTTAAACGAATTTGGGAAGTGGACAGCTGGATAAGAAGGTGGTATCTGAGAATGGAATTTGGATTTCTGGACTATGGCTTAAAATACAGGGATGATAGATTTCCTGGTAAGAGATGAAGTAAATCTAACAAAGTCTGGTAAGACTATATTTGCCACATGAGTTGCCAATCCAATCAAAAGTGTTTTAAACTAAAAAGAATGGGGAAAGGGACAGCTAGGTGGAACAGTGAATAGAGAGCACCAGCCCTGGAGTCAGGAGGACCTGAGTTCAAATTTGGCCTCAGACACTTACTAGCTATGTGACCCTGAGCAAGCCACTTAACCCTATTTGCCTTAAAAAAGAAAAAAGGATGAGGAAGAGAGAAGACAACCTATGTCTTATGTTGTAGATACTATGGAGAATATCCACAAAGAAAGAAAGAAAATAGTACTCTAGATGCCTAGAAATTTGTAGGAGAGAAAAAATCCCAAGAAAAGCATAGTAAAGCCAATGGCCTAAAAAGTCTATATAAAAATATTTAAAATTTAGGCAACAAACAAAGGAAATTAGAGGACCTACTGCAAGAAGAGAAATTTGAATTTATAGATGTTACTTGAAGAGATGAAACTTACCGGAGCTAAGCAGAGAAACCTCATCTCCCTCCTTCCCCCACAAATACACATACACATTTATCTTGAATTCCAACAAGCATTTATTTAGCATTTGCAAAACACAGAGCACAAGGATTAACCTTCCAAAGCTACAAAGATGACATCACTCAATAAATAAGCATTTATTCCATCTACCACACAGCTGCCCAAACTGATTTTCCAAAACCCAGGTCTAATCATGCCATATCCTGACTCAATAGATCCTGGTGGTTCCCTTTAACTCTAGGAGCAAATATAAACTACTCTGTCATTTAAAATCCTTCAAAACCTGGCCCCACCACACCTTTCCAACCTTACTACTAAGCTCCTTTATGCTTTCTACCATTCAAGCAATCTGGCTTTTTTCCTCTTCCTTAGTTGTGGCATTCCATTGCCCATCTCTGTAGTCAGCTGGCATTTATTAAGCCCCTAATATGCCAACAAGAGAAACGACCCAAGCCTGGCCCCAAGTGCCAGGAATGACTGGACAATGCAATATCTATGTGAAACATAAAATGCCTGATGAGCAGTCTTGAAAAAGTGCTTTATGTGCTGAGGCTTAAATTTTAGCCTTCTAGCAAGCATAGTTTTAAGTTAAATTATTGATGCCTGTTAATTCTATTAAAGTGTGCTGTGATTCTTCCATATTTAGTATTTCCAAGTCAGAATAAACTATCAGTCCAATGCCCAATTTATTTTTATAAAATGAATACCTTTTTACTTTCTTTTTTATAGGAAAACCCTTGACTCACAGGCCATAACTTTTACTAAATTAGCATGGTTCCATCTGGGATGCTAGGTTTGGGGTTTGTTAAGAAGCTTATCAGTTTAAGAAATGGAGCCTCCTTCACAGTAGAGGCAACCTGTGCCCTCCCCCAGCACTGGACCCAGTCCACAAACCACAATGTCTGCGTACAAGAAAGGAAGGGCCAAGTGTTCCAGACCCTGTGAGCTCAGTCACAGTTATCTGGCTCTCCAGATGAGCAGAAACAAAATTAATTCAAGGTAATTTGGGGGTAGGATGGAAAAGTTAGTAGCTATGGAGGGATCACTAATAAAACATTGTGGAACAGAACAGAGGAGATTATACATTCATTTAATGCTAAGTCCAAATGCCAAATGGATCCTGGCTGCCCCATTAAGGAGGCTTTTGTTCTCCTTGACAAGGTATAATATTCCCGCAAAAGGTTAACCCCTATGATAATTATACATATTTCTTGCTTTCTCTGAACTACTTACTTACTTTAATAACATAATGATGACGGTTGACTCAACTCAAGTCTATTCAACAACTATCTTTTAAGCAGCTATGAAGTTCAATTACACTCACAAAACGGTGAGAAGGCACTCAATTGTACTTTGAAGAAAGATAAGACAGGAATTCTAAGAGATGGAGATTAAAAGGGAGTTCAGTTCAGATATGAGGAACTATCTTTGAAAGCATGGAGGAAAGAGATGGAAATGTTGTGTATGGTGAATAGCATGGAAAATACATGAAGGGGAATAATATGAGATAAGAATGGAAATTTAGGTATGTTATATTGTGTAGGGCTTAAAATACCTAGATGAAAATTTCATATTTTATTCTATAGGTATAGTGATACTAATGAAGATTTTTGAGTACAGGAATAGCCAAATTGGATCTGTATGTTAGGGATATTAATTTGGCAGATGCATAGAGAATCATTTGAGAGGAAGTCACAGGTGAAAGCCATAGAGAGACAGATTTCAGTATAAGGAGCAGTGGATAAAGAGCAGGACTTAAGAGTCAGGAAGGCCCGAGTTCAAATCCTGCCTCAGATACCCCCAGGCAAGTTACTTAATCTCTCTCCACCTGAGTTTTCTTATCTATAAAATGGGCATAAATAACAGCACCTACCTTTTGGGTCGTTGTGAGGATCATTGATTTAACATACAAAATGCTCTGCAAACCTTAAAGCACCACGCTCTGGCTATCATCAGTGCGTTTGTTGATGTTGTTGAGTCGTTTCAGTCAGGCCTGACTCTTCTTGACCCCTTTCGGGGTTTTCTTGGCAAAGATACTAGAATGGTTTGCCTCTCCATCTCATTTTACAGATGAGGAAACAGAGTTAAGTGGCTTGCACAGGGCCATACAGCTAGCGTCGGAGACCAGGTTTGAACTCAGGAAGAGGAGCTCCAGGCTTCCAGGCCCAGTGCTCTTTATACTGTGCCACCTACACTTCCTAGCTGTTTGACCTTGGCCAAGTATCTTACCACTGTTTGCCTCAGTTTCCTCATCTGCAAAATGAGTTAGAGAAGGAAATGACAAACCACGTCAGTACCTTTGCCAAGATAACCCAAACAGGGTCATGAAAAGTTAAATATGACTGAAAGGAGTCAAAAACAACAACCACCAAAAGTAGAATTGGAGGTGATATAAGTTATTCCTCACTGCAAATCTAGCAGAAGATATAGGTGGTTATTTTGGGAACATGTTGAAGAAATTATTCCCATTAAGGTTGACATGACCTCTGGTATCCCTTCCAACCCTGAAATTCTGAAATTTTACAATCAAAAAATCTAGTATATTATAGTGGAAAGAAGCTGGGGTAGAAGCCAGGAGATCTGACTTTATTATCTAGTTGTGTGACCTTGGGCAAGTTACCTTACCTCTTAAGGTCTCTGTTTATTCACCTCTAAAATGAAAGGGTTGGGACTCAGATTACTTGTGTTAACAGAACATACCTACACTTCCAGTCAGGCCTGGGGTGGTTTTTCTGTGGAACAGCCAAAGGAAGGTCAGGCTTCCTATGAAGGAAGATGTAACTCCTGATTGACTGAGAAAATGAATGTCCTGCCTCTACACTGCCTATCTTGGTGAGGAGAGAACAGACTTCAGAGGTCATTGGAGAATACTTCAAGAAGGACTTGAGAACTACAGTGTGGAAAGTAAAGCCCAGGTTTTTCATTTTTTTCCAAATTTTATCACAGTTTAATTTAACATAAATCAGGACCCCAGGGCAAGGACAGTTACCAATCACATTCCTTCCACTCAGACTCTGGGGAAAGAATGGATCCAGCCGCAGACTTTGGGGTGGGGATGAGAGTGAAAGAGGAGCAGCTCAGATCTTCCCAGGGAAAGGATCTTCTGCTCTGCCATCCTATTCAAGCAGTTACCCAGGACAAGTGACAGAGGGACTTGTGGACACGTTTGTACCAGAGGCAGACAGACAAATCTCTACCTTTCTCAGTCATGGTGTCCTTGCAATGTTATCTAGGTAGTTCTGCCAGCAACGTTGGGTCTGGTTCTGATTGGGGAAACAAAGGTGCAAGGGTACATTTTGGTAGTCCTGGATCTTGGTCTGGATATCTTCAAACTTGGTGGCTGCTGGACTGAGGCCACTCTTGCTTTAGATGATGTTATCTCTGCTGTGGTTGCTATTCCTCCAGCACCCTCCCTTCCCCACTCTATGGAATCAATGTGACCCTCCCAAAGCACAACTTCTGAGTGACTTCAGGGCCAGGCATAGGAAAAGCCAGTTCTCCAACCTATCCCTTAACAAAGCTTGCAATCTTCGAGACTGTTGAGAGCAAACTTCCCCTCAGTGTTATCATTCCTTCTTCGGGTGTGAGATGAAGAGCACATTTACTCTTTCATATTCTTTGATCTAGGCTAGTCAATATAACTTTACTCAGTTTCTGTTTATTGTATTACTAGCACAAATGAATCAACTGCCCAATGTGACTGTCTTTTATGAAGCCAGTTTTGGTGGGAGGGAGCTAAACTGATGATAGGAAGCTAAGTAGTGTCCCTTTTGTGAGTGGATTAGGGAAAGTGCCTTTTAATTGTGAACTCACTAGAACAGGTAGACTTTAGAATTTCGAGGCGTGGTAAATAAGTATAATGCTGTCCACTTGTTGATAGGCTTGGGTAGAAAGGAGCTGGGATCTCCTCCTACGCCTTTCAATGTCATAATATCACTGTTTTTCTTGGAGAGATGATGGGCCAGATCCCAGAACAGATATCTATCCATTCCAGGATACTCATGAATATGTCCCAAATAACCTTGGTCCCAGAGAAACACTTGCGTCCTCCTCGTAGTGATGTGGGATACTAACAGCGCAGAATGTTGTTGCACATGCTGTTATATATGTTTGGTTTGTGGCTCAGTTTTGTGCAACTGTTTTTCTTCCAAGCAAGGATTCAATGGGAGGAATTATTGAGAAATAATTATTAAAAAACGGGGCAGTTAGGTGGCCAAGTGGACAGGATGCTGAGCTTGGGGTCGGGAAGATTCATCTCCTAGAGTTCAAATCTGGCCTGACGCTTACTTGCTGTGTGACCCTGGACAAGTCATTTAACCCTGTTTGCCTCAGTTTCCTTATCTACAAAATGAGCTGGAGAAAGAAATGGCTAACCACTCCAGCATCTTTGCTAAGAAAACCTCAAATGCTGAAGAATTGGACACAACTGAATAATGACTCAATAACTATAAAAAAAGGCATCAATATAAGACAATTTTAAAAAACCAACTCTGGATTCAGGAAAAAATAAAACACAATAAATTGAAATGGAAGGACTGTATCATCATAGAATTTCAGTGTTTTGATGGGGCTTCAGTAGCCATTTAGTCCAATCCATCCTGATAAAAGAATTCCATCTATCTAACAAGTGCTTATCCAACTGCTGCTTTTTAAGATCTCTAACAAAGGAGGAATCCATTACAATTATCCCCTCTACATCTCAACTTTCCTGATTGTGGTTTTGATATATCTCAGGTCAGCATGAGAAATTAAATGGAAATTTGGGGGGAGTTTTGCAGATAACACATGAAGGCCGGCAGACTACACAGAAAAAGTTTAAAAACTCATAAATGCATGAAAAATATTGTAGTGCTGTAAACACCCCATAAAAGAAAAAGGGAAAATTCAGACTTCTTCTCTAGTACAAAGGGAGGGCCAAAAAATTTTATGCAGATTCTCCCAAGTGGAGGCAGGGGAGCAATACCCTTACCCCTTGATGTGGAAAGGATAACTGTATTTTCTAGGGGCAGCATGATTTCACTTTTAGATAGACTGAGTGATATGTAAGTTCTCTTTTTGGCCCATGAAGTACTGGTTTGGTCTCACTCCCCAACATTTCCTTACTCCCCTTTGCTGAAGTCACATACGGGTTTTGGAGGTGACCTGTTGTACGCAGTGGTAGGATACAAAGAGACCTCTATATTCTTTGATACTTAAATCCTAGAAGGCTTCAGATTGCACCCAAGGGCCCAGAAGTCCTAATCAAAGACCATCTCGTGTGTTGTCCACTCTATCAAGCTGGGTCCTCCTGGCATGCTGCACTGTACTGCTTCCTTCCTAACTCTTCATAGCTGCTTCCTCTCCCCCTTCCTATTCAAACCTTAATCAAATCAATACTTCTGCAGCTACTGGAAAGGTGTGTCAATGTACCCCTTTTGGCAGTCATTCCAAACCAAAAGAGCCTTCTCTGACCACTGTTCTCCTAATGCATCATTTTCCCAGTCCTAGTGGATGCTCATTGAGGACAGGAACTGACTTTGATTTTGTTTGTGATCCCTAGTGTCTGGCATTGTACTTAGCACTAAGTAAACACTTAAAATGACTTTTCATATATTCATTGACTGAACATTACATTTAATATTGATCAAATGCTGCCTATTATTAACAGTGGGCTAATTGTTATATATTAGTCAGTGAGACTAACTTGTTCAAAGTAAACTGAAACACTTAAAAAAAAAAACCCTGAGGAATGAATGAATTTACAAGTCAGGCATCTCTAAAGATACCTTGATGGATCTTATCAACATAGGCATTCCCTCCATTAGGGTCTGATGAAATTCTTGTCTCTCATCTTCCATAAATCATCCAGAGATCCATATTTCTCTCCACTCTTTACTTCCTGGCTTGTTTCAGTTCTCAACTAAAATCTTACCTTCTGCAAAAAGAGCTTTCCAGGTCCCACTTACTGCTCCTGTCTGCCCTCTGGGGTTACAACCAATTTTTCCAATATTTATCCAGCATATACATAATTGTTTTGCATGTTCTCCATTACATTGTGAACTTTTGAAGGCAAGGAACTATTCTCCTTTCTGTGTATTCACAGCACCTAGTATAGTGCCTGGCACATAGAAATAGTTTAATAAATGTTTGTTGATTTGACCCACCTGGTACCTACTAGATGCCAAGTGCTAGGGATATGAAGACATCCCTGACTTTGGGGAGCTTACATTCTGAGGGAGGGAGGGGGATAACTTGCATAGGAATAAATAAACCCAATCTATATATGAAGTAAATGCAAAATAATTTCAGTGCAGAGTGATGAGTACTACCTGGGAGAATTAAGAAAGGGTCTTGTGTAGGAGGTAGCACTTGATTTGAACCTTGAATGGAGATGAGAATTAGATAATCTGCCTAAACTCTTGTAGACCTTCCTCTGTTGCTTTTTTTTTTTTAGACCTTCTGTGGGTATCACCATCTGTTATCCCTCCCACAACCCTTCAAAGATATAACCATACAAATGGAGAGTCTTTCATACTTCAAGTGAATATTTCTGGCATTTTAATTTACATGGAATACTAGTCTATTTCTCCAATTGTGAGACATCTGTTATAACTTCATTGGGTGGTTAACTAAACAGGGGAAGAAATCTTATTACTTATTCAACTTTTTAAAATATTAGAGCTGGACAAGACCTTAAAGAATATCTAATCCAATCCCCTCAGTTTTATAGATGATGAAACTGAGGCCCAGAGAGGGTCAGTGACTTGTCCAAGGTGACAGACATTAGGATTCAACTTATATCTTCAGACTCAAAACCCAGCATTCATTCCATTGTATCACACTGGATATTAAACTTTTTACAGAGAAATAGGGTTGCCAGTCAGTCCACCAGCATTTATTAAACACCTACCACATACCAGGCACTATGCTATGTGCTGGGGATACCAAAAAAAAAAAAAAAGGTTGGGGGGAGGGGAGGACTTAAAAACACAGTCTGTTCTCAAGAAGCTCACAGTCTAATGGGGAAGACAACATTTGAACAGTTACATGTAAACAGGATCTTTACAGAGTAAATTGGAGATAATCTCAGAGGAAAGGCACTAAAATTAAGGAGGCCTGGGAAAGCCTTCTTGAAGAAGGCTCTGTCTTGAAGGAAGAGAGAACCAGAAACAGACATGACGCATGGGAGAAGCCAGTGAAAACACTTGGAGTTAGGAGATGTATATGCAGTGCCATGGACAAAAAAAAAAATCAGCAAGGAGGTCAGAGTCACTGCATCTTAGAGTATGTGGATGGGAGTAAAATGTAAGAAGACTGGAAAGGTAGGAAGATGCTAAATTATAAAAGGCTGTGAAAGTCAAACAGAACATTTTGTATTGGATGATGGAAATAATTCTATCATAAGAGTAGCACCTAATCCACAGAGACCTCAACTATCTCTCAAACTCACTTAGCTCGAATATAACCTAAAAGCAAAAGATAAGGGATTACCTTTTGTGAAATTGTGTCTAGGTCTTGTTGGATAACCTAATTCTAAATTGTGATATGACTCAACTATAAGGTATTAGAAAGGAATATACTTAGTACAGTCAAGTTAGCTTAGAAAGAATTCTTTTATATGGACTTTTGCCTTACTCCTCATACACATTTCTGAATTTATATTTTCTTTTACTTTATATATAAATATCTGTGTGTAAACACAAGATACTGTGACATACTAAAAGAAAGAGGCAGCAGGTATCAGAAGCAAGGGTCCTAAAACCTTAGGGATAGTAGTGCCAGGGGAAGAGAGGAAAGGTAATTAGAATCAGCTATGGTCAGAGAAGAGGAAGCTAGGATAGAATGCTGGGCCTGGAGTCAAGAAGATCTGAGTTCAAACCCAGCCTCAGATACTCACTAGCTGTGTGACCCTAGGCAAGTCACTTAACCTCTGCTTGCCTTAATCCACTGGAGAAGGAAATGGCAAAGCCACACCAGTATCTTTGCCAAGAAAGTCCCAATGGGATCATGAAGAGTCAGACGTGACTCAACAACAGTAAGGGTCAGAAGACAACCAGGCATAGGTACCAAGATGGTCCTGGAAACTTAGTATCTTAAATCACAGATTAGAAATGAGTGCAGGTGTAGAAATTGGTAAAGGAGAAAGCCTTGGGGACCATGGATCAGTTTGCTGAGGAGAAGATGGAAGCCTGGTTTACCTGCCCATAGATCAGGCCTAGAGCTAGCTCCTTTAAAGATCTACCCTCATTAGGAAGGGAAGGTACATCTCCTTTAAATACTGTTCACCAAATACTAAGGGCCTTCTTTTGCTTTGTGTTACACATAAATACTTTTTCATATCCAGCAAAGAAGTGATCATTAGTCCAGATAAATAGAAAAACTTGGGGTAGATTATCTACTCAGTCTATCCCAAACCATGGCGTTCTCCAAGTACATTATCAGAAGCAACCAATTTTTACCTTTTCTCTTTTTCTCTGAATTTAGGTGGGGAAGGTCACTTCCAGCGTGGATATGTTATAATACTTGTGAATATTTCAGAATCTATACTGTTTCTGCTCTTTCAATTCTCTATCCCTTCCTCTCACTCCCTACCCAGCATGGACTCTTCTGGTTTCCCCTGCTTAGATTGTATTTCTAAAGCACACTTTGGTGCATGGGAGAAGGTAACATTCTTATGGAATGTATTTGCCTTCAGGTCTTGCAGGACAACCTGATGCTAAACTGTGATGTGACTCAACAATATGGAACAGCCCCTGACAGGAAATACTGCTTCTAGTAGAGACAGTGCTTCCTCTGACTGCAGCAGGTGCTAAAACCCAGCTGAGCTGCTTTAGCACAGGCTGCTTATATCAACAGGATGGGGCAGACTGAGCGGAAGGAAGCCGGGAATAAGGGACAACCCTGCAGACAGAAACAAGGGAAGGGGGAGGAAGGAAAAAGTGCCTGGCACCATTTAACTGGAAACCCTCCAGCTGATTCAGGAGAGGCAATGATAGGAGCCTATTCAGTCTTCCTCCGCCCAATTTCTTGAGCATCTTTGGCACTGAATAAATGTATTATTATTATTATCATCATTATTATTATATTTGACCTAAACTGGCATGCTTGCTATGTCCAAAGCAATTTGTAGATTTTTAAAATAATATGTAAATATCCCAATTCCTTTTCTTACTGTATCTCTGAGGTAGAAAGGAAGCATAGCATTCTAATCAGACAGGTGAGAAAACAGACTGTAATATAAAGCAATTTTAGAGTTGGAACTAGAATGTTTTCTTATTCTAGACAATGAGTTTAAAATTTTTAAATACTGTTATTGTGAAATTGTCAAACATCATTTCCTTAATGCAAAGAACAGAAAAAGGATGGTAGAGCATTATGAATCTCTATTACAGCTTGTTTTTCCAAGTACATATTAAATTTAACTTGGTAGTTACAACACTGCCCTGCTAGTCTGTATCCCCTTCTGGACAACAGAACCACCGGATTTCAAGTCTCAGATTATGTGTTCCAGTAGTACATGGACAATACAAGCTCAAAAGCTTGCAAAAGTGAGGAAAAACTCAAACCCTACTTAGTCAGGCAGGTAGTCAACTTGCATTTATTAAAGTCCTCCTATATGCTGGGCACTAAGTTAGTTCAGGAAACTATAATGAGAGGGACGTATCCATAACGAAAGTGTGGATCTGACACTTCTCTGGGAGAAGTGATAATGCAAAGACAAAGCAGAGGTTTTACATACGTGGATCTTGCACGGATTTGGCTGTCCTGGGATTCTGTAAAATTTACCAGTTATTTCCAATTAAGGTCTATGAAAACGTGATTAGCCATAACCACCAACCACACACTCCCTGCTGGGCTTGAGGACCCATAAAAAAGTGACAATTCAGATTCATAGCCTGGTCATCTCCGGCGTCCTTGGAAGGTCTGCAAGTTAGCTCGCTGGATTGGAACTTAAGTTTACAACACAAGCCTATGTACTTGGGTTTCAAAATATTTGGGGCGAAGAGCGTATTATTTAAAACTTGATTCAATAGTTAACTGCTTCCCTGCCTACAAAAATGGCGAGAGGTTTCCCGCCAGACGCCTATACTCCACGATCTTTAAAAAGCTAAAATCAAGTTAATTGCCCAGTAGCATAACTCATTACATCCACGATGTCGTTTTTAAAGATCTCCCTTCTCCTCTCGCCGGAGGACTACGCCGCCGCGCCCCTATTCTGGTGGAAGAGGTAGGTAGGAGGGGTCAGCCCAGGTTCACGTGCACGGGAAGAGGAGCCAGGTGCGTGCCGACCCTGAGACAGTGACGCTCCCCAGCCTCCTTTCTTCCCCTCCTTGACAGCGAGGAGGAACAGAACTCGGCAAGTAGGAAATGCTTTTTAAATGAAACTAAGGAAATCACTAGGATCTGGTTTCTCCCCAGCTTCCCCACTAATGGAGAACGAAGGCGCCTATAAATGCAAATCACTTGGCTCTGGCCCCCTCGGCTGCAGCAGGCACCGCCGCCCGCTCGCCGCCAGCCCAGCCGCCAGGCTTCCTCTCAGCACCCCCACCCCCCACCCCAACCCCCCACCCCGGCCCCGGCCCCGGCCCACCCAACAGAGGCGTGGCCAGGGTAGGGGGGGAGCCGGGAGCGGGGAGCTGGGAACGGGAAGGGGCGGGGGGGGAGGACGGAGGCAGGCGGCCCCGGGCGGACTGACTGGGCCAGCCTGCCAAGCGGGGAGGTGGGGGTGGCGGGGCCCGAACTGGGGAATTCCTTCTCCCCACCCACGTGGTCTCCTGCAGACCCGCCGCAACCGAGTTAATCCACCTCTCCAGTCCAAGCCTCACCCCGGCGGCGTTCCCCTGAGACACCTAAGAAAAAAGGACAGAGAAGGGCCAGAATGGGAAGGCAAGGGAAGGCGGAGAGGATGACACCAAGTCATGCGGAGCAACTGCAGGGAGTCCCCCAGGGTAGAACCGAGGGAACACGCTGCCCGGGATTGTGTACACGCTCTACTGACACTGGCTTCACGCTGCCGGGCAGCCGCTGATCACGCGTGGTCCCCAGAGCCCATTGGTCGGCGCCTCACACACCTTTGCAGCTGATTGGGCCAACGCAGGCTCCACCCCCGTCCCCTCCCGCGGCGCTGGGCAGGCTGAGCGGCTACCTGAATGGGGGGGGTGGACAGACGGCGAGGAACGCTGTAGCGGCGGGAGCGGCTACGCGTGTCTCTGGTAGCCGGTCACTAGCCAACCATGCTCAACTTCGGGTCTTCTCTTCAGCAGCCTTCGGTGAGTCGTCTGAGGATCTCCCTGCCCTTCCCTGCAGCTACCATTTCCCCAGAGGATCCAAAAGGCTACAACCTCCCCGAACCCCTTACTTCTGGCACGTCTGAGCAGAGGGGCTGTGGGAGTCCCGGGCGGAGTAGGGGCTTGCCTCCTCGCCTCTTGGCCGACTAGACTAAGAGGACGCAGGGGATCGATCGGGGGAGTCCGAGGAGAGGAAGGGTCCGGAGGATACAAACGCACGAAGAGAAGCCCTGGGACTCTGGGGCAGGTAGCTCTGATGAAGGATGGACAGAAGAAGGGGAGGGGGTTGCAAGGCCAGGACATCGGGGGAGGTGGGGGCGGGGAGTGAGACGGGAGGGGTCCGGGCCGCTTGCTGGTCTGGCAGCTGAGGAGGGGAAGGTTTGGGGGCTGCGGAGTAGATAACCGAAAAGGCGGGAGAGATGAAAGCAAAGGATAGGGGTGCAGGAAAACCGGGGAAGCAATGAGAAGAGCGGGAAGGATGGGGACAGAAAGGGTGAGGAGGGGAGGTGGCTGCCCATAGTCAGGGACATTGAGGAAAGGGAGAGTGGGAAATGGGGAGGGGTTCTCAGTTACTGACCCAAGAGGGCCAGGGACAGGTGCACTGACGCGGGTGGTAGATCTAGGAGGAGGGGGCTTGAGTTAGGGGCGTCTGGGGAGGTGGTACGTAAAACGGGGCAGGGGGCTTACAGTTTAGGGGGGAGGTGTAAGGCTGTAGACGAGTGAAGTTGGGGGGTATCCTACTGGGGCATATGAAGAAGAGGGAGCTAAAGAATGAGATTGGGGAAATAGGAGGGGGCGGCTGGACCGAGGAGGCGGATGACGAGCGGGAAGGGGGCTGTTGCAGGACATTTGGAGCTGGGGACAAGTCGGGACGGGAGTTGCGGTAGCGAGGATAGGGGGCTCTGAGCGCGCTCAGTCTGGGAGTGGGAGCGAGAAAGAAGGGGGCTGTCCAAAGAGCGAGGAGCGGGCTGCTGCCCCCCGGGGTGCCGGACAAGAAAAGGGGTCGTAGGTGGGATGAGATAGGGGATTCAGATGGTAAAGGGGCCGTGGGTGGCAGGGAGACGCGCCGCGTGGGGGCTGAGCTCCGCTCAGTCTGGGAGATGGAACATCTCTGGGGACCGCCCGTCTGGGAAATCATGTCAGAAGGAGTGGCGGGGGCTGCGCCTCCCGGAAATCGCGGGGAGGGGGAGGGGGAGCCTTGGAGCGTCAGAGGAGGGCTGCGAGGTGGTCTGAGGTCCCCGGGGCGGAGGCGGGGAACTCTGCCGGAGGAAGGGGAGGAGGAGGGGGGCGGCGGCGGTGGCGGCTGGGCTCTGCACTGCCTCTGCCCAGCCGCGCCGGTCGGGGCGGGGGTGGAGGGGAGGGAGGGGCGGGCGGAGTGGAGCCCGGCCTCTATCTGGGAGCAGCCAGGCTGGGCGTGGGGGCCTTGGGGTCAGCGCTCTGGCCGGGGGGGCGGGGTTGAGGCGCGCCGGGGCCCCCCGGACTGGGGGCGGGGAGAGGAGGGGGTATGGTTTCCGCGGCGGCGGCTCTGGCCCCTCCCCGGCCGCCTAGGCTAGAGGGGGCTGGAGGGGGAGGGAGTAGAGCAGCTCGTCGTCCCCGGGTGACCCAGCCCGCGCCTGTTGGGGCGGGGAGTGAGGCCCAGCCCCTCTGTCGGTTCCTAAGGGAACCGCGGCTGGCTGGAAGCATAAAGAGGCGGGGGAGTCTCCTTCCCCTAGGCAGGGGGGAGGAGGGCGCGGCGCGGCCCCTTCCCCTCACCCACCCCCTGTCCTTTAGAGCGGACTACAGGGCGGTTGGAGGCTGCCTTCAGTCCCCTCCTCTCTCTCCCTCCCTGACGCGGGGGCGGGCTGGGCCCCTGAGGTTTCAGGAAGTAGGTGAAAGGTGAACGCGCGGCAATTCCCAGTTCACGTTTCCTGCTTGCCCGGGAGCAGCCGGTGATCACGCTTTGTTCGCATGCTAGCCCCAACCCCCTCCTCCTATCGCTCCCGCCTCTTTCCTGTAGATAGCCAATCCCGACCCACGCCGCCGGTCCCGACGGGCCAATGGCAGATGAGGGTTGAGGGTACGTGCGAGCGGCGAGGAATGTTCCGCCCTAAATCACCCTCGAGCCTCTTTGAGGTTAGGGCGGCCCCATCTGGTTGGTCTTGCCGGAGAGGATCTCCCCCGCTGTCTGCCACCCCCCCCTTCCATTCTCTCTCAGTCTGCCTCCCCCACCGTGAGCCTCCCCTGCTTCCCTTTCCTGCCCTGCTCCCCATTCCCTTTCCTCCCCCTCCCTGTTCCTTTTCCTTCTCCCTTCGGCCAGTTCTGGAGTCCCTGCCTCTGGAGCTTCTCTGTCTGATGCTTTCGGTTCATCCCTTCTCCTGCTCCCGAGGGTTGCTGAGCG
Source organism: Pseudochirops corinnae (assembly GCA_028646515.1). Taxonomy (NCBI): domain Eukaryota; kingdom Metazoa; phylum Chordata; class Mammalia; order Diprotodontia; family Pseudocheiridae; genus Pseudochirops; species Pseudochirops corinnae. The sequence goes on from CM053587.1 coordinate 247,208,236, forward strand.
TTTGCTTACATGCATTTTCCCCGGACTTATTGAAGCCAAGATGGGATGGCATTAGTGCCGATAATGTTTTAGCCATCTTATCTTGTCTTTCAGCATGGGTTTTTTTTAACTGCTTACTAGTTAAACTATCTCTTCAACACTACGGGGCGGTTGACGGATGCCTTCAGTCCCCTCCTACCATTCCTGCCCTGACTCGGGGAGGAAACAACTATTTTTTCACGTAGGGAAAAGTGGTTATGGATTCCTTAGGTCCACCAACTCAATTTCTCTCCATGTGCAAGGAAATACAGTAATGGTATATTAACATATAGATAGTTTATATAGGATGTTCCAAAAGTCTTGGTGTAGTTTTAAGCTATTAAAACAATATTTTCGTAGAAATTTCAATGCCTTGTGGCCTGACATCTCAGCGGTATTGATAAGAAATTAAAAGTTTTAAAATCAAGAAACTTATATAAGTACAGAAGATACATAGCAATCAACTGGTATTTACAACCAACCAAACCTGAAAAGCTACACTAGTTAATTAAGGTATGAAAGCCAAGCTCTCAGTTTTTCAGAGGCTGATTATTCAGTTTAGCCAGGGATTTATTTTTTATATCTTGTAGTGCTTTGTTGTTACTCCTGATCCTAATAGTAAACGGTTGCAGGTGTGCAAAAATAAAGTAATATGGTCTAACGTGAAGCCTGGAGTTTTCTGAACAATTGCATTTGACCTCCTTCACCACAGATTAAAAAGACCAAAAACTTTGAAGATCATCTAGTCTTTAGATTTATTAACCTTTTTTGTGTGTGTCATGGATCCCTTTCTCAGTTTTTAAATGCAATTCATAGGAGTGCAAAGGGAAAGAATTCTATTGGAATATAGTTTTAAAAATTCAAGTTCATAGACCCCAGAGTAGTCAGTCCAGTCCCTCCATTTTTAGATAGGAAAATTGAAGCCCACAGTGACTTGCTTCGGTGTTGTATAATGAATTTGTGAGTCAGAATTAGAACCTAGGTCCCCTGAAACCTCAGTGCTTGTTCCAATTATTTATACCCCACTGCTTTTTTTTTCTTTCAGAAATTCACACTACACAAGAGAGCTGGCATTTTTGTAGCCATACAAATATTTTTTAACAAAAGGGGCATTTACTATCATGCATGCCTCCTAAATTTTTGTCCAAGGCCATTTAGTAGTGAGTCATTTGGTTTTCAGATCCATCTCTCATGATGTACAAGTGTAGTTAACACAAATGCAAATTTTATTTCCTGACCATTATGTTAGTTAATATTTAGGCCTAAATATCTGAGTGATGAGGTTTTTTTATCATTACTAACATGAGTTTTCAGTCTCCTGAAGAACAACAGCAGCTTTATTTTTGTCTTTCTCATAATACGGAGGGAGAGAAAAAATAGCTTTTTTTTTAACATCAAGTGGTGAACAAGTAACTCGGGTGTTTTCATGTTAAACTCTATAATTTACTTTACCATTTAATTGTTAAAAGAGTGATTACCATTTAATTGTTAAAAGAGTGATAATTTCTTATTTTGTCTTCTTGTAGGCGGAAAGAATAGAAATGATTTTTGAAAAACCAAAAGAAGGTAGATGTTCCTGGAACAATACTACAGAGAAAAGTGATTTTGAGGCTGTAGAAGCACTTATGTCCATGAGCTGCAGTTGGAAGTCCGATTTCAAGAAGTACACCGAAATTAGACCAATCACACCAGCATCCGATGTGTCAGAAGAAACTGAAGAGGGCTTGCTGCCTGGTACTGCCGATTTCCATACGATACCAGCATTTGTAAGTTACTCTTTTTAACATTAATGCCTTTGGCTGAATTTTTATGGCACTGTTAACAGAATTAATCATATTCTGAGATTTTTCTTGGTAACATTTATATTTTTCTTTCTTTTTAGTGTTTGACTCCACCCTATAGTCCATCTGACTTTGAAGCTTCCCAAATACCCAATTCAGTGGTGCCAGTGCCACCTACTGGGCACTTCAAATCATTTGCTGACACTTCAAAGCCTCTTGGCACAACTGATTTTAAAGAAAATGATATGGGCCAGTTACCAGCACCAAAACCTTTGAAAGCTCAGGCCACAAGTGTAATTCGTCATACGGCTGATGCCCAATTGTGCAATCACAGAACCTGCCCTGTGAAAGCAGCCAGTATGCTAAAATATCAGGACAATGTTTTTAAAAGAAGAACTCACCTAAATGTTGAGACGACAAGGAAAAATGTACCCTGTGCAGCTGTGTCACCAAATAGATCCAAATGTGAAAGCAACACAGTGATGAATGTGGAAGAAAAAGCAGGTGCTGCTCTTAATGACTTTTCAGTGCCTTTTTCAGAGACTGTCATCTGTAACCCTCAGCTACTTCCTGTCTCCCCAAAACAAAAGTCAGTGTTGGTCTCTCCACGTGCTTCATCAGCAAGTGGAGTTCCACCCATGCCAGTCATTTGCCAGATGGTTCCACAGATGGTCCCCCTCCCTACAAACAATCCTGTGGTAACAGCAGTTGTCCCCAACACTCCACCTAGTCAACAGCCAGCCCTTTGCCAGCCTGTTGTGTTCATGGGAACGCAAGTCCCTAAAGGTGCTGTCATGTTTGTCGTGCCCCAGTCTGTGGTCCAGAACCCCAAACCTCCAGTGATGAGTCCAAATGGCACCAGACTATCTCCTATTGCTCCTGCTCCAGGTTTTGCCCCTTCTACAACAAAAGTTACAGCGCAGATTGACTCATTGAGAATAAGAAGTCACATTTGCAGTCATCCAGGATGTGGAAAGACTTATTTTAAAAGTTCTCACTTAAAAGCCCACATGAGAACACATACAGGTATTTATCATCTTGTGTCTTGAGTGTTTAGACAACGATTTTTAGTTAATGTTGTCAGGCACATTTCTAGCCTTATTGTAGTAGTATTGTGAGTTGTAATTAGAGTCTACAGAAATTTTTACCTTTGAACTATAGGCATGATTTGAAAAGCTGATTTCTTAGCCTGGGGCCACTTACGTGTAAACAAGCAGCTAGCAGTTTTACATGGCTGACATGATGTGATTAGATAATCCAGAAGCTCAGCATGAGTAACATTACTGATAGCATTCCTTTTTGAGTGGATTAAAAAGCTTCCAACCTCATTTTCATGGAGTAATTTGCTACACCAGCAGATTTAATAGATAATATGAGAACATGCATAGGCTACATTAATTCATTGCTCCAATTTTTTTATGATTCGTCTGTTTTTGTTTCAGGAGAAAAACCTTTTAGCTGTAGCTGGAAAGGTTGTGAGAGGAAGTTTGCCCGCTCAGATGAACTCTCTAGACATCGCAGAACACACACGGGCGAGAAGAAGTTTGCCTGTCCAATGTGTGATCGGCGCTTTATGAGGAGTGACCATTTGACCAAGCATGCCCGTCGCCATTTGTCAGCTAAGAAGCTCCCAAACTGGCAAATGGAAGTGAGCAAATTAAATGACATTGCTTCCCCCCCAACACCTGCTACCACACAGTGAAGTAATAGTACCTGGGGACAACATTGGAACTAACGTTGGTCACAACCACAATCAGCAATGGTGTAAAAGTGCTTCCACCCCAGTTCTGGGATGCTTTGGTACCCACTGGGGGTGGGGCTACAGTGGCTTCTGGGGGCAAAGGCCCACTCTGGGTTACAGATGACAAGAAGCAGAGATGCAGGCAGAAAAAGGAGCCAGTCACTAACAGAAAGGCAGATTTCATTTGCACATGAGGAAGATGAGTCTTTTGAAGGTTTCAGATCAGGACAAAATAGGCAGCAGCACAGGTTTTAAATTGGTGTGCATAATTTGTTCCCACGTTTGCTCTTAGTTGAGACCAACTTTCAATGGGATCCTTTTAAAATACTTTGTGGTTTCAAGAGAGTATGGATAGGAAAGAAACATGGTACCGAAGTAGTCATGTAATGTTGTTTTGCATTGATTACTACAAATATTGTCATCTTTTTCTAGCTAAGTAATTGTCTGGTTTCTTAGTATCTCTGTTAATGAATGCAGTTGTCAACTATTAAATAGTGTTGGCAGTTTTCCACAATTGTCCATATATGGAGTTGATCAAAACAAGCCATTTGTGGCAGGAGAGGACCAACAAAATTGGAATCCTCATAAATTTAATTACTTTAATGTATAGCTCCACTTGATTTTTTACTTTTTGTTTTCAGTCACGGAGTTAAAACATGAATATTTAAGCATCTCATGATGCTTTAAACTTTTAGTTTGCCTGCAATTTCTGGTGTAGATTTGAAAATTGTATGCCAATGTGCTTTCTATAAACTGAGATACATTGCACTTTGTTTAAAAATATCTGAAGATTAAAAAATCTTGCAGTTTTAAGAAGGGACATCAAGAATATAGTTACTCTTTGAAAGATGGTTCTGTTATAAGTAAATTATTCTTATATAATAAGGATATAATGTGTGCTGTATTGAACTAGAAAGTTAGTGGAGGTTTTTATTGGTTTTTTAAATTCACAAAAGGACAATAAAAAAGTGTCCCATTTTAGGAATTTTTAGGGTAGAGGGGAGGTGGGAATAATTAGTACATAACTTCATTAACAGTATTTCTATTATATCCTGTTGTATCATGGATGTTATACACAGTAGAGCAAAGTGAACTGTTGGGCATATACAATGGAATTTTCATTATATTGTTTCTTCATTTAAATATTTTACTGTATATCAGGTTTAGTTTTTGAACATTCAGGTAAAGGCCAAAAAGCAATATTACCTCTTCAAATTTTTTCTTAATGTGCGACTTCAAAACTTGGCCCTATGGGAAACATTATAAGGAATTTCGTTGTGTTGTCAAAAACATTCTTGTGACTACTTTAAGATTTGCACAATATTTCTTATGTTGTACTTTATATCTTGTTTACAATAAATAATTTCCTTTGCTATATAGACTTGATTGGTTTGCTTAAAGCATTTCTCTAAGTTCTTGCTATCTCTCAACATTAAGTCATTGTGAATCTGACTTCTCTAAGTGACCCACATTCATATTTGGAATTGCATGAATGATACACTGTACCATTAGTGTGCTTAAGCCACTTGGATTTGAAAAGGTGTCTCTGTATTCATATGTGAGACTGTGTGGATATCTAATAGAGTTGGTGTTGGGGCAAAATAGGAACTTGTCCAAAGGTAGCAATAAAATAAATTCTGAAAACACAGATACAGTTAATGTATATTTGTTGCAGATATTATCTATGACCTTTCAACTCAACAAATATATAGTAAGCACTTAAAACTATATTTTGGGATTTTACCATGTTCTATGGATATGAAGAATGAGAGCAATTCCTGCCTACAATGATTATATTCTATTGGCCTTTCTATTTCACATAAGCTTTTGGCAAAGTTCTGTTGAATACTAGATAGTTGTAGAATTGTGGAGTATGACCTCTACCCAAAGCAGAATCCTATAATGATGGACAAATGTTTAATAATTCTCAACTGATTTGCCTTCAGTGACAAAGCAAATCAAGCCCTCCCACTCCCAATTGGACACAGCCCATTTCTGGACTATTCCAAACCTTTTGCTTCTATTGACCCCAAACGTGCATCTCTTCTACCTATTTTCTCTGGTTTTGTCATGTAATTCTATTACTTAATCTCAACTGGTCACTCACTGTGGCAAGGCAATCCTTTTCATTGAATCTTCATGCTGTGGGGGGTGGGGTGGGGTGGGGGGTGGAGACACTTTTTCCTCCTAAACTTTAGCCTCTCAGTAGCCTTCACCCCACCTCCCAGGACCTCACCTCAAATCTTAATGAATTTATGAGCCTCCTTCTCTGTTTAATATCTCATAATCACTTGATGACACATTTCATCTACAGTCTCCAAAAAAGCCCTTCTAGTCAAGGCCAGCGTGTTGCATTCTTGATTCTCTTCTCTAATTTTCATTATCTTTCTCTTGGCATTTTCCTTGCTGCTGCAAACTTGGCTGTGTCTCCCCTGTCTTTAAGAACCATTATTTGACCCGCCACTCCCTTATGATGTCATATATCTCCTTTCACAGCCCAACTCCTAGAAAAAGCTGCCTACACCCTGCTTCTACTTCTTTCTCCTGGATCTATTTTCCAGGTCAGTGGTTTTTTCAAGGAGATATTTCACATTGCCTTCTA
>CM053587.1:247214877-247255933 GCA_028646515.1 Pseudochirops corinnae
TGTTGTTGCCAGTCAATTACTTGACTTTTTAGCTCTGTGGAACTCTGCTTCCAGAGGGGAAAGCTCTGTCCCAAATTACCGGGGTTTTCACAGCTGCTGTAGCTATTAGGAGGCCGCTGCAGCCCCCACCACCTTTGGCTTACTGAAAACGCACCCCAGGACCACCACCCAAGACCACGATCCTGATCCAGGCCACTCAATACAAGAGCACTTGGCCTCTGAATGATCACTTGACCCCCCTGCAGTCTGCAGGCCAGGAGCTCTGAAGCAGCCACATGGAGGCGGCTGCCAGGCTGCCACTTCTGTTGCTTCCTTGCCCTAGAGACAGTTTGGCCAGACTGCTTTTCTCCCCCAAATTTAGCTGAGTTCCACTGACCTTTCACTTTGTCCTTGTTTCTTATGGCTTGATAATTCTGGAAACTGCCACAGCTGCCACTGATCCACTCTCCTGAGGGCTCCAGCTGTGGCTTGTCCTGGGCACCCCAGGGCCAATCCGCAGTTTCAGTCTGGGCTGGTTTCGGCTCCCAGCATGCTGTGATGAGCCCTTCCTGCAGAGCTGCCTTCAGCGTGAGATGTGTTTTTCTGTATTTTTTGAGTTTTGGAGCCCTAAAATTTGTTTAGAGTCATATTTTATGGGTATTTGAGGTGGCTATGTGGGAGCTGCGGAAGCTTCTTGCTTCTACACTGTCATCTTCCTGAGATAGGATTCTAAGTCAGATCCTCCTGACTCCAAGTCTAGTAAAACTCCATTATTACTGGTGCTTCCTCTCAAAAAAAAAAAAAAGGTGCATGCTTAGATCAGGAATCAAACTCTAGCCTCCCAGGAGAGAATTTTACCACTTAGCCACCCATTAGGTCAGAGTCAGAAAGGATAGAGAAAATCACAGGTAGGAAGAAGTGAGCCAGTATTACAGAAGACAATGTAAGTGAGGTCTCAACTATTGACTTTATTTTCTTGGCACCGAGGCATCCTTCTCTGACAGATCCTGGCTCATAAGTTAATCTCCATTGGTCCATCAAGACTTCTTCCCTCAAAGGACATTAATATAAAATCTCAAATCTTCCACCATTAATCATCTCTTCCATGAGGAGACTTAACTTCCAAGTCCTGCTTTTTACTAATCCATGACTGGATTTTGCATCTTTCCCCTTCAAATCTTAGCAAATAGGAATCTTAGACTCCCTCCAGCTATCATTTTGTTAACACTTTACTAGAAAGTAGAGGTTAGGACATTGCCTCCCCTTCCCAGAATTTTGGCTCCTTTGGCCTGAAAAGCTAATCTGAATTAGACTGGATTTACAGAAATGAAACCACCCATGAACATGTTCAGGGGAAAAGATTTCAGATGCAGATTTTGACCCATTGGTTGTTGTTGTTGTTGGTGGTGGTGGTGGTGGTGGTGGTGGTGGTGGTGGTGTGTGTGTGTGTGTTTAAGTAAGGCTCATGTGAAACAAGTCACCACTCAGACATCAGCCAAGTCTACTCAGACAAAGACACTCCCCAAATCTAGATGAAGGTTTTTGCCTTGTGCCTAGACTCCCAGAATAGTTGGCATCAGTCGGTCTACAAGTGGCTTTGGAAATAACAATATGATGTAACCCAGAAAGAGTCAAAATTAATTCCAGCTGGTGGATTAACCAAGTGACCAGCAATGTCTTACACACATGAGGGATTGGGGGAAAGGAAGGGGAGTGGGAAGAAGAGAATGAGGAAATCCATGGCTGTCGTCTGTCCTTTGTTTCTCTCTACCCTTTGTTTTTCTGCAGTTCTCTTCTTTCACATCCTTGGTTTGCCTCTTAGAAAATCATGGAAACATATTAGGCCACTGAAAGGAACTTTGAAGATGTCACTTAATCAGTCACTCAGTTGATAAGCATTTATTAAGTGGCTACTGTGTGCCAGGAATTTTGCTAAATCATGGGGATAACAAAAAGATGTAAAAGACAGTCCTTAATCTCAAGGGGTATACAGTCTAATGGGGGAGACATGCAATCTAATACATACAAACAAGCTACATACAGGAAAAATGAGAAGTAATCAACAGAGGGAAGGTGTCAGAATTAAGTGGGAGATGTCTTGTAAAAGGTAAGGGTTCTAGCTGGGATTTGAAGGAACTCAGGAAGCAGAGAGATGAGGAGGGAAAGCATTCCAGGTATGGGAAACAATCAGAGAAAATGCCTGGAGCTGAGAGCTTGTCTTGTTTTAGTGATAACAAGAAGGCTAGTGTCACTGGATTGAAGAGTACTGTATTTGGTAGTGAGTAATGTGTACAAAGACCAGAAAAGCGGGGATGGAGGATTAACTCATGAAGGGCTTTGAATGCCACAGGATTTTATATTTGATTCTGGAGGTAATAGGGAGCTACTGGAGTTTATTACATATGATGAAAACATGACTTCAGTTAAAGAAAATTGCTTTGGCAGATTAATAGAGGACTATTATGGGAATGGGAAGAGACCAGAGGCAGGCAGACCCACCACAGACTATATAGTAACAGTCCAAGCATGAGGAGATAAAAGCCAGCACCAGAGGAGAGAAGGGAGTATTTCTGAGAGATGCTGCAAAGGTGAAATCTATAGGTCTTGACAACAGATTGGCTATGGCGGACAAGGTGTTTGAGGGAGTATCAATATGTATGTTGAAGTCTTCTGCTATGAGAGTAGGAACTAGAAAGGTGAGAAAGATTGTGAGTCAGGTACTGAACTCACTGAGGAAGGAAGAAGAGTGTCCTAGAGGTGTATAGACAACAGCTACCGGGATTTTGATTGGGTGGAAGATGTGGATTGTATGGACCTCAAAAGAGCAGAGGTTGCTGAGTGATGGTAGTAGGTAGAAAACTGGGAAGCAGCAATGGAGGGCAAAGAGTATTCTAACTTCCCCACAAGTGAAGGTACAGCTAGTCGTAAAAAGGGTGTTCAGGAAGACTGTGTCATCTAGGGAAGTCAGGTCTGGATGATAGGCAGAAGACAAAAGGAGTGGGAAAGGAAAATATTTACAATGAAATGAGGTTTGCTGTCTATGGATCAGGCATTCCAGAGAATTCAGTGGAAGGAGTGGGTAGTGTCTGGCTGGGACTTTGGGATGGGTGGTTTGAGGAGGATGGGAATAAGTGATTGGATAGCTGAGGATGGGGAATTGATTTGGATGAGAAACTACTGGGGTTCAGAATTACTGAAATGTGTGGGGAATGAACAGGAATATACTTATTAACTATTAAGTAAAAGGTACCCTTCTTCCCAGCCTCCAGGAATGGTTTAAAATAGTTCTGGAAGCATTATGGCTTAGTAGAAAGAGGCCTGGTCATAGGGAGAGAAGGCCCCAGTTTGAGCCCCAGCTCTGTAGCCATCGAGTCCAACCTGTAGCAGGATAAGAATCCCTTATACAATATTGTTGATGAGCGGTCATCCTGCCTTTGCTCGAAGACGAACCATCTACTTCTGGGATGCTCCATCTTTCTAAGCCTCAGTTGCCTCATCTGAAAAATAGAAATAGTAATAATATGTGGAGGGTCAATATATAAATCTTAAAAGTTGCATAGAAGTAGGAATTGTTATTAATATGAGCACCCACCACTCACTCATTTTATAATCTCTTGCAATCTGGAGTATGACTACATCTGTCTAATGAAATGGCTTTGACAAACAATGTCTTAATTGATCAACCCAATGGCATTTCTTGGTCTGCATCCTCCTTGAGGTAGCATGGTTTAGTAGGACAGGAAGACAGAATCAGACACTCCTTCTTATATTAACTACATGTCCATGAGAAAAAACACTTTATCTCCTGATCAGTTTCCTCATTTGTAAAGTGGGAATAATAATGGTTGTAGTTACTTGCTTCATAGGATTGTTGTAAGTATCAAAGCTTCTATTAGGGAGATTGAGACTGACGGATCAATTGAGTTTTTATGTTCTGAGCCACAATGGATTAAACAGTCTAGGTGTCTACAAGAAGTCTGGCACCAAGAAGATGAATGGGAGGGGGGCACCAGGCTACTTAAGGGTGTTGATTCAGAACAAGTTGGAAATACAATAGGCCAAAGTTCTCATTTCTCCCCCCCCCCCATCTTCCCCATGCTCCTTTGGACTTTTCCATCATGCCTTTCCATCACTGCTGTTTCCATCATGCCCCTCATCATCCTGAAAGATCTCATCACCTGCACTCACACCTCTACAATACCTTCTTTTTCTCTAATTGAAGGGTGTAGCAATGAGTTCCTCCAAAAATTTCCTTTTAAGGTGGGAACCCAGGCCAATCATCTCTTCGTTTCCCATATGGCTGCACTCCTTTGGATTTCTGCATCATGCCCCCACATCAAGATACCTTCCCGCTCCCATCTCTTCTCAGCTTCCTTTTGTGTGTCGTCTTCCTCCATCAGACAAGGGACTGTCTTTTTTCATTTGCATCTCTAGCTGCTTAACACAGTGCCTGGCACTGCAGCAAGTGCTTAATAAATGTTTATTAGCTGACTGACTGACCATGGCTATCAGTGATGGGATTGGTCTGTGAGTGGCCAATGCCTGAGTAAGATACAGAGACCCTCTCTAAAAACAATAACAAGAAGCCCATTTATCATTCCAGGTGGATTTAAGTTCCTTAAGGCCAGACACAGTTTCATTTGTCTTCCTACTTTCAGCTCCTAGCATGGTGGCTTTCACATAGTAAGTATAAAGAATCTTTGAATTGATTGAATGGTGGCCAGTATTCTCGAGATCTCACAATTTCATTCAATGGCCCTTCCCAGCTAGTAAGCAAATCAAGTCAAGTCAACAAGTATTTAAGTCCGGAGGACACAGATTAAAGCAAAAGAAAGAAAACTCCATGCTCTAAGAGTTTTCATTATAATGGGGGAAACTAACACATAAGAAGAAGTCAAAACACAGGGGGATATATGTAGGTATGTAGAGTGGGGAGGTAGAAAAAGTAGGGGAAGGGTCAAGAAAATCCAGGGGAGTCAGGGATTGAGCTTGGAGAAGACATGGGGCCTCTTTTAAAATGGAAGTCTGGAAAGATCATGTAATTGGAGAGAGAAAGTGCAGGGGTGAAGAGTACTTGTACCATATAAAGTTCAGGGTTGGAGTGAACTTCTGTGGTGAAGAGGTTTCTGGGGTATTATAGAATTTTATAGCTGAAAGTGACCTTAGATAAGGTCCCAGACACCAGTCTTCTTCAGTCCTATTCCCCCAGATCCTGTACCATTGTGTGTGTTTGGTTGTTTTCAGTCATGCCCAACTCTATGATTCCATTTGGGGTTTTCTTGGCAAAGATACTGGAGTGCTTTGCCATTTCTTTCTCCAGCTCATTTTACCAGTGAGGAAACTGAGGCAAACAGGGTTAAGTGACTTGCCCAGGGTCTCACAACCAGTAAAATTTGAACTCAGGAAGATGAGTTTTCTCTAAGCCATCACTCTATACACTCTATCTACTTCACCACCTAACTGACCCTGTACCCTTAGCTTTCAGTAATTCTTCCTACACTCTCTATTCATTACAAAAGAAAAAAAAAATTCTAGAATTTGCCATGCACACACATATCTGAAATACATTAATATTTCATATAGAAAACTATTCAGTACATAACATTTTCCACTAACTTTTGGAATATTTTAATAGGATAATATAGTTATGAATATTTTTTATACTCCCTTGATAAGCTTTTCATGTTTCCTAAGGGTACACATACCTTAAGCTGAGTATTCATGCCCTAGATAATAAAAAGTCCAAGTTCCTCATTTTACAGGTGAGGAAACAGAAGTCTAGCAAAATTGTGATTTACTTGACAAGTTCTTCTTCTTTCAAAATTATTTCCCATTCAGAGGCTTATACAAACTGATGCTGAGGGAGAAGAGCAGAACCAGGAGAAATCTGTACACAATTACAGACACAACATATGTGTGATGACCAACTTTGATAGACTGGGCTCTTCTCAGCAATGCAGGGTTATAAAACAACTCTAAAAGACTCAGAATGGAAGATGTCTACATTCAGAGAAAGATCTAGAAAGAACAGAGTTTAAAAGAAGACTGAAGCAAACTACATGCTCTCTTTCTTTTCCATGTTTGGTTTTGTTTCCTCTTTCCCATTGTTCATTCCATCTGTTACAATCCTTCTTTATAACCTGACTAATGTCTAATGTGAAAGTATTTGCAGATCCTGTACTTGATTGCATGCTGCCATGGGGTGTGGGGGAGGAGGAGAGGGAAAGGGAGAAAATTTGAAACTCAAGGGATTGTGGAACTGAATCTTGTAAACTAAAAGTAAACAAACAAATTAATAAAGACAAAAAAATGTTTTTTAAAAATTATTTCCCATTCTTCCCTTTTCCCCTTCCTTTTTTCTTTTTCCCTCTCCCTCCCTTCCTTTCCTCCTTCTCTCTTCTTTCCCTCCCTTCCTCCTGTCCTGCCTTCTTTCTTCTCTCCCTTCCTTCCTTTTTCTTCAATTGACTATACTCCAGAACATAAGATTTTCCCTCAAGGGATTTCATTGTAAACTCTGTAGTAGGCAGCTTATTGAATATAGGGGGGAAGGGAGAGGGAAAAATCATAGATGGTCCATACACACTAGCCAGTATCTCTGCTTTTTCTCCTGGGCTCCCTTTGTCTTCCACTTCTTGAAATCTTCCCTCAAATGCCAGACTAGATTAATAATTCACTTGAGTGACTCTTTAGCAGATTGCATTGTAGACAGCCAACCACAGACAAATTATTTATTAGCTTAGAATGGGATAAACCCCCTTCCCAATCCCAGCAGTCGGTAGTGTAGCACTCCGAGCTTTTGGAAAAAGGTGATTTGGGTTAGACACTGGTATTACTCCAGGTCCAAGGACCACCAAGCAGGCTGGGCAAATTTCCAGCGTCTAAGACGCACTAGGTGGAATTTCCAACAGTGCCAGGGAATAAGCCTGCCGTCTCTAGAGAGGAAAAGAGCAGCACAGAGTGCTGTGGATCTCCCAATCCTCCAATTCTTTTCCTCCCTCAGAATCCTGATTTCAGGGATCTCCCACTTTCAGTCTTGGCCAAAGACCTCAGAGGTCCCTCCCTTGCAGCCATCGTGGGCCTTGCCCCTCCCACCCACCCTGCCACCAGTGACACTGATGTATTGTGTGGTCCTCCTGGATCAATGATGGTGCAGAGGCTGCAGGGAGGAAGGAAGGCTCTCTCTCTCTCTCTCTCTCTCTCTCTCTTCTCTGTCTCTACCCTCTCTCATCTGCCAAGCCCCGGCCAGGTTAGGTTTCTGCAGGTGGTGTCCACCCACCCGCCTTCCTTTTCCCCAGCGGCGTGACTTCTGGTAAAGACTCCCAGCTTTGCCCTTCCTACCACCCACGCCTTCCCTGCCCTCCCCCACCTCGGCCCTCGGGCAGCTCTTTCTCCCAGGCCCTGGCAGCCTGCACAGCTTCGGAAACTGTTGACTCAGAGGGCAGATGGGCGGCCAGGGGCTGATGTCAGTTTGGAGACAGGCCATCAGGGAGTGGAGGAGGACGGGGGAGGGAGGGTTGGGGGGAAGGCTCGAGGAGGAAGGGAGAAGGGGAGAGAGCGGAGGGTGGGGAGGGAAAAAGGAGGGGAGAGGCGGTGGCCAAACTCCCCACCCCCCTCCTCCCTGAAAGACTCTGGGAACCAGGCGGGGGTTTGGGCTTGGTGTGGCTCCTCTCTAGACCGTGACTCACGGTGCGTCATCAGAACAGATGGCAGGAGCCACCAATGTTTCTGCTGACTCACCAGAAAGCTGGGCTCAGAGCCGTCTGCGGGTGTGGGGGTGTCAGGGGAACGGGCCCTGGGGCAGGAGTAGGGAGATGGGAAGACTGAGGGAGAAGAGTGGTATTTGAAGGATGCGGGACTGGAAAGCACCTTTCCCTCTCAGCAATCCCACTCCCAGGTTCCTTTTCCTGCAAAGAACCTACAAGAGAAAGTGTCTCAGAGGAGAGGGTGTAGGCCTCTGGAAACCCAGCACCAGTCGGAGGAGACTCTGAGAAAACAAAAGGAGGAAATGTGTCCTAGGAAAACAGAAGGCCCCAAGGCTGCTCTGAGAGAAAGAGAGGAGGCTCTTGAGGCCCCTTGACCTTGACAATGTCTGGGGAAAGTACAATCAGCCCTTTCTAGAGGGAAGGGGTTGGGAATTATCCTTCAGGAGAATGACTACCTCTGTTCGGTTATCAGAGAAACAATCCACTCAAAGTTACTTCCATAAGGAGACTCTATTTTGGATTTCTGGAGACTGTGTGAAGGGGGTGATGTGAGCCTCAGGGGAGGGTATGAGCCTGATCCTTCCCTGTCCTCAGTTACAGAAGTTACTGGTGAAAGCGTCAAGGATCTTGTCTCCTTTAAACATAGCTAAACCTGTTCTCTTTGGCAGGGGTTGCTCTCCTTCAAGAAAGGCTTGCTCAGCATTGTGGCTTGAATTCAAAACAATTTAGTTAATGCAGAAAGACTAAGCAGGATCCATGCTGTGACCTTCCCCACCCACCACTTGTTCTATGATAGCTCCCAGACCCCCATCTTGGATTCTGATCTGTCATTGGGACACCATTGTGAATCCCAGTCAGTTACAGGGTAGTTGAGAAGGGAGAGGAGAAGAGGTCAGCAGAGGTCAGACTTACATGTACTAGAACTAGCAAAATCTACTCAAGGAGCAAGACTGTGGCTAGAAGACATAATAATAGGTTTAAGTCTCAGAGTCAGAACTGACATCAGGAAATCCACCCCTTTGCCAACCCTTCCCATCAGTCCCCAGGCTCTCAAATCATCACAATTCCTGGGCAATTCCCAGAACTTTTCTATTATTTTAAATTAGGTTTTAATTGACATATTTTGTTTTTACATTTTTAGATTTCCCTCTGTCCTCTCTTCCCTCACAAAGAGTCATCCTTTATAACCATGAATTTGACCTGTCCTATTATTAAAAGAGATTGAGGCAAGCAATTCAACCACCTCCCTCAGCAACTGGCTGTATTTTAACATAATTGTCATCTATATAGGACATTACAGAGATTATCTTATTTGATATTCACAATAATCTTGTCAGCGTGCTAAGAGTAGTTATCCCCATTTCACAGAGAAGTAAGCACAGGTTCCCAAGTTAAGTGATTTGCCTGAGGTCACACAGACTGGTTAGTGTCCAGTCAGTACAGAAACCAACTGTTTTGACTCCAACTGCAGTCCTCTGCTGAATGGCCATTGCCTCCTAACACAAAGGTGATAGACACAAGTTGTTTGGCAGTTTTTTCCTGAGTAATATTTTTTTCTGCGAAGATAAATAGAAATCTTCCTTGCTTTTTGTAGGGGAAAGAGGGATGGGAAGGGAAAGTCTCTGAGCTAGCCATGTCTAAGAAAACTTAAGAGGAGAGTTCTCTTTTAAGAGATTTACTAGTGGGGTGGCTAGGTGGCACAGTGAATAGAGCACTGGCCCTGGAGTCAGGAGGACCTGAGTTCAAATCGGGCCTCAGACACTTGACACACTTACTAGTCGTGTGACTTTGGGTAAGTCACTTAACCCCAATTGCCCTTCAAAAAGCAAAAAAAAAAAAAAGAGAGAAAGAGAGATTTACTAGCTCAGTATATTTGATGGTTCTGTGAATAAATAACCAGATAGGAGGACTAGTTGATAAGGAGGCTAATATGGGCAGCTTTACTTATTGAACCTAAATCAATCATCTCTAGATTCACAATGTGGGATCAGGCCTACAAACAAAGTATAGTCTCCATTTTTATGTGTATAAACCCTCAGTGGCCTTAGCCCTGGGAATGCCAAACAAGAAAAAATTCTAAGGAGACTTTGGCAAATCTCCAATTATGTTTCTATTAAGCTGATGACGAAGATGTCTCTCAATTGACTACCAAGGCATTAGATTGATGACCAAGCCTCATATTTATTTCTAAAAAACCAGTTTGGTTCCCAAGAATCACTGGCCTTGGGACTAGATCTAAAAGTTGTATATACAGCCAAATAGAACTCCATTAGCAGAAAAAACCAGAAATTTCATTTCCAAATACACCTTGTCCAATATGTCTGCTCAGGCTTGTAACATACAATGTACTACTCCTTTCTTACATACACATTTTATTTGCTTAAAAGGACACAAAATGGACATTTTATGTGAAACACTAAGAAAAACAGGTTGAGGAGAAATAGACTAGGCTAAGAGAAAATGCAGCTTCTCAACGGCTTGATAGGATATTTGAAATTTGATAGAAGATTTCTGAGTGGAGCAGAGAGAATTCAGGCACAAAATACTGACTGAGTATAGAGTTGACTTCAGTACATTGTTTCCCAGAAGGCAATTTGAATGTGACTTTTCCCAAGATTTTGGAGTTTATTGCTAAGAAACTATCAAAGAACTGTTTGAGGATTATGATGCTACTGTATAATAACTATCTGTGTCTTCTGACAGAAATATATTTTGGAGTTTCTCAACCTAAGCTGAAGATAGGTCATTACACATGAGGTGACCTTGATTTGAAACAGCTGAAGCCAGATCAAAAGATCAAGAGTCAGCAACCAAAGGAGCTTATCATAGGGGAGAGATCAGAGAAATCTTCAAGAGAAGCTGCTTACAGAGATGAAATATCAGAAGACAGAAGAAGAAAAAAACACAGAAGCCTAAGGATCTAGAAAATTTCTGGATCTGAGAGGCTGATGGGAGCTGAGCATGTCTGACAGAGGCACTGCTATTGCTGTGGAGAGCTGATCTGATTGGTAGAAAACTTTGTTGTTTGAAAGAACTGATTAGAGCAAAAAAGAATCATCTCTATGGTTGAAATGCTTGCTGTCTGGGAAAAAGATAACCTCACTATTTAGCATCATCCAAAGTTGGGATTCTTAACTTTTCTTGTATCATGGTCCTTTACATAGTCTAGTGAAGCCTGGGGACCCCTTACTCAGAAACGTATATTAAAAGATAAATAGGATTACAAAGGAAACCAATTATATTGAAGTATGGTTATCAAGATAATTTTTACAAGGAAGTTCATGGATCTATAGCTTGAGAGAAGAAATCCTTCAAAATCTTGCCTATATTGTTCTTTACTTATTTCCTACATCTTGAGAGACAGAAAATTCCTCAGAGACTAGAAAGATCAAAACCTGAACAGTTTTTCAGATCCTAAGACTAATGGGAACTTCTCATTGAAAGAATGTCATGTTTTTTTGGCTTCTAGCTAAAGAATCAGAACTGGGACGTTCTAGGCTTAAGGCTCTTAGCTAAGAGTTTAACACGTCAGTGACCTAAGAGTAGCAGAGATACGGTTTTATCTACCAAGGCAGTAGACTCTCAGAAAAGTAGAGGTCTCGGTCAAGTCTCAGTCAACAGATAATGCATGAGACAGACTGTTCCCTAAAAAGACCACAAATGTCCAGGCTATAGTACAGTGGTTCTCAACCTTTCTAATGCTGCGACTCTTTAATATTTGTATGTGGACGTATCTACATGTGGCCAGACCCACCTGGAGATGGATAGAGGAGCAGTGTCTCAGTTCCTAACACCATCAGAAATGTGTGTTTTCCGATAGTCTTAGGCAACCCCTGTGAAAGGGTCGTTCATCTCCCAAAGGGGTCGTGACCCACAAGTTGAGAACCACTGTTATGGTACAAAGTTATGACTAGTCCATTGCAAATAGTAACAATTCATATTCCTTATACATACATACAAACCTTATTGCTATGTTTCTCTTTGTAACTAACTCCTCTTCTTACACCCATGAACAGTGGGTGCAAAGATGAGAAAATGACCAAGGTTTATGGGTAGACTATCATATTTGATTATTTTGACTTCTCTTTAGTAAATGTTATACTGTTCTTATTTTTGCTTTGTAAATGTTTCATATTTAAAAATTTATAGGATCATTGTGACCAGTTTGTATAAAATAGAAGAATGCTGGTGAGGACTTAGTAACTAGAGTCCTAACTTTAGACATGTGTTTCCTCCACATCAACTCTATCTCTAGGATCCTAAAAATGGGTAGTAGTCAATGTAGCTACTGATGGTCATCCCCCTGCCTCCAAGAATACTCCCCAGACTTGCCAACCTGGATGCAGGTGAGTGTGAGTAAGCCAGTCCTGAGAGAGGTGTTGGATGCCACACTGAATTGTCTTATCCTATTATATGTGCTATTGAACTCTCTTAGCAGGGAGGAACCAGAATTTCCCTGACCAAATATTTCATTCGCTGTAGCTGTTCAGGCTTATAATTCATGCTAACGTCCTACTGCATTCTCTTTTATGCTGCTCAGGTTGAAGTAGCCACCTTTTGTGAATTTATTCATCCATAGAGGATGAGATACAGTGAGGATAATGACTTTAGAAGCAGAAGGCCAGGGTTTCTACTTTTGCTAAGACCCTTATTAATAACTTTCGGAGAGTCACTGACCTTCTCTGTGTGCCTCAGTTCTCCTGACTGTCACCCCTTTCTTCTTGTTCTTTGTCCTTCATGACATCTCTTTGTAGGGAAGAGTATCTTACGTCCTCTGTGGTGAGATCCTCCCAAGTATCTGCATTTGAGAAAGTACCCACAATAGCCATTCTCACTTCTAACCTGGCTCAGCTTTTGATTCTCCAGACTAATTTTCTACCTCCTGGAGTAGGGACCCTCTTTCCTCCCAGTGCCCTCGGGTATTTCAACTTCCTTTTATGTGTCGTCTTCTTTTATTAGTATATAATCTCCCTGAGGACAGGAATTGTCTTCTTGCTTTCATTTGTATACCCAGCTTAGGAAGCCCATGGT
Organism: Pseudochirops corinnae; assembly: GCA_028646515.1. Taxonomy (NCBI): domain Eukaryota; kingdom Metazoa; phylum Chordata; class Mammalia; order Diprotodontia; family Pseudocheiridae; genus Pseudochirops; species Pseudochirops corinnae. Next base: position 247,227,591 of record CM053587.1, read on the forward strand.
CCAGCAACCAGTAAACACTTAATAAATGTTTTAATTCAATCTAACAGCTAGGTGGTATAATGGATAGAGTGCTAGGTATGGATTCAGAAAGATCTGTGTTCAAATCTGTTTCAAACACTTACAGGCTGTGTGATGCTGGGCAAGCCAATAGCCTCTGTTTGCCTCAGTGTCCTTATCTGTGAAATAGGGATAATAACAGCGCCCACCTCTCAGGATTGTTATGAGGATCAAAGGAGATGATATTTGAAAAGTGCTTAGTACAGTTCCTGGGTACCTTCATCTTATAAATATGAAAGTTGATGATACCCAGAGTTATAAGGCAAGTGGCAGTCAGAATTTGAACTCACATCCTCTGCTTCCAAATCTGGCTCTTTCCCTACTTATTATGCCACATTTTGGAGGAAGCTAGATGGTTCAGTAGATAGAGTGCTGGGCCTAGAGCCAGGACAACTCATCTTCCTGAGCCCAAATCTGGCCTCACACTAGCTGTGTGACCCTGGGCAAGTCACTTGACCTTCTTTGCCTCAGTTTCCTCATCTGTAAAATGAGCTGGAGAAGGACATGGCAAACCACTCTAGTAGCATCTCTGCCAAGAAAAAACCAAACGGGATCACAAAGAGCAAAACACAAGACCACACGTATTTTAAATCCGCAATGAGAAAGCCCCATGAAAATGCCCCCTCACAACTGAATGCTTCCTGGAGTAATGGGAGAGGAAAGGGAGCAGGAAGGACGTGGAATCCTTTCTCTTAGCATCCCATCTCCCACCATAACCCCGGGGTTCCTCTGGCTCACCGTAACCTCAGAATCTAACCAGGCACCTTCCCTTTGGAAAAGAAGGAAAATTAAAAAAAAAACAAGTTCCTGCTCCCCTTCAAAGCCTTAGGTTTTCTGCGTCTGCAAGTCCCGTAGAGAGGACAGGACTTTGTCTCCAGATACTATGGGAATGAAGAGAAAGGGGAGAACATGGAGAAAAAAGAAGAGGGGGTAGGAGCGGAGAGGCGGAGGCCCCCTCTGCCGCCTACGTCCAATTAGCCTCGGCTCCCAGGGAGGTTCCTGGAGACTACCAGGTGTTTTTGTTAGGCTCTTCCTCCTCCTCCTTCCTCTCCCTTCTCCGGCCTCAGCTCGCCCCTGTTTTGAGGCTGTAATCTCCCACCCCTCCCCTAGAGTCTAGACTCACTGCAAACTATGTTTTAGGACTTATTTTCTCACCCCCGCAGCGCCCTGCTGAGTGGAGGAGTGTTGAAGCCCTGGGGAGAGTAGAGGAAGCAGGAGCCTAGAACAGGTGGGCTAGCGTGTGGGGGTGCTGTGACTGACACTGACACACACGCACACACATGCACACACACGCGCGCACATGCACAAACACACGCATGCACGCACACATATGCACATGCACACAGACGCATGCACCCTCACACACGCATGCACAGGCACGCACACATCTCTTCTGCAGGAAGTCCTCACACTCAGCCCCACCTTCCTCTCCAGGGTTCATAGAAGTTGCCCACCCAGCACCACCTGCTGGTTAAAATGGTCCTCGGTGCTAATGGAGGCATAAAATAAGACCAGGTAGTTTTTACAGCGGACAGCGTTGGGAGAGGGGCACTAGGTATCTATCTGGCCAGCCCCAGACTCCTTGGGGCTGTCATCATCCCCACCTAATCTCCTCTCCAGCAAAGGCATCTCCTTGTGCTCCCTAGAGGTAGCCAGTCAGCCCCTCAGGGAGTGGGGGAGGAGAGCCAAAAGATGCCAGGATGCCGGGAAGACAGCAGCGACTAATCTCCTCCCACCTTCTCCACCTAGTTTCTCCAGCACCTGGAGCCCGGGGGCGGGAGGGAAAGCCCAGAGCCCTTTGGGAAGCAACAAGAAAGTGCTCTCTGAGTGGAGGAGCGCTCGCTTGCCAGTGTGAGTGGCTGCGTGGGTGTTGCTGGGGAGAAAAACTCTGTGCCTTGCCCAAGGGGTTATCACTGCCTCTTCTTGACTGTTTCTGCGAGCTGGGCTCCATCTGCTGGATTAGGCTCCAATCTGCATGCAAAATCCCCAGCAGGATTTATGGTGTGTTTTGGAGTAGTTCAGTTTTCACATACCCTTCTCTGAAATTCTTGGGGAAGATTTGAGTATTTCTGACTCTCAGTGCCCTAGAAATTTTTATTCGATTTAATTAATTTTTAAAATTAAATTAGTTTAAAGCAATTGTTAATTTAATTAATCAATTAAAAATTAATGTAAGCATTTGTACTGTGTAAAACAGTGGAAGATAAAAAAAAATACTGGAGCTCAAACTTGGAATCTTGGACATTAGATTTTGAATCCTGCCTCTGATACTTCCTACGCATGTGATTAGGAGCACATACTTTAAGCCTCAGTTTCCTCATTGGTCAAATGTGAATAATACCTGTAGTAGCTACCTCACAGTATTGTTGCTAAGATCAAATGAGATAGTGTAGAGAAAACACTAGGTAACTCTTAAAGTGATATACAATGGTAGAAACTAGGTATAGACCAACATCTCACATTGCATACCAAGATAAGGTCAAAATAGGTACATGATTTGCACATAAAGGATGATACCATAAGCTAATTAAGAGAGCAAGGAATAGTTTATCTGTCAGATTTATGGATAAGGGAAGAATTTAGTACCAAAGAAGATATAGAGAGCATTAGAAAATATGAAATAGATTATTTTGATTATATAAAATTTAAAAGGTTTTGCACAAACAAAACTAATGCAACCAAAATTATAAGAAAATCAGAAAACTGGGGGGAAGTTTTTCAGATTCAGATTCAGGTGACAGTCAGGAGAACTGAGGCACACAGAGAGGGTCAGTGACTCTCCGATAAAGGCCTCATTTTTCAAAAATACAGAAAACTGAGTAAAATGTACACATACCAGTCATTCCCCAATTGATAAATGGACAAAGGATATGAACAGAGAGTTTTCAGACACATCAAAGCTATCTATGGCCATATGAAAAAAATGCTCTGCATCCCTATTGATTAGAGAAATACAAATTAAAACAAGTCTGAGGTACCACCTCATACATATCAGATTGACTAATATGACAAAAAAGGAAAATGTTAGATGTTGGAGGGGATGTGGGAAACTGGGACGCTAATGCATTCTTGGTGGAGTTGTGAACTGATCCAGTCATTCTGGAGAGCAATTTAGAACTATGCTTAAAGGGCAACCAAAGTATGCATACCTTTTGATCCAGCAATATCACTGCTAAGTCTATATTCCAAAGACATCCTCCCACCCCCCAAAAAAGGGAAAAGGACCTATTTGTACAAAAATATTTATAGAAGCTCTGTTTGTGGTGGCTAAGAATTGGAAATCAAAGGGATGCCTATCAGCTGGAGAATGGCTAAACAAGCTGTGGTATATGACTGTAATGGAATATTATTGTGCCATGAGAAATGAGAAGCAGAATGATTTCAGAAAAACCTGGAAAGATTTACATGAACTGATGCATGGTGAAGTGAACAGAACCAGGAGAAGATTGTAAACAGTAACAGCAATATTGTTCAATGAAGAATTGTGAATGACTTAGCTATTCTTAGCGATACAATGATCCAAGACAATCCCAAAGGACTAATGATGAAGCATACTATTTGCCTCCAGAGAAAGAACTGATATTGATTGAATATAAACTGAAGTATGCTATTTCTCACTTTGTTTGTTTGTTTGTTTCTTTCTTTCTTTTAGTTTTCTTGTACAAAATTACTAATATGGAAATGTTTTAAATAATTGCACATATATAAACTATATCTGATTGCTTACTGTCTCAGGGAGAGGGGAGAAAGGGAGGGAGAGATGGACTTTGGAATTCAAAACTTCAAATTAATAATCCTTTATGTGCAAATCATGTACCCATTTTGACCTTATCTTGGTATGCAATGTGAGATGTTGGTCTATACCTAGTTTCTAACATTGTATATCACTTTAAGAGTTACCTAGTGTTTTCTCTACAATATCTCATTTGATCCTAGTAATAACATTGTGAGGTAGCTACTACAGGTACTATTCACGTTTGACCAATGAGGAAACTGAGGCTTAAATTTTGTTAAAGAATTGGGGGTTAACCCTTATTAGCCGTGTGACCTTGGGCAAGTCACTTAATTCCAATTGCCCTGTCTTCCCCCTTCTAAAAAAGAGAGCAAAAAAAAAAAAAGAATTTGGGAGAAAAGGAGAAAAAAGTGATATACAAGATATCCCCAAAGTCATGCAATTTTAAGCTTTAATAGCTTTAATAGCTTCAATAGCTTAAAATTATGCTAAGATTTTTGGGACACTGTATAAACATTGGCTGTTCTCATTATTATTATAATGAAAAAGAGCAAAAGTGCATGAGAGAATTACAGAGTATTGTGAGAGTTTCAAAGAAGGAAAGAATTTCCAATTAGAAAAAATCAGGGAATCTTCATCTTTGAACTTTAAAAAAAAATTTATTTATTTTGTTAAATATTTCCCAATTACATGCAAAAAGAATTTTAACATTCATTTAAAAAAATTTTTTGAGTTACAACTTCCCTTCTCCCCTGTCCTCCCCCTTCTTGAGAAAGCAAGCAATTTATTTCCATTATACACACAAAATTATGCAAAACATATTTTCATATTAGTCATGTTGCAAAAGAAAACAGAATAAAATTAAACGAGAAAAATAAAGTTTTAAAAGTACGCTTCAATCTTCATTCAGAGTTCATCAATTCTCTCTCTGGAGTTCATTTGAACTCAGACTTGAGGGATGGGTAGGTTTTCAACAGACAGCTAGGGAGATTCCAGGCAGACTGAAAAGAGTTTTGAATTTGAGGCTGTGTGGGGTACGGGAACCCCCAAAATCCCCTATCCTCCAAAAATGAAAAGTCAGAGATATGTTAAGGAAGGAACAGGAAGTTTTATTTTCTTCCCCCAAGGGAAGAGGGTGATCCTCTCCATGGTGGGGATCAAGGAGAGGAACCTTGTTACAAAAGAGAGAACAAGAATTTATACCCTAACACAGTCAAATCCCCTGCTTCCCCCCTCCCGTCCCTTCTCCCATTGGCTGAGAGATGGGCTCTCAGTCTTGGCTTGAAACCTTCCCCAGTGATGAATAACAAAGAAGCCCAACACTATCCCCTATTGGCTGGGAGGTGGGACAGGAAACCAGGATACTGTTTATGTCCTTATTTGGCAATGGCCAATGTGAAGAAGGGAGGGGCTAAGAGCTTAATGCTGATTGACAGCAAGGGAAAAGGGGAGAGGGTCCTGAAGCCAGGTTGGAGGTTGAAAACCCCTAAAGGGCCTAATGCTGATGACGGTGTGGCACACAAGGGTGGAGGTCAAAAGACTCCTGAAGAGGCCTAATGCTAATGTGGTAGTAGTAAGAAGGGGGGTGCTGAAACTCCTGCTTGCTCCCACAAAACCTATGGGCTGAGAAGTTTCACCTTTCCCATTCAAGGCTAAGGATTTTGGACCCAGGTTTGAGAATAATTTTTGGCCTTTTCCCTTACCTCACCTCCCACATCTAGTTGTTACCTTACTGACTCTACTTTCCAGACATCTCTCCCATTTGTCTCTTTCTCTCCATTTACATAAATTCAATTCCTCACCACATCACCTGGATTGTTATGATAATATTCCTACCTAGTTTCATTCCCTTAAATCTTTCGGCCATCCCAGCCATCTTTCACATAGCTGCCAAAATAATTTTCTGTGGTTATGATGAGGTAAACAGAGTCATTCAGCTTTCCTATTTGCCCCTTCCTACAACTGACATTGCCTAGATGGGTTTCCCAATATAAACATTCTTTCTGCTCTAGGAAATTCTTACAAATAAATTCATAATTCTCTCCCTATCCTTTTTTTTCCAGCTCTGAGCCCCCAGACAGATGTGTGGGGTACAGGGACCCCAAAAATCCCCAACCCAAGAAAAATCAAAAGTCAGAGGTATCTTGAGGAAGGAACAGGAAGTTTTATTCTCTTCCCCAGCAGGAAGAGGGAGGTCTTCTCCATGGCAGGGATCAAGGAGAGGAGGCATGTTACAAAAGACAGAACAAGATTTTATACCTTAACACAGTCAAGCCCCCTCCCCCTGGCTGTCCCTTCTCCCACTGGCTGGGAGGGGGCTCTCAGTCTTGGCGAGAAATCTAACCCAGTGGTGGATAACAAAGAAGTCCTCCACTATCTCCTATTGGCAGGAGGTGGGACAAGAAGCCAAGGTAACATCCATGTCCTTATTTGGTGAACACCAAAGCAAGGGAGAGAAAAAGGTCACAAGCAAGGATGGAGGCCTAAACTCCTGAAAGGGGCCTAATGCTGATAACAACAAGGGAAGGGGGGAAGGGTCCTCGGTTGTGTAAACCCAGGACTCAGGTCTATCCAGTCTTACAAAAGTCTCTCTCTGGTTTCCAGATAGTTTCTCTCCCTTCTCATTTTGAGGAGTCTTCACAGAGGGTGCAGAGAGTGTACCCCACTCACCTTCAAATTAACATCCTATATCTCTTATCCTATATTTCTCATCCCTTTCATAGTCAAATTCTGAAAAAAGATATCTACATTCATTATCTCCATTTCCTCTTCTCTAACTCATTTCTCCATCCTTTTCAATTTAGCTCCCAACTTGATTATTTAGCTGAACTTGAAAGTTTCTAAAATTATCAAAAATCTAACTCCTCATTCTAGTATATTTTTATCAACCATCTTTCAGTTGACTAGCATTTTAATGCATGTAGTGTGTGCCAGACATTGTACTAAGCACCAAGTATACAAAGAAAGACAAAGACAATCTCTGTCTGCTCTCTAGCAACACAGTCTAAGAGAGGAGATAACATGCAGACAACTATGTATGTACAAGTAAGATATGATAAACTGGAGGTAGCTTTAGAGGGAAAGCACTAAGATTAAGAAGGACTAGAAAAGGCTTCTTGTAGATGGTAGGACTCTAGCTTAGACTTGAAGGAAGTCAGAAGGCAGGGGTGAGGAGGGAGAGCATTCCAGGTGTGGAGAACAGACAGTGAAAATGCTGGGAGTCAAAAGATGTAGTGTTTTGTTCAGGGAAAATCAAGGAAGATAGATAGCATCATTAAATCAAAGAATACATGACAGAAAATAAAGTGTAAGAAATCTGGAAAGGTAGGAAGGAGACCCGATATGAAGAGCTTTGAACGCTGGAGAAATTTATATTTCATACCAGAAGTGATAGGGAGCCTCTGAAATTTACTGAATAGGGGTGGGGAGAGGTGATATGGTCAGACCTGAACTTTAGAAAGATCATTCTGACAGCTGAATGAAGGATGGGTTGGAGTGGAGAAAGACTTGAGACTGAGACACCAACCAGAGGTTATAGGAATAGGTGAGGCATGAGGCAATGAGTGAGGGACTACATCAAGACGGTGGCACTGTCAGAGCAGAGAAGGGGGCATTTCCTGGAGCTGTTATGAAGGTAGAAACAGGGGGTCCTAGCAGCTGATTGGGTATCATTGGTGAGAGGGAGTGAGGAGTTGAGGGTGACTAGTTTGTGAACCTGGGTGACTGGAAGGCTAGGGATACCTACAACAGCAAGAGGGAAGTTAGGAACAGAGGAGGGTTTGAGAGGAGAGAGGGGGTCAGTTTGGGACACACTGAGTTTAAGATGTCTACAGGACCTCCATATCAACATTTCTAAAAGGCAGTTGGATATGAGAGATTGGAAGTGGTGGAGACATTAAGGGTGGATAAGTAGATAAGTATTTCAGCATAGAGATGATGATTGAATCTATGGGAGATGATGAAATCATCAAATGAAATCATATAGAGGGAGAAAAGAGGAAAACTCAAGATAGAGTGTTGGGAGACACCTATAGTTAGTGGGCACAACTTGGATCTGAATTGACTGCATAAAGTTTACTGCATAAAGATCCAACAAAGAAGAATGAAAAGGGGCAGTCAGAGAGTCAGAGAGGAAAACCAGGAGACAGCAGGGTCCTGAAAATCTAGAGAAAAGAGAGTATCTTGAGAAGAAAGTGATTGATCTTATCAAAGCTGTAGATTGGTCAAGAAAGATAAGGACTGAGAGAAGGCCATTTGGTTGGGCAATTAAGAGATCATTAGTAACTTTAGAGAGATATCTTGACAAGTCTGCAGCAATTTGATACTCTTAGCCACCCTTCCCTCCTGGTCATTCTCTTCTCTGATTTTTTCATGGCAACATTATCTTTTTGGTTCCATCCCACCTGCCCCATCTACTACTCAGTCACCCCTGATGAACCATTATCCACATCCTTTCTGTTTTCTCTACCCTTTCCCTACCCTACCTTTACCTATTTCTTCTTCTCCTTCTTCTTCTTCTCCTCCTCCTTCTTCTTTTTTTTCTTCTTCTTCTTCATGTAGTTTGTATCTCTTTATATACATGTTATCTTCATATACAATGTTCCCCTTGAGATGAGGGCCTATTTCATGTTTTTGTATCCCTGGCACATAGCATGTGGTCTAAAATAGTTGGTGCTTAATAAATGCATGGTGGTTTATTGTTTAGTTAATTGGCTGATCTTATCTTAAATTTAGTTGTAAGACAGATTAGTGTAGTAGAGAGAGTGCTAGCCTCAAAGACAGAAAGACCTGAGTCTAAGTCCTCTTTCAGATACATACTGGCTGTGTGACCTTGGGTAGATCATGATATGTGTCAGTACCCCCAAGAGCCCTTCAATATTATACATTGAAAAGCAGGTCTGGATTGGTCATCTGCATTGGTAAAGGGGATTTCTTGACTGAGAATTAATTCCCTATACCAGTAAGACAACAAATTTAGTCCCCCCCAAATATTACATTTATCTGTAATACATATATTTCCTCCCACTGGAATATAATCATCACCATGATAAGGACTGTTTTCATCTTTAGTGCTGGTTACCGAGCCTTCCGCAATCAGGCACTTAATAAATATTCACTTAATTGAATTTAGTAGGCAATGGAAAGCCATCAAAGCCTTTTCGTAAGTGGTTTGTTGAACAATCTCTGAGATAAGCTTAATTGCTCATGATTTGCCTCTTTCTTCTAAAAGTTTACTGCATTAAGATGGAATTGAGAGTTCTAATTAATTGTATTCCAGTTAATTGTTTTCTGGTTAGGTTTTTTTTCCTCCTGTATTAGGCTTTTCTATCTAAGACTTGTAGATAAGAGAGTTAGATTATTGGAGGAGGCAAATGTGCTTTTGACCTTGTAGACTGAATATACAAAATTCTAGCTTCAATCAGCAAATTGTACAGGGGATTGCCCAGTTACCAAAGAGCTTGAGACTGTTGAAGAATTCTAAAACCACAAAAAGGGGCTTTTTTTTCAAGCTGTGTTGGGAGCAAGAATAAGATCTAAGAAGATAAAGGTCTCTGCTTAAAGTGAATGGGTTGGTTATAGTAATGGAGAGAAGGTACAATTACATAACTTTTCTCTTGCCTGCTTCTTTTTCTCTGTGGAGGAGGATGATCTTTGGACTGGGCAGGAAAGAGTAAAAGGTTATTTCAACAAGTTCTTGAAGCCTAAAATAAGTAAGAGTAGGGAAAGAGAACACCTAGTTACTTTCACTGAGTTCCAGTTACTATGGTTGGAGAAATTGCATCTCATTATGCTGAACATACTGGAAAGTGTGACTATTGAGACATGGCAATGGTCTTTGCTTTTTGTCTGTTTTTGTAATACGTGCAGTCAGTCAAAACAAATTCCTGCATTGGCCTTATCCAAAAAATTATTTGTCTCAGTCTGCACTCTGAATTCATCACCTCTCTGTCAGGAGGTAGATAGAATGTTTTCTCATGAGTCCTCTGAAATCAAGCAAGGTTGGTCATTTTCATTGATCAGAGGTCTTATGTCTTTTAAGGTTGTTGATCTTTACAGTGTTTTTGTTCTTGTATAAATCATTCTTCTGATTCCAGTCACTTAACTCTGCATCAGTTCATATAAATCTTCCAAGGACTCTTTATTCCATCACATTCATATACCATAATTTGTTCAACCATTCACCAGTTGATGGGTACTCCCTCTCTGGCAATAATTTATTCCATTTTACATTTTGTCTTTTTTCGTCAGCAAAAATCTGCCTTTTCACTATGCAATAACCCTCACCTACAGCCCCAATTTAAGAACTAAAGTCAAACAAACCCTGTTACCAACATGTATAGTAAAAGTCCTCTAACTCATTAAGGGTCTAGGAAACCCTATTACAAATGTGTATAGTCGATCAAAACAAATTTCCACATTGGCCATATTAAAAAAAAATTGTCTCATTCTGTACTCTGAGTCCTTCAAGAAGATTCTTCTCTCAAGACAGGGGTAAGCATGCTTCATCATTAGTTCTCTAGAACTGTGGTAAGTCATTACACTAAGAGTTCCTAATTCTTTCAAAGTTGTTTGCCTTTATCATATTTCTGTCATTGTATAAATTGCTTACCTGGTTCTGTTCGCCTCATGAGGCCTCAGATCATATGAGGGTTCCCAGGTTTTTCTGAAACCATCCTCTTCATCATTTCTTATAACACAAGTTTTCCAACACATTTATATACTGTAATTTGTTCATCCATTCCCAGTTTATGGACAGTTCCTCAGATTCCCATCCTTTTATGATTTCAAAGGATGTATCTATATCTATGTAGATATATCTATATCTATGTCTATGTCTACGTCTATGTCTATATCTTTGTCTACATCTATATCTATATCGATTTGGAGGGGGGAAGGCAAGGCACTTGGGGTTAAGTGACTTGCCCAAGGTCACACAGCTAGTAAGTGTTAAGTGTCTGAGGCTGCATTTGAACTCAGGTCCTCCTGACTCCAGGGCTGGTGCTCTACTCACTGTGCCACCTAGCCACCCCTAACTTAAACATTTCTATGCAGTTGTGGTCTTTTCATCAAGAATGCTTGAAAGTACTCTATTTCTTCAAAAGTCTGGTTTTCCCCCTGTAGTATTAACCAAGTTTTGCTGGGCAAGTTGTCCTTGGCTATAAGTATATATGCTTTGCCTTCTGAAATATCATATTCTAGGTTCTCCAGTCCCTTTCACTGGTGGCTGCTAAATCATGTTTTCCTGATGATGGCTCCTTTTTCTTTCTGACTGCTTATGGCACTTTTTTTTCTTTGATCTGGAAGCTCTGTATTTTGGCTATCATGTTCCTGGGAGTTTTCATTTGGGGGTTTCCTTTAGAAGGTAATTGGTGGATCTTTCTACTTCCACTTTGCCTTCTGGTTCTAAGATATAGGGACCGTTTTCTTTTAATATTTCTTGAAATAAGATGTCTATGCTCTTTTTTTGGTCTTAGCATTCAAACGGTCCAGTGATTTTTAAGTTTTTTTCCTCCTTGATTATTTTTCTAGGTTAGTTGTTTTTTCTCTGATTCCTTACATTTTCTTTTTTTTTTTTTTAGCCTCGACTTTGTTTTAATATTTCTAGTTGTTTTATGGCGTCATTGGCTTCTAATTTTCAGAGAGTTTGTTACTTGGGCAAGCTTGTGTATTCCCTGTGCCAAGCTACCCCTCAAATACTCTCATTTATTTTTTAAAAATTAACTTTAAAAAAAACTCTAGTTTCATCTCTTTCAGATATTCTAGTTGAGTTTGTGCTCAAGCTGTGGCATTGTTTGTAGATGTTTTGAAATCATTCTCTTCATCTGGGTTTGTGTCATCAAAATAAACAGCTTATTATAGTGGGGTTCATTTTTCTTGGTCTCTTCTTCCAAACTACTTTCTGATTTCAGACTCAAAAATTAAAACTGGGCTTACTAGGACTTATGGAGAAAATGTCTGGGCTAGTTTTCTGTTCCTGCCTTTTGAGGGGGAGGTATTGAGTATTGCATTATTCTAGGACCTCACAATAGGCTGGGGACATGCAAGCTTTCAGTGCTCCTTACGTGTTCTAATCTAGGACAAAGTCTGACTGCTGCTTCCCTGTTCTGAGCTCTGCAACTTTTTGACCTGAGTTTGGGTCTGAGCAACAGCAGATGTTGTTGAACTTAGCGCCTACCAGTCAGCTGGAAAGCCCTGCTGATCCTATGACAGAACTGTAAGCTCTCCTTTGGTCTGGGATTCTTGCCCTGGTTATTCCTTTTCGGGCTTGGCTAAATGCCAGAACTGAAATCCTGCTCTGCTCCTGATGTCTGAGCCAAGATGCTGCCACTTGTTTCTGAACTTCTTCCTTTCTTGATACACAGCCCAGGACCTTCCTAATCTGGGAACAAGCTCTACTCCCCCCTTCCCTTTTCAGTCCACTTTGAATCTGTGACTCAGAACTGGGTAGTGGGTGACAAAGCTACTAATTGGCAACTGCCCCTACCAAAATGCCCTGTTCAGGGTCTAAGGGTGCCCTAGTATAGGTATGTAACCTCCTTTTGCCCTGGTGTACAGACTCTCCCTGGGCTTTGGAGTATAGAATACTTGCATGTTCCTGCCCCAACTCCACCCCCAGCATCCACAGACCTCTCTGTCTCCATATGTTGACCTGGGCTGACAAAAGATTCACTGTGACTTTTCCCCCTCAATTTCCCCATCAGGATTTAGTTTGGTGCATTTTCTAGGTTGGTTTTGAGGAGTCCTGTGGGAGGTCAGACTACATTGCTTTCTGTTACTGCATCTTGGCTCCCCTGGAAACAATCTTTGAAAAAATAGAGAGAAGAGGACTAGAGATGGACAAATGTCCTAATTTAATTTTTAAAAGAGAAGAAGATGGAATATAGTGGAAAGAGCATTGGCTATGCAGTGGAACTGGGTTCAAATTCCTCTTCTAATACTACCAATTTGACACTGGACAAGTCACATTCTCTTGGGGCCTCAGTTTCTTCATCTGCTAAATATAGGGAACTGAGGTCCCTTCAAGCTCCAAATCTATGATTCTTTGATCCCATGGTGAGATTTTAATTCCTGGCAAAATTCTAGAGTGCATGATTAAAGGGCTAGTTTGAGAAAATTTAGAAAGAACAACAATAATCATTGAAAGTTTTGGCATGGGCTCAAGAAAAGATTTTGTTAAACTAACCTCATTTCCTTTTTTTTTTAAAGCTAGGTTACTGGTCTTGTATATCAGAAGAATGTTGTAAAAATAGCTTACCTGGATTTCAGCAAGGCATGTGGCAAAATTTTCCACACAATATTCATGAACAAAATGGAGAAGATTATAGCATATGTGATATAGGTGGATTTAGAATTGATGTGCAATGTATTAAAAATAATGATGTGAAACATCAATAATAATATGGAGGCGGGCTTTTATTGGAATGCCCCTGGGCATCTGGGGTAGCTTAAAAGACTGTTCTACATATTTGTGAATGGCTTAGATCAGTGGTTCTCAACCTTCCTAATGCTGCAACCCTTTAATATTCGAATGTGGGCATATCTGCATGTGGGCGGACCCACCTCGAGACAGATAGAGAAGCGATGTCTCGGTTCCTAAGACCATCGGAAATATGTGTTTTCTGATGCTCTTAGGCGACCACTGTGAAAGGGTCCTTCGACTCACAGGTTGAGAACCGCTGGCTTAGATAAAGACGTAAAAAGAATGTTTATTAAATTTGTAGATGATACAAAGTTAACTAATATTTTGGACAACAGTCAGCATCTGAAAGACAATGAAAGGTAAGAATAATGTAGCATCCCTGTTTTAAATATCTATCTTGCAGGGACTTCAGTTATTGTTACTGTAGCTTTAAGAATTACACAGAATCAAAGAGAATGTTAAGAAAAACAGTTCAATGCCTTCCTTTCCACTCCAACTCCTGGCTTCATCCTAGGGAACTTCAACATGTATATTTTGATACTCCCTCAAGCACCCTAACTTACCAACTTTCTCATTTCCTACTCCTGTACCTCACCTCAACTCTGCACAGAGATAGTCAGACCTTTGATCTTATCAGCACCGACAAATGTACTCATTTCTATCTTAATGAGGTAGCCAGGTAGCAAACTGGATAGACAACCCTGGATTTTTAATGAAGTAGACCTAAGTTCAAATCCAGTCTCAGATACTTACTAGCTTATGTGACCCTGGGTAAGTTACTAAATTTTTTACCTCAGTTTCTTCATTTGTGAAAATGGAGATAGTATAACCTACCTCCCAAAGTGGTGTTGGGATAAAATGGTAATATTTGTAAGGTACTTAGGACAGTGCCCAGCATCTGGTAGGCTCTTAATAAATGCTTGTTAAATCTAAATTTTTAAAAATCAATTTGTTTATTTACTTTTAGTTTACAAGATTCAGCTCCACAATCCCTTGAGTTTCAAATTTTCTGCTCTCCCTCTCTTCCCCCCCCATCCATGGTGGCATGCGATCAAGTATAGGATCTGCAAATACTTTCACACTGGACATTAGTCTGGTTGTATAAAAGGTTGTAACCAATGGAGTGAACAATGCAAATGAAGAAACAAAACTAGACATGGAAAAGAATGATAGCATGTAGATTGCTTCAGTCTCCATTTAAACTCAGTTTTTTCTAGATGTTTCTCTGCATGTAGACATCTCCTTCCATCCTGAGACTTGTAGAGTTGTCTTATAACTGTGTGTTGCTGAGAAGAATACAGTTTATCAAAACTGGTCATCATACATATGATGTGTCTGTAATTGTGTACAAATTTTTCCTGGTTCTAAAGTACATCTCCTCCTCATTTCTTATAGCACAAAAGTATTCCATTACATTCATATACCACAACTTGTTTAGCCATTCCCCAATTGATGGGCATCCCCTTAATTTCCAGTTTTTTGCCACCACAATAAATATTTTTGTACATATGGGTCTTCCTCCCACTTCTATGATCTCTTTGGGATACAACTCCAGCAGTGGTATTACTGGGTCAAAGGGTATGCAATTATTTATAGTCCTTTGGGCATTGTTCCAGATTGCTCTCCAGAATGATTGAATCAGTTCACAACTCCACCAACAATGCGTCAGTATTCCAATTTTTTCACATCCTCTCCAGCATTTGTCATTTTCCTATTTTGTCATCTTAGCCAATCTGACTGGTGAGATGTGGTACCTCAAAGTTGATTACATTAAATTGAAAAGTTTCTGTACAAACAAAGCCAATGTAACCAAGATTAAGAGGGAACTGGGAAACTGGGAAAGAATTTTTACAACCAGTATCTCGGATAAAAGCCTCGTTTCTAAAGTATACAGGGAATTAAGTCAAATCTATAAGAATACAAGTCATTCCCCAATTGACAAATGGTCAAAGGATATGAAGGCAATTTTCAGAGGCAGAAATGAAAGATATCTATAAGCATATGAAAAAATGCTCTAAATCACTATTGATTCGAGAAATGCAAATCAAAACAACTTTGAGCTTAAATCTGAATTTTAATGAACGCTGAAACTCCCTTATCTAATCACAATTTGTTGCCACACCTCCCTCTGCCTTACAACTCCAAACCCTGTTTGTCACCATCATTATGACCTCCTCCCTTGACCTCATAGTTCACTCCCAGGTTATCTCATCTTGACCCCTTGGTGAATCAGTTCAACTATACATTGTCTTTTTTTCTTGAGTCCTTGCTCCCCCACCCTATCACCAGTTTTGCCCTAATATACATCAGTCTTGGATCACTCCCGCTATTCACCGCTTTTGTAACATCTCTCCTATATTCTGATTGTTCTTCTCTAACACTGCCCCCATGCTCATGCCCTCCCTCATCATCTCACTGCCAGACTATTGCAATTGCCTGCTAGTTGGTCTCCCTGCCACAAGACTCTCCAGTCCAGTCCACTTTCCATTCAACTGTCAAATCAGTCTTCTTAAGGTACAGGTCTGACCATGTCACCAATCCTCCCACCCATTCAGTAACTTTCATAGGCTTCCTATCACATCCAGAATCAAATACAAAATCCTGTTTGGTATTCAAAGCCCTTTATAACCTGCCCATCTGGCTTCAGTCTTGCAATCCAGTGACACTGGCTTCCTTGAATAAAATATTCCATTTCCTGAATCAAGGCATTTTCATTGACAGTACTCCATGAGAAATGATCCCTCCTCACCTCCACCTCCTACCTTCCCTGGCTTCCTATAAGTCTAAGCTAAAACCCCTTTCTACAAAAGTCTTTCCTAGGGGCAGCTAGGTGGTACAGTGGATAGAATACTGTTCCTAGAGTGAGAATCTGAGTTCAGATTTGACCTCACACACTTACTAGCTGTGTGACCTCAATTGCTTCCCTCCTTCCTCCCAAAAAACCCTTTTCTAATCCCCTTAATGCTAATGCCTTCTCTCTGTTGATTATTTCCAGTTTATCCTGTATATACATTGTTAATACACCCCTCCCTTGCCTGCCACAATTAGGCTGTGAGCTTCTTGAGAGTTATAATGAGAATGGGAATTTGAAGATCTTCCCTCCCCCTTAATAGACCTATGGGGGAGTTTGAAGATTTCCCCTGCTGTGAAGATAAATTCTGTCCCCCTAATAGGCTGAATGTAGTCACATGGAGCCTTTGGTGGGAGGAGTTTGCTGAAGGGTAGCAGAGCCCACAGGAAACTGGTAGTCAGAGCTAGACAGTGGGAGAGAAAGGGAGCTCAGGTAAGGAGATAGAGAAGTTTATGAGTAAATATTGATCTTGTATTGGTTTATGGGAAGGCTGAAGGGTGCTGTGGCTCTCAGCGTTATTATGGCTTCTGAATATCTTTGGTACTATGATGGAATCGGCTTACTGGTTTTGGGATTTGGTTTTCTGGTGTCTGAATAAATGCTTCAGTTCTATCCTCTATCTGGAGAGTTTGGTATATTTTGCAATCGAATGTCATGCAATACTTATAGTCATGGTCTTTATCGTGATCATGAGCATTGTAAATATTGCATTGGTGCTATCAGAGCAAGGACTAGTTTTTTTTTTTTGCCTTTCTTTGTACATGCCAGCACTGAGTGCAATACCTGTCACACAATAGGCACTTAACAGATGCTCATTAATTGATTGTCAGTTTTGAATTGACAGTTGGGAAATGTCTGGCTAAGAAGTATTTCTTCCCATAGAGTCAGGGAGAATGGGATATATGTTTTCTTTGATCTGTAAGGATCTACGAAGAACATGAAGAGATCACAGAGAAGAAGAAGGTGATGTAAAACTTTTTCCTCATCAGACCTATAAGTGATATATTATAAGGAGATCTTATAAAGAAAAGTCTACAAATGAATAGCTTGTGACAAGCTCACAAATAGAGTGTTTTGTGAACTGTATTCTGTGGTTGCTGAAGAAAGGAGTAATCTAACTTACCTTCAGAGATACACAATTGAATCCTTATTCAGAGAAGAATTATAAGGAAAATTCTTTAAAAATGCTATCTGTTTGCACATATATAGCCTATATTAAATTGCTTACCATCTTAGGAAGGGGGGAAGAAAAGGAGGAAGAAAATTTGGAACTCAAAATTTTATTAAGAAAGCGAACATTAAAATTGTTTTTACATGTAATTGGAAAAAAAAGAAAATGCTGTTAAAAAAAAAAGAAATTATATCCATAATGAACTGAATGATGTGAATTCCCAAACAAATGAAAGAGAGTTATTTATTGTTATATGGAGGGACTGAGATAACTAGCTATGAATTTGTATAGCCACAACATTGAGACAGAGTGGAAGAGGGGTAGTACAATACAGTGGATAGAGATTTGGCCTAGAAACCAGAAAGACTTGGATTTACATCCCACCTCTGACACATACTGGTGTATGACTCTGTGTAAGTCCCTTTACTCCTCAGTAGGCAACTCTCTAAGATTATAAGGTACAGACAAGATGCCAGCCTGCTTTGGTAGGAGTTTTCTCACCCAATAGTTCATTATACTAATGAAATCACAGGTCTAATCCTTATCCCTAATATTCTACGCATGAGGAAGACATTTCACAACACCTTCTCCTTTCCTTTTCTGTATTCTCCATATATCCCAGAGAAAACACAACCCTTCTAGATGACTAGGACTAAATCTACTATTTATTGGTTAAAGGGAACTCCTGAGTGAAGAAACTCCCTCTACTAATGCAGGTCACCACCTTCTCTGGAACTAGAGAGTCTTGACCAGGGTGGTCAAATAGTACATGTCAGAGGCAGTTCTTGACCCCAAGTCTTGCTGGTTTTGAGGCTCATTCTCTCTCTCTTTCCCTCCTTCTCTACTATCTCTCTCTTTAAATATATGTGTATATATGTATATGTGTATATACATATATATTTTAGGAAAGACATTTTAGGAAAGACAATGATAACCTGGAGAGTATCCAGAGGAGTAAGACCAGGATAATGAGGAAACTAAAGACTGTCTCATAGGGATGCATTGAAGGAAATGAGATGGTTAGCCTAAAGGTGAGAGGACTTGGGGCTGGGAGAACATGGTGATTGTCTTCAAGTATTTGAGGAGCCATCATGCAAAAGAAAGATTAGATTTGTTCTAATTGGCTCCAGAAGATAGAACTAGGAGCAATGGATGGAAGTTTTAAGGAAGGATTTTTCAGGAAAATGTAAGAGAAAACTCCCCAATTATTAGAGCTATACAAAAGTAGAATGGGCTAGTCCTGGAGGAAGTGGGTTCACCTTTACTGGAGGTCTTCAAGTAAAGGTAGCATGACCACTTGTCAGGTCTATTGGAGCAGGAAGTCTATTCTAGTCTAATCCATACCTCATGACCTGTGAGTTTCCTTCTGACAGAAAGATGGTTAATGTAAGGACATAAATTGTTAATATCAAATCTTACTCCCTTAAATCACCCAGTAATGTCAGAATTTTGTAATGTCCTTGCATTCCTACTCTTAAGCTATTTACTCTCCATTAGGTTAAGTTGAGCCACACCCTAAGGCCCTTCAACCTGGGATTTTACCTTGTAAAGAAACCTAGCTTGAGCTAGATCTCAGGTCCAGATGTCCTTGTCCCCTTCCATTGGAATTTATGGCATGAAGGTCCAAATAGCCAGGATGAAGTGGTTTTCCTTGCCTCAATGGCCAAAGGTCACTGTGGTCTCATAACCAGACCTTGCTACCTCACCTATCTCCTCCCCGTTTCCTCCAAAAACTATTGAATTTAAATTTTTTTTTAATTAAAAAAAATTTTTTTTTGCTTTTTTGGAGGGGGGAAGGCAGGGCAATTGGGGTTAAATGACTTGCCTAAGGTCACAGGGCTAGTAAGTGTTAAATGTCCGAGGCTGGATTTGAACTCAGGTTCTCCTGACTCCAGGGCCAGTGTTCTTTTCACTGTACCACCTAGTCACCCCCCAAAAAACTATTGAAACTTTTTTTATGAGTCTCTACTGTGGGGAAATACACTGGACATCCCCCAGGGTGGCAGGTTTGCTACCCTGTTGTCTCAGTTAAAGATGCTTTACTCTTCAACTCATGGCTTTGATTTATTTCAGGACTTGACACTTCCATTTCTGAGATTCTAAGGTACAGGACTGTAATCATGACTTTTGTTCCAATGAAAATCTTCAATCAGTTGGGAAGCTCAATAATACTGTTGGTTAGCATCAGGAAAACAAGTGTTAGTTTTAACTGGCCATTTCATTTCCCTTAGCTAGCCTGATGTTTGTTGGCTCAGTGAGACAATGACAGGGATGTTGGAGGTCCCTGGACCTATTCTCAGCTCTTCCTTCCACTTTTACTAATTTAGTAGGCAGTCCAGAGCAGCAGCCTAAAGAGATCAAATTTCCCCTGCTTCTGTGTTTTATAAAATGCTCAGACTGATGCATTAGGAGTCCAGCTAGAACCCAGGCCTTGCCAAATTAGTCAGTCTCCTCAAATACTCCAATGTTGTTATATCCCAATGTAGATAAACCTTCAAGACTGAAACTGCTAAGAATATTGTACGTAATTCCTTAAAGACAGTTGAGCAGCTTCAGGAATGGTACTAGAAAATAAAGAGAAAATGGATGTAGCCCTTATCTTGTTCCTTGTGGAGAAAACAGTTTTGGACTATGATGTAGAAGGAATGAATGATTCCAGAGAAGTTCATAGAAAGGCCAGCTGTGATGACTAGAGGGCATGGGAATGTGAGGGTTTTAGAAGGAAGAAAGATAAAAGGAATAGGCATGTTTTGGTCTATCTGGGTGGGGTAGGGATGGCTTGTTCTTGATATTAAAGGCAGGAATTTGGCCATGCTAGAAAACAATGAATTTATAGGGATGAGGGTGGGTTTCTTTCTATTCATTTGCATGAGAGACCAAAAAGAATCAGGAATGACAAAACTAGGGGTAGAGGACCTTCAAACTAATAGAACTCTCAGAAGTTTGTTAGAAGGATAGCCACTAAGCTGATGCTGACTGGGTATAGTTTAGCAATCAGATATTAAGCAGAAGTGATGAGAAATTTCTAACTCTAAGTCAGATTCAGGTTCCTGACAGACATACTGCTTTAGTAAGCAGGAATTTGGGGTTAAAACAGGTTTAAAGCCTGAAGATATTCATTTACTGAGAGTCTTGTTCTGTATTCCAAAAAGATTGTATCTTGAGATAATTAGTAGCCTTCTGGAAAGAAAATGTCAAAAAAAAGAAAAAGAAAAAAGAAAGAAGCCACCATCGAGGGCTCCCCAGAGCTCAAAAAAAAAAAAAAAGTCCATTACCACCAATACCCTGAGAACAGGCAGACTCTGTGGGAAGGGAAATACCACCAAGGGTTTTAATTCTCCACTCCAATGACTAGGTACGTGAAGATTTCACCTCTCTAAAAGAGTTGAGGCTAAAAGCTTCTGCATTCTAAGATAAGAGAAATAACAAAGCTTATTCTTACAACACATACTTTAATACCACCAACAGAAACAATACTAGGAGAATCTTACCAAACTTCTACAAATTTGATTCTGAAATCTAAACCAGGGAGAGACAAAGTAGAGAAGAAAAACTATAGGCCAGCATGCCTAAAGAATAGGGAAACCAAAATATTAAGAAAAATATTAGCAAAGAGGCTACAACATTATATTTAAGAGATTATGCGTTATGAATAGGTTGAAGTTATAGCAGAAATGCAATGCTTATTCAATACAAAAAATGATAAACAAAAATTACATTAGTTATTAATTAATAATAATTAAAATATCATTAGATGCTAGAAAAGCTTTTTGACAAAATTCAACCCCTATTTCTGTTAAAAATATTAAAAGGCATGGGAATAAATGGAACTTTCCTTAATATGGTAAGTAGTATATAAAACCAAGGGTCAACATTATGTGTAATGGTTGTCCTTGGTGCTTGAAGATGACCAAAATGACATCACTATGTGAGGGTCAAAATACAGTATGTCCAATCAGATTAATCAGACCAATATGAGTTCAGAATGTTCTACCACAGGTCAGGCACAAATAGTCCATAGGAATATTTGGAGTGCAGATGTCCTTTGTTCTCAAAGAGGACCAAAATGACATGATTCCATTGGAATCAAATTATAGCGTATTTGCCTGTGACTGATCAGACTGATACGAACCTGGAAAGTTCTACCACAGTCGGGCACAAATAGTCCATATGAACATTTGGAGTGGAAATGTCTCTAAATTTGTTCATCTCATGTTTCTTCTGAGCTATTGCACTTCTGCTTTGCTCATAGAGGACAGCGCTTTCTTTGATGTGGACTCAGCATGCTAAGTGGTCCTAGGCCAGTGTCTCCCATGTCTCAAAATTGATTCCAAAGTTCTTGAGAGAGATCGTGAGAACATAGTTGTATTATTTCTTCTGATCTCCACATGAGTGCTTGTCTTGTGTAAGTTCTTAATAAAACAGTCTTTTAAGCAAATGTACATTTGGCATTTGTACAATGTGGCCAGCCCAGAAGAGTTGTACTCTCTGCAATAAAGTTCACATGCTTGGCAGTTCACCTTAAGAAAGGACCTCAGTGTCTAGTACTTTATCTTGTCAGGTGATCTTCAAAATCTTCCTAAGATAATTCAAATGGATTCAAAAGCGATTCAGTTTCCTGGCATGGTGCTGATAAATTGTCCATGTTTCATAGGCATACAACACTGGGTCAGCACAACAGCTCTGTAGACCTTCAGTTTGGTAGGCAACCCAATGCAAACACTGAGCTAGCTCTGGCAATGCATGCATCAATCTCATCATCTATGTGGGCATCCCTGGAAAGTATCCTTCCAAGGTAAGTGAACTTATCCACAGTATTCAAAATTTCTCCATTTGCTATAACTGATGGTTCTATGTATGGATGGTACAGCACTGGTTGGTAAAGAATTTTTGTTTTCTTGATGTTACTCATCAGGCCACAGTTAGCACAAGCAGCAGAGAATTAATTCATACTCTATTGCTTCTTGGTCTCACAGGCTGCATTGAGTGCATAATCATCTGTGAACAAAAAGTTGAGCACCAACTCTGCCTCCACTTTATTCTTAGCTCATAGCCTTTTCAAGTCAAATAATTTACTATCAGTGCAGTCACTGACCTTGATGCTATTTTTGTCCTTGTTAAAGGCATCTCATCAACATCACTGAAAATATCATGCTTAAAAGGATGGGATAAAGCACACAGCCCTGCTTCACTTCACAAGTGACTGAGAAAGTGCAAGAGCATAATCCATTATCCAGAACCCATGTGAGCATGCCATCATGGAACTGTTACACAATACTGATGAACTTCTCCAAATAATCAAATTTTGCCATGATCTACACAGAAGCCCTCCTGACTGACAGTATCAAAGACCTTAGTCAGATTGATGAATGTTGCATATAAACATCTGTTCTTCTGGCATTTCTCCTAGAGTTATCTGGTAACAAACAACATAACAACCATTCCTTGGCCCTTTCTGAAGCCATGTTGGTTCTTGGATAGATGACCATTTTCCAGGTTGAAGATCAGCCTGTTAAGGAGGACTCTGGCAAGAATCTTGCCAGCAATGAACTCCTGGGGGATAACCTTCTCTTGCCATATAACCCAGAAGATTTCAGTCAGCTTTTGTAAGAGCAGTAGATGCCTGTGTCTTGTAAATCTCTACTGAAATAAAATCATCACTAGGCACTTTACCACACAAATGCCTAATTGCATTCAAAACTTCTTCTTCAGTTGGAAGTTCAACTAGAGAGAGACTGACTTCAACCTGAGGTAAACAGTCAATGGCTTCAGCATTGGTTATTGATGGTCTGTTGAAAACACTATGGAAGTGTTCAGCCCATCTCTCTAGGATCATGTCCTTATCACTAATCAACGTGACTCCATCAGCACTGAGTAGTTGAGATGGACCATAGGTCTCCAACCCATAAATAGCCTTCAGACCATCATAAAAGTGCTTTGTATTGTTACTATCAACATAAAACTGAATTTCATCTGCCATCTTACTGAAGCAAACTATATTTCTCTAAGCTTTACTTCCACTTAACTTTTGATAGAGCTAAATGCTGCCTGCTTAGAGATAGATAAACTATCCTGCCAATAAATTCTATGGAGTTCTTGTTTTTCATTTAGCAGCATCTGAATTTCTACATCATTTTTGACAAACCAATCTTAATGTCTGCAAGTGTTCTGACCCAGATGAGTAAATGCAGTGCTGTACACCAAATCCCTGAAAGCTGTCCATTCCTTTTCTGCTCCATTGTTGCCAACTGTGTTTTGGCTCAGCTTTCCTTCTGAGTTAGTAACAAATTGTTCCTTCAGGAAAAAGTAAAGTTGACATTTTAAGTCTTCTGGCAGTTGTCTTGCCTTGGGGCTTCACCATTTGTTGAATGAATTGGAACTTGGAGAGGATAAAACTATGATTGGTCCAACACTCTGTGCTACATATCGCTTTTAGCACCCTCACATCTCTTCTCTTTTACAGTGACATAAGCTATTAAATGACAATAGTGCATTTAGGTCAACAGAAGACAGTGTTGGTAATGAGGTCATGAGACACACAAGTCTTCAATCGTAAGTGATCCTTGCTGTTGCTGTTTCTGACTCCATTTCTATCTGTCATGTCTGTTCGTCTGTGACTTCTCTGGCATTAAAGTCACTCAGAATTATGAACTTGTCCTCTTTTGCCACACTGATGATAAGGGTCTCCAGATCTTCATAAAATTTTCTTTGATCTCATCAGAGTTTGTCATGGTGGGGGCACATACACTGATGAAGATGCATGACTCTTTCCTGCAAGTGGCAATTGCATTATCATGAGCTTGTCATTTACTACTTTTGGGAGGCATAAAAACTTATTGACTAGATTAGTTTTGATTGTAAAACCTACACCAACTTCATAGCACTTCCCATCACTGTGGTCACTCCAGAAAAATGTGTATCCAGCTCTAACTTTGGTAAGTTAGCCTTCATTTACCAACCTTATTTCACTCAGGGTTGCTATTTAGATGCAATACTTGCTGAGTTCTCTTGCAACAAGAGCTGTTTGCCTTTCAGATCTACTGGATTTCATGTTGTCCATAAGTGTGAGAACATTCCATAACCAATTATGAGTGTAATCATCTTTGCAAAAGTCTGTGCAAATTTTTTGTTTCAACCGCAGCGTGAAAATTCTCATCTGCCATTGTAAGCAGACCAGGGGTAGATTAAGCAGACAATTTTTAAGGCACCTTTTCTAGCCCCTTCCTCATGCCAGATGGTGAGCAGTGTGATCCTTCAGAAAGATTGCTTGGATACCCAGTTTGCTGCCAAGTTTCTTCCAGAGTCAGCAGAATACATCAGTAAGATAAAAATCTGAGAACTAGGGATGGCTTGGGATATAGCAGATGACCTTGGTGCCTTCAATGTCTAAACAAGCTCTAAGTGTTCCACAGCACCTGCTTCAGCAGCCTTCATGGCCATCGGAACATATTGTTGTCATTCATCCATTCTGCTAGGGGGATGTCTTCACATGCTTAGGGTAGACTCCCCACCCCCAACTCACTGATGGGTTTGAGGGCCCTCAACCTGGTTTAGCCTGTCTGCTTAAACAGTTTACCAGGTGTGGCTGCTGTGCATACTATAGCTTCTTGGAGCCACAGGTGAGAGCTGGGTTAGTACAAGGACACCAACGGTGAAAAGCACGTTTGAAAAGGGCTTGGCAGCCCTTGCACCAGAGATACTAGTTTTCCCTGAACAACCGTACACCCTATTATGTGTAACAGAGACTTAATCAACAAATACATTTAAACATGTCCTGTGTGCCAGACTGGGAATACAAAAAGAGGTAAAAGATAGTCACAGTCCTCAAAGGACTTGTAATCTAATTGAAACAAATATATACAAAGCAAGCTATATACAGGATAAATAGGAAATAATTAAGAGAGAGAGGGCACTAGAATTAAAAGGGGCTAGGGAAGACTTCCTGTAGAAAGTTGGATTTTAGTCAGGTCTCAAAGCAAGTCAGGGAGGAGAGGGGAATGTCAGAGAAATTACCCAGAATTGAGATGTTTGTGAAACAGCCAGGAGGACAGCATCACTTGATTGAAGAATACATTTCAGTGAGTAAGGTAAAAGAAGACTGGAAAGGTTGTAAGGGTCTAGGTTTTGAAGGTCTTTGAACACCAAACAGAGCTTTTTGTATTTGCTCTTGAAGGCAATGGGAAGCCATTGGAGTTTGGGTTTTTTGGGGGGAGGGGCAATATGATTGTACCTGAACTTTAGGAAATGGATTGGAGTGGGGAGATTTGAGGCAGATAGACTCACCAGCAGACTATTACAGTAATCAAGGGGATGAGGACCTGCACTAGAGTGGTAGCAGAGTCAGAGAAGAGAAAGGGTGGGGAGCATATTAAAGAGATTTTTCAAAGGTAAAATCAGCAGGCTATAATAACAATTTGGATTTGGGGGGAGAGATGAAACATAGTGAGGAATCTAGAATGACTCCTACATTGCAAACCTGAGGGACTGGGAAGATACTGCTGCCCTCAATAGTAATAGGGAAAGGAGGAGGAGGGGAAGGTTTAAGGGGGAAATATAATGAATTCTGTTTGGGACATGTTAATTTTAAGATATTTATTGTACAACCAGTTCCAGATATCTGGAAAACTTAAAGATGTGAAGTTCGAGGTTAGCAGAAAGATTTAGGTAGGAAAGGTAGTTTTGAGAATCATCAGCATAAAGATGGCAATTAAATCCATGGGAGCTGAAGAGAACACCAAGCATATAGAAAAAGAAGAGAAAAGGGCCCAGGACAGAATCCTGAAGGTTAACTATTGCTAAAGGGCATGATCTATAGGAGGATCAAGCAAAAGAGACAGAAAAGGATTAGTTAGATAGATAGGAGGAGAAGCAGGAGAGAATGGTGTAGCAAAAACCTAGAAAGAAGAGAGTATGAAAGTAAGAAGAGTGATTATCAATGTTTAAGGCTGCAGACAGATCAAGAAAAATTGAGAAAAGTTCATTGAATTTGCCAACTAAAAGATCATTAGTAACTTTGGAGACAGCAGTTTTGGTGGAATGATAAGATCAGAGCAGACTTTAAGGAGTTAAGAAGAGTTGTGAGAGGAAAGAAAATGTAGGTAACCAGATGGCCTTTTTGAGGATTTTAGCTACAAAGAGCAGAAGACAAATAGGACAATAGTTAACAGAAAACCTCTTAAGAAAATTACAATTCTCCTTTCCTGCTACATTCCTAGAAATAATCTAGGCTCTTTGTACCTTAGACAATTTTTTTGTCTTTATTAATTTATTTGTTTATTTCTAGTTTACAAGATTCAGTTCCACAATCCTTTGAGTTTCAAATTTTCTCCCACTCCCTTTTCTTCTCCCCCTCCCATGGCGGATGCAATCAAGTATAGAGTCTGCAAATACTTTCACATTAGACATTAGTCAGATTTTAAAGAAGGTTTGTAACCAACGGAATACCTTAGACATATTTGACCCAAGGGTAATATATTTTTCTATGTATATATAGTGGCAACTAGGTGGTACAGTGGCTAGAGTACCAGACCTGAGGTCAGGAAGACTTATTTTTCTGAGTTCAAATCTCAGCTCAGACACTTACTAGATGTGTTACCCTGGGCAAGTCACTTAACCCTGTTTGCCTCAGTTCCTCATCTATAAAATGAGCTAAAGAAGGAAACAGCAAATCACTCCAGTATCTTTGCCAAGAAAACCCAAACGGGTCTCACAAAGAGTTGAACATGACTAAAAATCAACAACAACAAATATAAATATAATATGTATGTAAGTGTATCCTAGGATCTCAGGTCTAGAGCTAGAAACCGTCTAGTACAACTTCCTTTTTTTTTTAATAGATGAAGAAACTTGGGTCTAAGAAGGTGTAATGATTTGCTTTAAGGTCATACAGGCTGGAAGCACCCTCTCAATTAATCTGTAAGCTCCTTAAATACAGAAAATGTTAATTATGATTCTTCAGCTATAGTGCTTCCTTCCTACCATATTTATTGGGTTCATATTAGGCATTTAATGACTAATAAAATATGAATTTTTAAAAATTTGGTAAAAACCTGTCAGGGACAGATAAGGAAGAGTCGAGGGAACCATCATTTGGCATGGACTCCATTAAAGAAAATGACAGCAATTAGATCACCTGTCCTGATCTAATGTCAGCGGGCAACCGGCCTCACCCTTTCCCAGTCTTCAGTACACTTCCAGACGTGATCTGCACGTTCAACAAAGCAGAGTCAGGAGCCAGAAGAGTGAGTGATCAGCAGAGAGCTTTATTTTCTCCATTCTTCATTCCTGGCCCTTTCCCTTTTTTATCCCCCTTAGACAAATAGCCCACCTCCCTTGTAATCGCCTCTGATGCCACAACAGTTGGGTAAACAGGTAAAGGAAGGACGGAGCTCATGTCCCCGGAACAGAGAATATCAACAGAACGTCTGGGTTGTGAAATGCAGAATAAAACAGGACACACTGACCCAGAGGCATAACTGCAGTCATGACTCTGTGTTTCTGGTGTTTATGTCCTTCTGCATTCTCAGCATATTCTGGCACTCATGTTCCTGGGCAGAACTACACATACCTTTCCCCCATCAATCACCTATCAAAATTTATGGGATGCAACCAAAATACTTAGGAGTAAATTTATATGTCTAAACCAGGGGTTCTCAACTTTCCTCAACTCTGTAATACAGTTCCTCATGTTGTAGTGACTCCCAACCATAAAATTATTTTCATTGCTACTTCATAACTGTAATTTTGCTACTGTTATGAATCTATCTGATATGCAGGATGTATTTTCATTGTTACAAATTGAACATAACCCACAGGTTGAGAACCACTGGTCTAAACCCATAAATCAATAAAATAGAAAAAGAGTAGATCAATCAATTGGACATGTAACTGGAAAAAAAAATAAAGAACAAATTTAAAATCCTCAATTAAACATCCAATTGGAAATCCTAAAAATCAAAGGACAGATTAATAAAATTGAACATATGAAAATTGTTATATAAAAAAAAAAAACCTGCATATAGCAGGGTTTTTTTTTTTATATAAAAATTTGGTAAAAACCTGTCAGGGACAGGTAAGGAAGAGTCAAGGGAACCATCATTTGGCATGGACT
>CM053587.1:247256033-247295368 GCA_028646515.1 Pseudochirops corinnae
AACCGGCCTCACCCAGCCTCACCCTCACTCAAAAAAACCTGCATATAGCAGGTTTTTACCAAATTTTTAAAAATTCATATTTCATTAGTCATTAAATACCTAATATGAACCCAATAAATATAGTAGATGTGTCCACATACGAGTATTAAAGGGTTGCAGCATTAGGAAGGTTGAGAACCACTGCTCTAGAGCATGCTCTACACACAAGCTGTTTCCATTTGCTAACATTAACATAGAGCCTGGCATATAGCAGGCACTTAATAAATACTTGATTCCTTCCTTCCCTCCAATTATAATAATGGGGAAGAAATGCAATGGAGTATCACTAGTAAATTGTCACTTGGGGAAGAGCATTACCTTTGTTTTTTAGATGGACTCTCACTTTCGATTCAATTTAATTCAACAAGAATTCATTAGTTGCCCATTATGTGTTCAACAGCACTATATATTTCCTAGGTGAGGCAGTATGCTGTAGTTAAAATCAAGCCAGCCTGAAAAACCTGGATTCAAGTCCTATTTCTGACATTGACTGTGCAACAGTAGGTGCATCACTTAACCTCTTAATATCCATAAGTTGCAGAGGAAGTTGCTGACCCCACATTAATGAAACATTTTCCTTCACTGATGAAATCATAAACCTGGACTAAAACCAGCATGGCTGGTAGTGTTTGGCAAGAGTTGGGGCTGAAAACAGTTAGCCCAAACTGAGACAGTCCTAGTCCTCAAGGAATTTATATTCTACTCAGGATGTGCACATGTAACACAGATAAATAAATGTAAAGTCATTTCAGATAGCTGGGGCACCAATATGGTGTCTGTTTTAGGAGACCTGATGGAAAATAGGGGGCTCCATTCTCTATCTGATCTTTCTATAGCTGTGAGATGATACATGTAAAATGCTTTGCAAACTTTTGAGGGACTATATAAATGTCAGGTAATATCTCCTTTGTAATCTACGATGATCATTGTTATCTTTAATCTTTGCCCCATCTTCAGGGCCTTTCTACCATCAATGCTTAGTTATTTTTGGCAATATTTTAACCCCAGGTTAAGGTTAGCTTCCTACTACTGCTCACTATTTTGCCAGGTTGTCTCTTCCCCTCTTAAGTAATAATGGACTAGAAGAAAGCCAACTACGGTAATTCTAATGGTAAACCTAGTGTAAAACTGGGGAGGTAAATCTAATGGGGAAAGGTATACAATGTTTCAAAATGAAATTACAAAAATTTTAAAATTGTTATCTTGGATTATACCTTCTTAATCAATTGTACAATCTTGAACTATCTACATAACCTAAATTTTATGCTTGAGATATAAAATCCTGCTTTCTTCATGAGGCTGTATAGAGCTCCTCCCTTCATCCTCTAGAGCAGCAGTTCTCAACCTGTGGGTCATGACCCCTTTGGGGGTCGAACGGGATCACCTAAGACCATGGGAAAACATCCAGGCAGGTCCGCCCACATGCAGATGTGTCCACATACGAGTATTAAAGGGTTGCAGCATTAGGAAGGTTGAGAACCACTGCTCTAGAGCATGTTCTACACACAAGCTGTTTCCATTTGCTAATTCCCTTAGAGTTATGTGATTGCTGTGTGATGTTTGGTTTCCTTCTTTCCCAGATTGTTGTAACTGCTCTCACTTGCTTCATTTCTTTCAAAAATTTAATCAAGGAATATACAGATTGTGATCTAGAACAGTGTTACTTAAGTCAGAGATTAAAAAGAAAATAATAAAATATCCACTCATGAATTTTTACAAGCTACAAAGTGTCACAATAATTTTCTCTAAGAATGTTTAAGAATATTTTGTTTGAAATAGATTAAGTTAAGGGACAGGGAATATTTTTTTTTCAGGGTCACAAATTAAAATAACTGGTTTTTTTAATATTAAAATTAAGAACAAAGAATGACACTCATTAATAAATGCAACAAGAAATAATATATTTCAATCTAAATACTATTAAGGAAGAGAGACAAAAGGGGAGGAAGGAAGGGGAATGGTAAAAATCTGTAACAATGTTTGCCAGTAGAACGTAAATTTTGTGAGGGCACAAACTGCTTGGTTTTTGTCTTTCTTTTCCAAAGTGCCCAACACATCAGAGGTGCTTAATAAAATGCTGTGGAATTGAAAAATATCTTATTAAGTTTTAAAGAAAAGTTATCAAACATTGCCCAACTTGTTATGAAGTTTTATTTTCTAAGTATGTTGATACCTGTGCATATAATATGTACAACGAATAAAGTGCAGCTAACAATCTTAATGGAAGAAATTAAACAGAGATAGTATATATGAAGAAGGTAGAGTCCTGTGTGGAAATCCATGAACCTGAGTTAAGATGTGGGTGAAGAAATGAAGAGGGAGAACAAAAAGGAGATCGTGCCCCAAGGGCTGGGGGACAGGGAGATTATGGTATATGAGAAACAGGACTTGTGGGATAAGTTCTTTATACAAATCATGATTATTAGCACAAAGATATAGCTGAGGGAGGATTTTAACTCTTTGAAGGTGTATAGAAGTCTCTCCTGGTGACAGGGAGAGCAACTGAGAAACTCTTGACTTATCTTCCCCATAATTTCATCCTAAAATATAAATAATTTCTTTTTCATTTACAATGTTACTGTGGGGAAAAGTCTTTATAAAACCCAATGCACTATATAAATAGGCTTGGGAGCAGAGAGGGAAAGTTGGCCAGGCTTCTGATCTCATTAGTATCAGGAAGAAAACTCCCAGTTAAGAGGTACACCAGTCTTAGACTGCAAATACTGTGGCCCCAAGGGCAGCTAGGTGGCAAATACAGAAAATAGAGCACCAGGCCTGGTGTCAAGAAGACCTGAGTTCAAATGTGATCTAAGATAATAGCTGTGTGACCCTGGGCAAGTCATTTAACCCTGTTTCCCTCAGTTTCCTCATTTGTAAAATAAGCTGGAGAAGGAATTGGCAAACCACTCCAGTATCTTTCCAAGAAAACCCCAAATGGGGTCATAAAGAGTTAGATACCACTGAGACAATTAAACAACAACAATGTGGACCCAAAGCTTTAGGAGGGAAGGTTTCAAGAAATTTATGGGTATGATTCCCCATTGTCTAGTACTCTAAAAGGGTTAGTGTAAGCTAAAGTAGAATGGGAGACTCAAGAACGGGAAGGATAGAACAAAAATAGGGAACAGGGAACTGAAATTCAAGATCAAAGAAATGGTGAGAAAATAATAGCTTACCTTGATGAACATGTCACCTAACAGTAATGAATAACCTTCCAGCATATTAAAAAAATAACTTGTGCATATTAATGCAAAATTGCTCAGTAATTTTTGAGGAATCTTGGAGAGTGGAAGAGATGTTAGGACTAGAGGAAGACAAACATTGTGCCAATTTTGAAAAAGGGCAACATGGATCTTTTAACTATAGAACAGTGAAAATTCTTTACCCAGTAAAAGTAAAGGTCATTAAAGAGGTAGTTTGAGGGCACTTAGAAAGGGAATGGCATCAGTCATTCTAACTATCTGTCAGCATAATTAAGAAGTCATGCCATCAAACAAATTGTGGTACATGAATATAATAGAATATTCCTATTATAAGAAATAACACGAAGAATTCAAAGTAACATGGGATGACTTATATGAACTGATAAATACAAATATGTAGGCAGAGGAATATAAAAGTCTTCTAAATTCAGAAGAGATAAAATGGTAGGGGCATGAGTGGGGGAGAGGACAAGGGAGGGATCTATAAAGGGGAGGGTGAGGGAATAGGTAAAATAGGGATATAGGAGGGTGTTTAGATTTATGGAAATGGGAGGATAGGGGAGGGATTCTGGGAGGGGGGTAGGCAAGTTATAGGAGGGCAAGGTAGCGGGTAAAAGTAAAGTAGAGGGGACAAGAGGGATAGGAAATAAGAGATATGCACATACAGAAAAATAAAGATCAGAAAGAGGATATGTTTGGGATAGTATATGCCTATATATGTGTATATATATATATATATATATATATGTATATGTGTATGTATATATTTGTAGCTATGATGAAACATATCTAAACTTTATTGTGGCCTTGGGGAGAGGGGGAAAAAAGAACAAAATAAAAACGTGCACAGCAGAGAACAAAAGAAAACTCACAAGGAAGCAAAGAAAAGATGGACAATTCTCAATACAATGAGTCTTATTTATCACATAGGCTTTCTTGAAATGAAAATTTATTGTTGCATATTTTGAATCCTCTCTTATGTTTTGCTATATACATGATGTGCTTTTTCCTTCTAATTTTGTATTTAAGTTCCAATATTTAAGTTTATGATATGTTTGTGTTTCTTTTTTCTATTCTACATTTGTATTCTTGCATTTGAGTTTAAAATAAAATTTTGGGAAAAAAAAGAAATACACAGAATAAGGAAAATGCACACAATGAATACAAAAACAACAACAAAACCCAAATTGAACAGTATAATTATAATAATCAAACTTGGCCCTATAGAAGAATTGAGAAAATTCAACTTACTCATTTCTTTGCAGAAGTGGGGAGACTGTGAGTGTGAAGCACTGATTACATATATGTATGTGTGTGTATATGTATACATACATATGTACATATATATTATAAGACATGGAGTATGGAATACTCTTGCTTTCTTTTAAAAATCTTTCTTATGAGAGGCAGCTCAATGGATAAGGGAGGGAACAAGATGTATCTGAAAATGAAAATAAAAAAATAGGAGATGTGAATAAAAGCTAAAACCATAAATAGTAAGTCATACCAGACTGATATCGTATCCTCTGACAGTGACATGATTAGTAAATAAAGAGAAAGCCATATACATACTTGAACTTCAGCAAGGACTGGAGGCCTCTCATGTTACTGTTAGATGGAGAAATGTGTATTGCACCAAAGTACGTAAGTTCAGAATGGATTGAATAACCAAATGAAAATGATAATTTAATGCATCCATGTCAACCTGGAGGGAAATAATGAGTGGAAAGTGACAGGACTTTTGTTCTTGGACCTGATAATTTCAATGAAATCATAGAATTTTTTTTTTTTACATTTCTAGATGAAAATAAGCCTGGTTAAGAAAACCAATGCATTCAATGGAAAAACAAACGAAATAAAACCAGGATTCAAAGAAATCTTGACAACCTGGTATAATGGATTAAATTTAATATGATGAAGTTTAACATAAGCTGCATAGCATAGTGGACAGACAGTGGGTTCAGAGTCAGAAAGATCTAAGTTCAAGTCCCGCCTGGGACCAATGTTAGCATTGTGGCATTAGGCAAGTCACCACTTTTCAGTACCTCAAGCAACTTTCTAAGACAGTAAAGTATAGAGAAGGTGCCAGCCTGTGTTAGAAGGGGGGATGCCCCTACACTATTGAAATCACGAGTCTGATTAAAAAAAATTAAAGAATGAGCAGAGTGGTACCTATATCTCCATCAGTTTTGTGATGGCAAAGTTATGATCCACTATGAAATAAAGTCTTACTGTTTCCTTCTAATAACTTCATTGAGGATACTCTATGTGTATAGATTGTTCACATAAAAATTTGAAATAACTGAAAAAGTAGACGTATGGGTTGATGGATGTTGGTGCTTTTGCTTTTTATAGTTATTAAGGTTCAAGTTTTCATGATTTTGCTCTCTTCCCTTCCTTCAGATAGATAGGTATACCTTGAGTCTCAATCCCTCCATGCCCTCATAACTGTATTGCCTTCAGAACAGACTTCTTCTGTATACTTTGTTCTAGTCCGGCTGCTTTTCCCCATCTTTGTTTTTTCCATCCTACTGTCACTTCCTAAAGCAGCATGTCCAGGACTGTGATGTTAATCCAAATGTGGTAGTTCTATTGTCCTTGACGATGAAAACTTGCTATAAAATTTTTTTACAGATCTTTCCCCTCGTTTCTGTTTGCTGTTTTCCTTCCAGCTCGATCCTCTTTCTTGAGTATAAGAAAAGATTTTGTAAAGCAAAATGCTGCTTTAAATGTTCTCATATGAGATGCCTTGTATACATACATTGAAATTATATGATTGTTAAAGATATAAAAGACATCATTTATTTGATTATTCTAATTCTTAATATTAAGGGAACCAGGAATATGTGCTTGTGTGTATGTGTGTGTGTTATGTGCACATGCACACACATGGATGCATCTTTGATGGGTACTATATATTGGACAATGAGCTGGGCCTAATATTTAAAAAAAGAGAGGGGGCTGGCTTATTTTTGGACAATTACAAAGTTCTTTCAATGACTCCAAGCTTTTCCTTACCATCACCTCTGGTTACATTCTCAACCCTTCCCAATCTGGATGCCTTGGTAGACCATTTCAACATGACCACATCTTCTGTTCTTGAACCCTTGCTTCCTTGTCCCTATCATCACTCACTCCTTTCTGAATACCGATACAGCATAATTCCTATTATCTTCCTCCTTTTCTCCTACAGAGGTAGAATCACAAAATCATGCTGTGATTATGTAAACTACAAATTTATATCATCTAATCTCAACTGGGCCCTCACTGTAGCAAAGCAATCTTGCTCCCTAATCAGTTCTCTATGCCACCCACTACAGGGACTTTTCCACTTCTCTCTTCAAGCTTCCACAACACCCCATCTCCCAACCAAAATTCTCAGGTGAAGATAACTCATACTTTGAGGTCTCAATTTCTACCTCCCCTGAAGTATGTTCAGGACTGTGACATTAAGGTCAAAGCTACTGTCTTTGATGATGAAATGTATTATAAAAATGTTTACATATCTTTTCCATCTTTTCATTCATTGTGAAAAGATGGCCTTCTTGCCGTTTGACCCTTGATCTCATCCCTTCTCATCTTGAACAGATTATCCCCACTATCATATATCCTCTTCTCTCTAGTCTTCAATCTCCATCTCTCTCTCTCTACAGGTTCCTTCTAAACATGCCTAAATAAGACTAACCACCTTCATTCTGAAGACGTTCTCATTAAATCCTACCATCCCCACTAGCTCTTTTCCCCTTCTCAGCTAAACTGGAAAAAGCTGTCTACATTCAATGCTTCCCCTTTTTCATTTCTTCTAAATCCTTTCCAATATGACATCCAGTGATCCTAGTTGACAAATCCAATGGCATTTTCTTAGTACTCATCCTTCATGACTTCCCTACCAAATTCAAAACCATTAACCATCTTTTCTTCCCGGATACTCTTATTGGGTTTTCCTGATATTGCTTTCTTGGCTCTCCTACTTGGGTGCCCACTCATTTTTAAAAATTTGATATGTGTTTAAACATTTTAAAATTTTAATTTATGGAACAAGGATTTCCAAAATATAGCATAATAAAGGATAATTGCACATGAAACCGCAAAATCTATTATGTACAACTTGCTATTCATTTTAAATACATAATAATAGAATTAGTGTAATTTTTTTCTTCCCTCCCTTTCCCCTGCTCTAGAGTTGGATACCATTAGGTGCCCACTCCTCAATCAAAATCTGGATCCTGATCTTCAGATGGTTTGTCAGTTAGTAAACATGTATTAGTCACCTACTCTGTGTCACCCCATCTTTCAAAATTCCATATTACTGTTGTGGGCATTGCCATTATCAGGCACCCAGGGTCAAAATCTCAGTGTTACCAACTCTACTCACTCCATATCAGTTGTCAATTCATCTTCCCAGCCCCCCATTCTCTCAGATCACTCCTTTTCTTTCCACTCATCATCCTAATTCAGGCCATCACCTCTTATTTGATCTCCTTCACTTTTCTCCCCACACCAATCTCTCTTCTACAGAGTAGACAACATGATTTTCCTAAAGTATGTATTGAACCATGTGACCCTTACGCTCCATAAACTTCAGTGGCTATTACCTCTAGGATCAAATATAAAATGTTGAACTGTTTGTATTTAAAGTTCTTCATAACCTGATTTCTTTGTCTTTTCAGTCCCCTTACACAATTTCTCTCCAAGTATTCTATAGTCCAAATTAACTTGTCCTCTTTGCACTGACTGTCGAGCTCCCCAGAATGTTCTTCCTTAGAAACCCAGGATTACTTCAAAACGTTGCACAAATGGCCACCTTCTGCAGTTAATTTTTTTTCTAGGTTCCCCAAGTTGCTAGTGCTTTGCCCTATAAGGTTACCTTGTATTTTGTATATATCTTGGGTATGTATATGTTGTCGCAGCATTAGAATATATGCTCCCTGAAGGCAGAGACTGTTTTTGTGCTTTCTTTCAAATGCTAGGGCAGCTTAGGACAGTGCCTATCACATAAATACTTAATTGAATTCTGAATTCTGCAACAATACTGTATCCAAAAAAATGAAAATTGAGGATCACTCAAAAGGGGAAGAAAGGCGTAAGGAAGATGTGAGCATATCGCCAAGTACATGTGTGTATGTGTATATATCTCTATATATAAGTAGCTAAATACACATATACACATGTAGGTGAAGAATTGGAGTAAAATAAAAACATGATTGAAAAACATGGTCTGGTCCCATAACAAGAGGGAGAAGTATGTAAGTAGTCAAACACATACACATATGTATGTGAAGAATTAGAGTAAAAAAAAAATATGATTGAAAAACATGGTCTGGTCCCATAACAAGAGGTAGATGTGTGTCTGTATATATATGTGTGTATATTATATATGTGTGTGTATACATACATATATGTAAGTAGCCAAATACATACACACTTATGTGAAGAGAGTTAAAAAAAATAACCATGAGGTGAATTTGTGGAATTGGAACAGCTATAAGCCATTGGAATACCTATGTAAGATCTGAGTCCACATGCAAAAGTATTAGTCTCATATCTAAAAAAAAAAAAAAACACTTTAAGCATAGACTAGGTAGTGTAGCTAATGCAATAATTTGTATTAAAAAAGGGACTTGTAGACTTCAAACTAAATCATGTCAAGGGTATGATGTATTAACAGAAATATAGGGTCTGGAATAAAATTAACTCTTCTACAGCGTTTTGCTCTAGTCAGAAATAACATTGACAAGTTGAAACCTGGGCAATTCTTAACCTTATGTCATGACACAAATATATTTTGCAATCTGGTGAAGCATATGAACTGAATTCAAATCTGAACTCATACTATGTGACCCTGGGCAAGTGACTTAACCTTTATTTGTTTCAGCTTAAACTATATATTGGGGATAGATAATAGGTTCTACCTCCTAGGGTTGTTGTTGATTAAACGAACCATTTGCAAAATAATTAGCACAATGCCCAGACATACAGGCACTTAATAAGTCAAATCCATATTTGTTTCCTTTCTTCCAGTGGATCCCTATTCAGAATGTTTGTAAATACGTAAAATGCATAGTATTACAAAGGAAACCAGTTGTATAGAAATAGATGCTTTTCCTCATCCAAGCTCATAGAACTCCTGAAATCTATCCATGAATCCCAAATTAATAACTCATCCTTCTTGGAGAAGTTAAATAGAAGGGTGATAAAATTAAGAGTCTGGTCTAGGCTTCAGAGATCATTTGGTCCAAACTCATTCTTCTGCAGATAGAAAGTTATTTACTTGTCCAAGGTCAAACCCTTAAATTGGAATTAAAAACCAATTTGATCTAGTTTTGGTACTGGTTTAAATAGGTTGATCACCAGGACAAATTAGGTCTATAACAAAGGAGTAATTGAACCAAGTAGCACAATAAATCCAAAGACCTCGGAAACTAGGTATAGTACTATGACAAAAATTGCTTTATCAGGGGTACAGATTAGCAAGATATAAGACTTAAGCATATTTTCCAACCTCTCTAACCTTTTCAAAATTAGAATTGTGGTAAAAGATAAAGAAATTTCTGTGCTATACTGAAGAACTGATTGCATCATTATGTATGTAGCACTCCACTAGGCCTCAAGTAAGGACACAAGCATTAAGAGCCTATCATGCGGGACTATGGTAAACCCTTTGCAATTATCTCATTTGATCCTTACAACTCTGGGAGGTAGGTGCTATTGGCATTTTTACAGCTGAGGAAACTGAGGCAAATAGGTTATATGGCTTGCCTAGGGCCATATATCTGTTAAGTTTTTGAGGCTGTATTTGAACTCATCTTCCTGATTCTAGGACTAGTGCCATAGTACAATGTGCCACCTAGATAACTTAAGGGGACTGGCATCTAGCTGTGGTCTGTTGTTTCTCCAGAAATCTCTTGGAGCAGAAACTGAGGTTGGTGAAATGAGGAATTCTCCATTATGGGGGGAAAGATGAGGCAGCTCTAAGGTCTGGGAAAACCACCATCAAGAGGAAGGAGTCAGAAAGTCGAGTGATAGGGCAAAAGGACTGAAATTACCAAAGATCTTAAAAAGAAGAAAATTCAATTAAAGACCTTGAGCACAGGTAGATAAAACTAACAAGGAAGATAATAACAGAAGGGAAAATGGCCTTCAGATAAATTAAAGAAATCAAACAAACATCTATGAATAAATACTGCAAAACAAAAGAAAAATTAATCAATACCCAGAGGGCACAGGACCTTTTGGATTTCCAAGGGAGCACAAAAACACAGGATAGTCCTGACTAATTTGAAGAGAAACAAAAAGGAATACAATTACAAGAAAATATGATCTCTATACAAGCAAAATATATTGATCTCAAAGAAAAACTAAGTTCTCAAAACAAACCACAATAAACTCTTAAGCGGTTAAGTGATCTTGATATGAAAGGTCAGTCACATCAGAAAGAAATTAGAGAAAATACTTCCTTGCAAATCTTTCAATAGAAGAAGAGTTTATGACCAACAAGGGATAGAGAGGGTCACAGGCGATAGAACAATTTTAATTACATAAAATTGAAAAAAAACAAATCTCAAATTTTCTCTAAACTATGTAAGATGATCCAGATTTTTAAGAACCATTGCCTAATTGCTAGGAATTAGTAGTTTTCAAAGGAAATTAGTCAAACTATCAACTATTTTTTTAAAAAAGCTCTTAAATCAATGAGAAATGCAAACTAAAACAATTCTAAGGTTCCATCTTGTACCCGTCAGATGGGTAAAGATGACAAGTAAGAAAAAAATGGCAGATGTTAGGATAGCAAGAAGAGGAATGGGAATGCACTCTTGCTGAGAGTTCAAAGCAATCTGAAACCATGCTAAAAATTTTACCGTGCAGATCATTTGACCCAGCTTTACCTCTACTAGACCTATATCTCAAAGACATTAAAAGGACTGATATGATAAAAACCCCAACATATATGCATATACATGTGTGTATATGTATGTATGCATGCATGCATGCATGTATAAAAGCTCTTTTCATGTAGCAAACTGGAAACTAATGGGGTATCCACTGATCGGTGACTGGCTAAATAAATAAATCTGGAAAAACTTCAACTAATGTGAAGTGAGTAAAACCAAAACAATGTATACAGTAACACAGTAACAAACGACTTTCAAAGATCCAATATAATGACCAACTATGAATCCAGAGGAAGATCTATGCCATCACCTCCTGCTAGAATGGAAATGGATTCAAAATGCAAAATAACACATTTTTGGACATGAACATGGGAGTTTATTTTTCTTGGTTATGTATGCAAATTTGTTACATTGTTTTTAATTCCTTTTCATTTGGGGAATGGGAAAAAAAAATGGTTAAAACAAAAATGCAGTGTTCTTGCCACCATACATTGAATTTCCCGAAAATGTCATGAGGATCAACCAAAATAAAATGAAAAGGGACATTTAGCCTACAGAAGACTTGGGTGGAACAATAACATTCAATATTTTGAAATTTCTCATATGGAATAATTACTTATTTTTTAACTTTCACCTTGAATAGAACACTAGGACCAAATAAATTTTCTAAGAGGTTAATACTAATTTTAAAGGAATACTGCATTTTTACATAGCTCTTTTTTGGTAGTTCAGTAGGTACTTTGTGATATTTATATAAGACACTCCTCATTTTAAATGACTAATAGTCTTTTTTCTAAGATAACTCAAAAATACCTTTTGCAAACTCATAGAATCCTAAAGCTAAAGGTAAAAGGGATGCCTTATTCTATAAACTGAGGCCCACATAAGTGACTTGACCAGTAGAAATAGCAGTAACGTGCAGAATCAGGATTCAAACTCAGTTCCTATGACAGCTTCAATTGGACCCATGCTCTTGGTTCAACTCCGCCCCCCCCCCAAATTCTCATTTGTGCCAACGTCTTTAACATTGGAGAAATAGTGTAAATTGCTTCCCCCAAAGTAGATTTCCAACTTGAGTTGCTTGGGGGTACTAGCTGCCCTTGGCTATCAGTTGGCACATCACAAATGGGACTTAAACCTAGAATCTATCCACTCTGGCAAATTACCTCCCCTTTAATCTCTCTACAGCAAAATCTAAAACCACATCTTTTCACCTCTCTCCCTTCCAAACCAAAAATACTACCAAAGGTAGATTTCCCACTTTTTAGGGATTCAGAGGGAAAATGGGAAAAGTCAAACAGGACCTAAAATAAAAAAACTTCTTACATCATGCTGCCAAGTGCTATAAAGCACCGCAAAGGGTGAAGAAACCTTTTCAAACTAGTCAGAAAAATCAGTTGAGCTCTTCCTATACTTCCCCTCCCACCACCCCAAATAAAGACCTCAAACTCATAGTTCAATTCAAAAGACTGGGACAAAATGCTTCCTGTGTCCAATAGTGAATTATACAACATTTTATATTATGGAACTATATACAACTAAGCTGAGCAAAATTACCCCAAAATTAGTAATACCCCTAAATGAAGCTTGCATAGGTATCTATCAAGACTCCACAACCCCATAGTTACCTAAGACTTCTTCTAAAACATTTACTTACCAGGCAGACAGAAGACCTATCTTTCTAGATTTCAAGGAACATATTACTAAGTTGGGATGGGGAAAACAGGTACGATGAGGAATAGGATAAATGAAAAATCCAAGAGCCCAAAGAATAGTTGAGGAATTAACTTGGGGATAGGAGCACACATCAATTAGAAAAGTGAATGAAAGGCATCTGAAAGGAAGATAGTGATTCTGAAAGGCTGAGATGAGAAGGGTACATTGAAATTTCCCTGGAAGTAATATTCATTAAATAAGGTTACAGCCATTATCACGGCAGTCCTTAAATTCCAGAAAAAGTAGCTCATATTTCACTCAATGAATGATGGTTTTGCATAG
The DNA here is from genome assembly GCA_028646515.1 of Pseudochirops corinnae. Classification (NCBI taxonomy): domain Eukaryota; kingdom Metazoa; phylum Chordata; class Mammalia; order Diprotodontia; family Pseudocheiridae; genus Pseudochirops; species Pseudochirops corinnae. Next base: position 247,269,166 of record CM053587.1, read on the forward strand.
CAGTTTGGCATAGAAGAATTTTTAAAAAACGAACTGGAAAGATGCGGCATCATAAACAAAATGGTTTAGGGGGCCAGAGGAGAAAGTAATTTTGGATATACTGTTTGAGGTTCTAGCAGAATATTCCAAGTGAAAATGGTCAGGAGGCAGTTGGACATTCAGGACTGAAGTTCAAATTAAACAGGGCTAAATATGCAAATTTTGAACCAGTGATAAGTTTGATTCGTGAGGGGAAATGAGAGAAGGCAGCTTAGGGACAGAACCTTAAAAAACATGCCATTTAAGGACCAATGGCAAATAATAGTAAATGAGTAGTCAGAAGTAAGACAACAAAGGAAGAATACTGCCTTAAGGAATCAAGGAAAGAATGACAGAACTGGTATTAAACATAAAGGAATTTAAACTGAAAAAAAAAAAAAAAAAGTCAGGAGCTGGGCAACTCCACATCAGTTGTTGAGAGGATTCTTGGGCCGGACTAGAGATGGGGCTTATGAAATTCTTTGCAGTGTCCTTACTGACCAAACTATTAAGCATGCTTTAAATGAGTATCCCAAATGCTCATTTAAAGAAATTTAAAAGGTCTTAGTTTGAATGTACAGACAAAAAAAAATACCTTATCCAAATGGAACTTTTCCACTCAATTTGTATAAACAACTTTTAAAAAGTCTTTTGAAGTCTTGAAATACTGTCTTTTGGCTACAGACTTCTATATGTTTCTAATAATTTCGGGGGAAATCATGTTAAATTTTACAAAAAAAAAAAAAGATTTAATGCTTTCAACACTTAATTGTACACTCAACAAGTGTCAGTTTTTCCTCTTGGATTTTCTGTTTTATAGGCATTAAAACAACACTACATAAATCTATTAATCCTGTACTGCAACACCAACATATATAACAAGTGTTGGGAGTCAATAAAATGCTAACATTTCTCTCTTAATATGCATGTGGTGACAACTTATGTGGCCCTAGGAAATCTGTACATTATTGCACACAGGATTTTATTTGATATTTTCAAAACATTCATTTTTTTCTGATCTTAAGTACTTTGTCAGCTTAAACTTGTCATAGCTCTTTAAATAACAATTGAATGCAAATGTTAATTGTACCATAAGAAAACATTCTGGAAGAATGCTTAGAAGTTAACATATCAAGGCTGATATTTAAAACTTCAACTTCACATTAAAAGCCATTAGGATTAAAAGGTGACTAAAAAAACTTCAGAGTGTGTATTTAGAATCACACACAGGTTACCTTTACAGTTCAATTTACTATATAGAAATCATGTTTTTATATTCAGTTAAATTCTGGATTAAGATTACAATATTGTAAACAGAAAGGATAGTAACATTAATTCAGTATTTTTTAGCATATCAAATTGAAATACATAGGTTCAAAACTTCAATTTTTATGGCAAACAGTCTTCAAATACAACAGACATCTCCTGAAGTTACTACCATATCATTTACAAGGTAATTCAGCTCTGAGCTGTCTTCATTTTCACATAAAACAAATCTTCTACAGACTTCACAGCAAAACTGATATGCTGTGAAACTTACAAGCTATAAGTGATCAATAAGCTTGAAGCTGCAAAAGTTTGGCATTCCTGGGCCACAAACAAGCACGACATGTAAAGGAGGTAGGGAAGCAATTCCTCCATCTCTGAGTTCTAAGAATATTGCATGGTAAGTTTAGAATTTTGAATTTTGCATAAAACCCTATATTTAGCCTTGGCCACCCCCACAAATACAATTAAGATGACACACCAGCATGCTAAGATCCTAAATTTTAGTAGCCCCAATATTAAGTTCAAATAGGCATTCATTAATCACAAAGTATCAAGCAATGAGTGCACCCTATTGGTTTCAAAGGTTGAATCAAGAATCGTGATCAATTTCTTTCTGCTTTGAAGCAAATGTGTAAAAACCAGCTTTATTTTATATTCCTAACTCATAAGTACAGGTTAGGATTTTCTGTCAATTGGCACCAATGTGAAGTTATATTTCCACTTGGGAGGCAGAAATTCCACACCTGAGCTAAGTTAGGAACAACAATTCTTGTTTTCATTACTATTTCAATCCTGAAAGCTAAAATTAATAACGTTAGCAGTGAACACTGCAAATCCTGACTAAACAATGTCAGGCCAAGGACAAACAAACAAAACCTCCAACCAAATTAGTATAAGAATTAAAATAATGCTAACTGAACTCAAAGTAACAAAGAATCAAGGGAACAGCTTAAAATTTTTTCCTAATTACTGCAGCTGAAAAACTTAAAAGTGTGCTTTCTTGCAATTAAAAACTTAAATATCCAGTGCAAAAGAGCATCAAGGTTTTTGAAGATGGATATAGCCCTTCTTTTTACTGATATGTATAACTATTTGCAATTTATCCCCCCCACCTGTTATTTAGCATAAATTACCATTTCAGCCAATAAACTTGTAATTGTATGTCTAAGGTACTACATGCATTGTATCTATATACAGATGTCTATTTATTACTGTTGGGCTTGCAGGTTTAACATTTTTGGTGTTAGAATTGTTAAAGAAACATATTATGTTTAATAAACATTGCAAACTACATGTCAACTTTTCAGTAAAGAATCTGAAATTCACAATGATTTATCAAACTTATTTTACTTAAATTATTGAAACTTAAATAATTGAAAAAATTAAAGTACTGCCAAACTAAACTTGAAATAATGGGCTAAAGAAAAATAACTTTCAAAACAGTCATGTACACATCTATTTCAAAACTACCTTTGCTAACTAGCCCCTTTCCCAAAGTTTTAGCCTGAAAAAACAGTAAAATCGACACAAAATTTTATTGCAATCATACAAGGGTTACGTCAGGTCAAATACAACAAATACTATGATGCAATTTTACATTTATTAAACTACAGTTCAAAGCACAAATTTACACATTCTAAATACACTAAACATATCTAAATGAAGTCACACTGGTCTTCCACTTGACATTAGATATATCTGGGCGAAAGACAATAACTTTACAAGACTTTCTAACAGGAATCCTTAGTATAAAAACTGTGTACTTTTATGTAAACGGTTTATAATGGGGAACCCAAGTGATGGGCTTCCATCTCCACTAAGTCATCCATTTTGTTGCATATTTTATTTTAAACGCTTAGGGGCTGGACAACTGGTAAGTTTAAATCTGGACACATTATCTAATTCCCACCTCACCCCAAAGAATTATAGTTGTAAGCTGGTTTTGCCTGGTCCCAATTAGCTATTATTACTAATTTCTTTCAAGTTTTGGAGAGTGAATAGTTAAGATTGTTCAATTTTTCTTCCACACTGGAATGTTGACCAGACAAGCTTAACTTGCAACTTCAGGTCTAAAAGGAAGCGTTAATGCCTGTTTTTAAGCTTCAGTGGAAAAGCTGCTGTTGTCTTGGCTCAGCTGAATGCAAGAAGGCACAAAGAAGAAGTTCTTCATCATTGTGTCTGAAGTAATTCCAGCATCTTGCATCTCATACCTATATTTTTGAAAAGAAAATAGTTGAACTTTTGCTGAAATCACTCGGCACAAATGATTTAAAGGTGATAATATGGTAGTTATGTATATCAGTGTTTAGGAAAAGTTTGTCAAACTGAGAAAAACAAAACACACTACACCTCCAACAATTATGAAATGACTATATATAGCATACTGGAAAGAAAGATATTAAATGGCTTGCCCAAGGTACCATGTGCCTAACAGGTAACTTGAACTCAGGCCTTCCTGGCTCTGAAGGTACCTCTTATATACTACTTAATCTCAGTGGTGGTGTGAAGAAAACACTATGAGTACTTTGAATCCACATAAAAACTTTCATCCTTCATGTTATAAGTAACTAGTGAGTCAAAAAATATTTATGAAGTGCCAGGCACTGTGCTAAGCAGTAAAGAAAGGCAAAAAGAGTACTTGGTCCCAAGGAGGTCATGATTTCATGGAAGAGACAACCAGGAAACAATTATGTATGATCAGCTATTTGCAAGATAGAGAAAGAGAGGAAAAGAGAGGAAGGAGGGAGGGAGGGAGGGAGGGAGAGAGGGAGGAGGGAGGGAGAGAGGGACAGAGAGAGGCAGGCTTTAGGAAAATCACTTTGGTGGCTGAATGGAGGATGGACTGGAATGGGTGACACGGCAAGCAGGACCACCAGCTAGCCCAGGCATGAGGTGATGAAGGGCCTCTGGTAGTGTCAGAGGAGGCAAAGAAGCATATGCAATAGATATAATGAAGGTAAAACTGACAGCTCTTAGCAAGAGACTGAATGAGGAGTGACAGCCCCTAGGTTGCAAAGCCTGGGACAATGATGGTACTCTTGATAGTAATAGGGAAGTGTCTGAAATGGGGGAGGGTCTAGGGGAAAAGACAATGAGTTCAGTCTTGAACATGCTGAGTTTAAGATGCCTGAAAAGCAATTAGATATGTGAGATCACAGTTGAGCAAAGAGTCTAGAGTTGGGAAGGTGAGAATTATCAGCACAAAGTTAATTAAATCCACAGGAGGTGATGACATCACCAAGTAAAGGAATACAGAAGAGGACCCAGGACAGAACTTGATGGGGCACTCCTGGTTAGTGGGGGTGATGTGGATCCAGCAAGGGTAACTAAGGAGTAGATACGTTAAGAGATCCAGGAGAGAAGTGTCATGAAAACCTAGAGACTACAGAGTATCAAGGAGAAGAGGGTGATTAATCTTGTCAAAGGCTGCAGAGAAGTAAAGGATAAAGAAATTTTTAGTAACTTTGGAGATAGCAGTAGCAGTTTTAGTCAGATGACAAAGTTGGAAAACAGACCGTAAAGAGTTAAGAATGACAGGGAAGGAAATGGAGACATTTATTATAGACAGCCTTCTTTAAGAATTTAGTCACAAAAGGCAGGAGAGATATGGGGACAGATAAATATATAATTAAAATTAAAATCATATCTTACCAATCACTGAACGACATCATGTAATAAATAGTTGGCCTCTGAAAATCATTAAAAGCAGATGGTTCACGGAGAGTGTCTGCTCCCATGTTATCAAAGACCAGCCAATCTCCCACATTCAGCTCAGGAAGAAGACAGTTTTCCACAATTTGATCAAGCTCATCACAGGATGGACCCCAAAGGCTGCTTGTAAACAGAGGCGCATCTTTCTTGTATTTCTACAGGGAAAAAAGTTTTATGTTTTAAGGACCTCATCAGAAAATCCTAAAATTTCTGCTGATCTCCCCATGAATCTCTCCTCCCTCCAAACCCCAAGACATTGTTAGACAGAGTTTTATAAGGGCAGAGACACTTCTTTCTTCTTGGTATCATTCCTCTTTTCTTTATCCCTCAAGTGTAAAACACTACCCAATGTTTCTTACATATATCTAATAGGTATTTGCTAAATGACTGAATGCTCTTACCTTGTGAACCTCTGGGATGGTATTCAAATTCTCAGACAATTTACTTGCAAAAGAACCATAAACACCATCATTCATGTAATACATAAAGGCTGGTTCATTACTCCCGGTCTTTCCTACAGAAAGAAAAGATTAAGGTCAATCTGAATTTTAATATAATGACTCAAAGTCTAAGCTATACTAAAACTATAGAGAACACAATTAGTAAAACCAGAAAGTTTTCTCATTTTTTCAAAAAGATGGGTTAAAAGAAAAAAAGAGCTAACAACCCCTAATAATGTTTATCAAGATTGTTGACAGCATCTAACTGACAAACTGTTAAAAATAGCCTTTGGGTCCTCACATTCAGTGCAATTTTTTTTTTAAAGTGAGATAAACACTGAAACCAATTTTAGTGCAGCAGAAAATTGTCTTTCAAGTGGCTCTCTCTGAACTGCAATTAGAAGCAAAGACAAAAAAATCTATCTATGGAACACATAAGTATTTTATGGTAAGGAAATAAAGAATTTATAACACTAATTTTTTGTTGTCTTTCAATCCGTAAAGGTGACAGACAAGTATACTCAATATATAAGATAAGTGCCAAATGCTTTTTGGTTTTGTTGAATGGTGTGATATTAGGACAATTATAATAATTATAACAACAATAATAAAATAATTAGGACAATAAGGTACTATTATCTTAGACATATAAACCTCAGGAGACTCACAACTACCCCCCTTAACACTGAAGAAAAAAAGGAATACAGGTGTTAAGCAAACTCTGCTAGGATTTGTCAAGTCTCTTTAATGTAATATTGGGTCAATGCATACAGGGGGATACTAACCCCAGGCAATGAACTGGGATTATTCCCCTAAAGAAAGAAAACAATTTATATTTTACTTCAATTTTTTCAAAATTATTACCTCCAGAGGAAACATTTTCAACAACTTTCTTTGCAATGATATTAACTGCTAAAGTGAATGCAGAAGATACATAGTAGCTTCCAGGTTCTGAAATGACCTTAATGCCAGATCCTTCAGGAAAGTAGACATCCAACAATGGGCTGATGATGTGATTAACCTATGGAATAAAGTCCTAGACAGTTAAGTATAAGTAAACAATTCACTTATCACTTAGTTTAGCCTAAATCAGTCCCTAAAATTATAGTTTAAAAACTCATTTGGTTCTCATCTTAAGCAAAATGGATTGCTTAGCCAATCATAACTTCTTTTTTAGGAACCTATCCACATTTTCAAATCATCTCAAGTCACAAAAACATCAAAATAGACAATAAAAAATTTTTTTAGAGATTATAATGTGCACACAGTGTTACTGAGGAAAAGCACCATTAGCCAGATCTGATCTCTCTAAAGTTTAAGAATCACAATCTATAGTTTTTAGCATAGTTATTCCTCCTCTGACACATAATAGCAATCAAAACTTTAAATAAGGGAAACAGAATTTGTTTAAAGACAAAATTTACCACTCAGTTTATAGGACAACAAATGAGAGTTGAAAGTTTTCCTACATCCATCTACCAGTGACTGCAGATTATAACCTGGAAGAACCATCAACTACTGACAGAAATTCACTGACAGATCATCACAGGTGGTAAAATAAAACTCAGGAATGAGATTAAGGGGCTAGAGATTACTGCCATGGGAGCTAATGAGATCATTAAGGAAAGAGAATGTATAAGACAAAATAATCTGTGAGTAAAATTGTAGTCAATTGCTGGAGGGGTCAGAAATCAGTTGCCATTTATTTTGCTTTTGTTATAGGTATACTCAATTTTGCAGGCTCATTTTTGTCAGTCAATCAATGAACATTTATGTACTAACTGAGAAAAAAGAGTGTTAGAGGACTTAGAATCAGAGGGGCTATATTCAAAACCCACCTCTGATGAACCTATGATCAATAATATTAAAGCAATTAAAGCCAAAGGGCACTGTGCTAGGTGATACAGAGAGCAAAACAAAAGTAAAGCTTAGTTTTTGTCCTTAAGAAGTTTATATCAGGGGACATAACATGTACACACCCAACATGAAGAAAGTAATTTTGGGAGACAGTGGTTGAGAAAATCAGGAAAGTCTTCATAAAGGCAGTACTTTAGCGTTTTGAAAAAACTAGGGAACGCATTCCAGGTACAGAGAACAGCCAGTACAAAGGCACAGGAAAGAAGGTTTTGAGTCTAAGGAACAGAAAAGTCAGTCTACCTGGACTGCAGAGTGCAGTAGGAACAATGTATAATATAAAGCTACATAGGGGCAGCTAGGTGGCACAGTAGATAGTGCCAGGCCTCCTTAAGTCAAGAAGACTTATCCCCCCAGTTCAAATCTACCTGTGTAAGACTGGACAAGTCACTTAAACCTGTTCCCTGTTTGCCTCAGTCCCTCATCTCTAAATAAGCTAAAGAAGGAAGAAATGGCAAACCACTCCAGTACCTCTGCCAAGAAAACCCCAAATGGGGTCACAAAGAGCCCAACATAACTGAAATGACTAAACAACAACTAAAGCTAAAAAGAAAGGGTCACACTATAAAAGGCAATCATTTTGGCAGCTATATGAAGGATAGACTGAGAGATTTTGTGAAAAGAGGGAGGGGAATAACTAGAAGATGTTACAGATGTAGATAAGATTGGACAACTGACAGGATATGTGGCTTGAGAACAATGAATTGAGGACGACTGGGAAAGTGGCTAAATTTTATCCAATATAGAGTTTAGACACTTAATATGAGAACAAGAAGTTGTCATGGTTTTGTGTTTCCTAAGGTGCCATTAAGTCTTTTACACAGTGGTCAACTGGTTAGAAGAATTTACTTTTGCAAAAAACTAAATCTGACTTATTAATACATTACCGACGACAGTAACCTCACATGCTTTGTCATTATTCATACAACAGATTCATTTAACATGAATAAAAGGCAGCACTTTTCCATTTTCCTCTATGTCGTTAAATATCAAAAGAATTTCTACCCATTTTAGAAACAGTAACTGGTTCAAGACAAGATGAATAGCAGAGTGGAAATGGACAAGAGACAGATCTAAGATACTAGTTCTTTTGAACTTTTTCTCCCTCTTGAGTACAAAAGACTAGGGTAGTTAACTAGATGTGATTCTTGGTAACTGCTTAATTCCTAGAATTCTTTCTATAGATAGTAGCTACACTGAAGATGTTATGGATGCTATGGAACTGTCCACCTGAACTATAGCCACTGACAGCCTGTACAAAAATAGGCTCTGTTCATGTTCTTCTTAAAATCTTTTGACGGTGGCAAATGATTGCAATACATATTAAATGAAAATTATTTATCACTGCAATACCTCTTGCAACTGAAATTCACTACCGGTGAAGCCTCCGCCAATGTCCAATATGGTCATCTTAAAGCCAAATTCTCCCTAAAAGACAATGAAAACATTTACAAAAGTTTACAAAATGCAGACTTAAATCCAGCTTAGAAAAATTCCAAATTAGAATTCACTCTAAATATAATAATGAGTAATATAGCACCATGGAAAGAACACTATATTTGAAATCAAAGGACCTGGTTCATACCCTATCTGCTAATTACCTATGTGACTTTTAACCTAAGGTTCAGTTCCTCCATCTGCAAAATCAGACTAGAAGACACCTAAGATCCCATTTGGTTCTAAATCCTATGACCTATAATCTTTAATAGAATACCATCAGCTCCTTAATTACTTCTACTAATGGAGAAATAAGAAAGTTTTACATCCTAACTCTTAGTTGTTATATACCAGTGCTTTTTAAACTGGAGGGTAGCAGCCCACAGTTTAAGAAGCCCCTATTATAACTGGTTGGGTTTTTTTTTTGAGGGGGGAAGGCAAGGCAATGGGGGTTAAGTGACTTGCCCATAGTCACATAGCTAGTGAAATGTGTCAAGTGTCTGAGGCCAAATTTGAACTCAGGTCCTCCTGACTCCAGGATGGGTGCTCTATTCATTATGCCACCTAGCTGCCCCCAAGTCCCTATTATATACCTATCATCCTGGACACTTTCATTGTATACATACACAAGTACAATGGTATGCTTGGTTATCTCCATCACCCTACAGTCAAAAAGATCTCTGGTAGCAGATAACCCACTGTACCCCCCTATTAATAGAGAACTGATTCTCACAGCACTTAAAAAAAAAAAAAAACCACCAGATACACTGAGTATTTATCTTATGGATATCTTATGAATTGTGTGTCACTTTAGGAGCTAAACAACGACAAGCCCTCCTCAGCAGTGCAAGGACCTAAAACAATTTCAAAGGACACATGATGGAAAATGCCAGCCATATCCAGCAAAATAACTATGGAGTTGGAATGCAGAACACAAAGCAGACTATTTCTTTTTTTAATTTTTTCTTTCTCACGGTTTTTCTTATTTGTTATTCTTCTATGTGTAGAGCCCATATGAGATTACAAGTTGTCTTGGGGAGGGAGGGAAGAAAATGTAAAACTTATGGAAGTGAATGTTGAAAACTAAAAATAAATAATTTAATAAATTGTGAGAAGGGAGAGGAAGATTATCACGATTTTTCTTTTTGCACTAATTGGGGGGAGATATTTCTCATAAGATAACCTTTCTTAAAATTTGAACACCAATTTTTAAATGCCTTCAATATCATGTTAATTTAATGTTTGTTCAACTGAAATAAATAAAGAAATGTAACACAGGAGACTGACATTTTGAACTTGAGTCCACAAATATTTTTAATAAAGCTACAAGTAGAGTAAAACTTTAAGAACTTACAGCCATGTCAAACACACATCGAGCATCAGATAAAGCATGAATATACACTTGAGGTTCTTTGCAAGAGCTTGAAATATGAAATCTGAAAGATTAAAAACAAAAAAAATGGTTTTTTTAAAAAAGGAACTATCATTTAAAAGTTTCTCATACCCTCCAAATTCACTTCACGACTCAACAGTATAATTCTAATAGATGAGTCTATTCATAACAGTATACTTTAAATTAGACACAAGCAATACACTGCAATCAAAGGTATTGAAACCAATTGTTATAAGCAATAATCACAGGTTTATAAAAAAAATGTTGTGAATCAACTACCCTACTGAAAACAAAATTTAACAGAGACACACAATTTGTTCCTTTGTAGGCTATTACCCCCAAACAGGTTAAGCATCTGAGAGCGCACACATATTCAGCCAAATACAAGGAATTCAAAAAAGAACCTATTAAACAAAACATGGACAATTAGTTCCATAGAAGAAAAAAGTTCACGTGTATCAATATGTAAGAATAAAGAGATTGACTCTGACATTAATGATGGTAGGCTTCAAATGTTAGGCCTGAGATAGATCACTGACTAATGATAAAATGATGGTTCAAGGGACAGGATGAATGTTATGGTTTCAATATTTCATAGAGACTATATTAAAAAACATTCAAAACAATGTAATGCGGAATACTTCTATAATGTGCTAATTATTCAGAAAACCTTCAACATATTCAAGTCTTAAAAAGGTAATTTTTAAAAAGACTATCTTTGGATTGTCCTTTTAAAGTAAATAAGTTTTGAACATGAATGTGGTTATAGGATAATGGATCTAAAGTTGGAAGAGACCTTAGAAATCATCAGATAAAGAAACACACACTCAAGAAAGTTTGTGACTAACCTAAGGTCATACAGGTAGTAATATAGTAGAGCTGAATTATGAAGCTACATCTGGATGTGCCTGGATGACCCTGAATCTGAACTCAAATCCAGTTTCCCTTTCCCCTGAATCATCACATCTGTCTTGCCTATAAAATACTGGTCAAAGTACAAAATAAAGTCTCTGCTCCAGTCCCTGTCAGGATAGCTGTGTGAGCCATTTACCACAGCACTTAACTTCTCCAGGCCGTAGCTTCCTTATCTGACAAGTTAGACCATAGGCTAGTAAATATATCAGTTCTATGATGTTTTCTTACAGAAAACGGGTCAGAGCAAAAAAAAAAGAAAAATTTGGAAGGATAATGAAAAATGGGGGAAAAAAACTGTGCTAGAACTTAAAAAAAAATTCTTCCATCATAAGACCTGGATGGTATCAGAGTATCTTTTAGTACTGGCCATAAGAATGAAGTTTAAGTGTAAATGTCACATTAAGCTATTTTCTTAGGCATATTCATCAGTTAAGAAAAACCATAAAATTTCCATTCCTGTTTTTCTTAGAAATTCACTGATAATGAAAATATAACCAATATTATGCTTTTTGAGATGTATGTACATAAATGAAGTATGAAGTAGTTTCACAGTTTAATCAAGAAATATTTTAAGAATGTTTTCAAATATAGGTTTAATAAAATCATCAATCTTAAAAAACAAAACAAAATGTGGAATACCTTATATGACACCCCCCTAGATCAGCACTGCACTTTTCTATATATTCTTAGTGACAAAATATATTTTAAACCCATTTCAGGATTATTTACTACATTGTTTCTCAAATGGGGGTATTTTATGGCCCAGAAAAATCAAAAGTGCATTTATTCTTTTTATCTCTACATATTATTCCTCCAAGCTTGGGGGAACCAATTCATTGTTTACAATGCTACTAGCGAAATAAGGAAGATAGAAGAAGTGATCTCAAACCAGAAATCTCAATAATGGACCTATTCCAAAAACTCCATAAAATAATAATTTCTAGTTATTCACAATATACTATAAAGTATAACTACTTCATCCAATACAGACAAGATTAGTGCCTGATCTTTCTTAGTGTTACTCCTACTGACATGATCCCTACAGATAAGCATAAAGATTTCAATCTTCAAAGAAAGTATGTAAATTTTCAGAGGCATAAAGATTATCCTGAATTCAGAAAAACAAGTATGTGCCAAATCTCAAAGATATATTTTATACTAATTATAATTTGGAAACTCTTGAAAATCAGCAGTCATACTGATAATAACAACATAATTTTTACAAGACTTACTTAACACCAACAATTTGGACATCAAGTTCCTTAGCACATTCCAAGAGGTGCCTACAATTCTTCAGTGTGGTGCCAAACTTCATGTTACTCTCTTCATCTCCACTAATATCTTCTGTTGCGATGTGTAGTAAGAGCCTAAGAGAAGGGGAAGATGATTGGGGCACAGTTGGTTTACATCATCATCAGCACATGTGAAGCCTGAAGATTGTCAGAAGTGTGTTGATTATGTTTCCAGTGCTCTCTCCCAATCCATCGTCGATGAGTCAAGTGAACCTAATGAAAAACAATCCTGTACAGAGAAAAAACTAGCAATTAGGGCCTAAAACATGGAGCTAACAAGGATGGGAATATGGAAATTCAGCAAGTTTAAGACTCTGTTGTAGCACCAAGAGTCAGTTGGGTTCTGTAATAAAAGACGACGTTACTTTCAAATGAAGTGCGTCAGTCCATAAATTTACCTGGCTAATTTAAAAAAAAACTTGGTAATGAATAGAAATAGCACTTTTTCAACAAAAATATCAGGCCTTCAAAAAACCCTCCCTTCAAACAGGAAAAGATAATACTAAGATAGTTTGGGACCTTTTATCTTAGTATTCTGGCCTACATAGTATGCCTTACCTTTAAATTATTACTTAAAATTATAAACATCTAATATGAATACAGTATATTTCCTTCTAAACTTGATTACAACCACAATAAAAACTGAGTAAGATTTTAAAAATTAATTTTCCACTGATTTTTGCAATTTAAAAAAATGTGGAAAATACACTAGAAACAATAGCAAACAAATGACAAGCTAGAAAAAATTAAAATATGACTAGGGGTGGGGGGAAGTAGCTTTCCCAGATGAGAAATTTCAGAAAGATTAATACTAGGTACTCAGAAAGCAAGCAGGATAGGAGGCTAATCATTCCAAATGCATTAAAACAAAACAGAACAAACCACCCCATCTATCTTAAAATGTACCATTTAGTTTGGGCCTGAAAATAAAAATACAAGGAGATATACATAAATAATGGGGAGTCAAAGTAAACACAAGTCAAGGAAAATGTGAAAAAGTAGCTCTACTATAATCTGCCAACAAGGAGAAGCAACTTACCTATATTCCATCAGGCTCATCACCTGAGAGAAGACAGGCATAAAGTCCCTTACTCTGTGCTCAATTCAACATTTATACAGAGTGCCAACATCATTAGGTCACTGAGCTATATACATATAATTTGCCCTTACTCATTAAACTTGCTTTAATTGATCTGACTTAAAGAAGATTATTTTCAATGTAAAATACCTCTTAACTAGTGTATTTTAAAAAATCCACTTACCATCTCCTCTCTTACCCCAATCTAAGTCATGCTAAGGTTATTACGGAAAATAAGGTATTACATATATGCTATATTTTTAATAAATTAAGCTAAAACCAAAGTCTTTCAAAAAGACAATCTTAAAATGAAATCTTAATGTAGCTAGTCTTTTATAAATTTTTCTTTCAGGGTGACACACCAAAGTTAAGAGTTTTTATTCCAACAATATTTATGTTGAACTTTGTAGTATTCCTCTACACTCTACTATGTCCCTAAAAACTCTTCACCCAGTCTTCAGACAAAAGTAAATTGCTTCAAAAGAACTTTATCATCACTTTAGCTTACTACTTCATTTGGGTAGGACACACCTATCCATCCCATTTATAAAAAGGCTTAAGAGATAAAAAAGCAAACAAAACACTACCACCAAATTAGTATAGAGGCAAAAATTCCTTCCTTGAGGCTGTAAAGGTAGAGGTGCAAGTAAGATCAGTCTTTTATTCATTTCTATCTGGAATTTTCACATTTCTATAGTATGAAACGGGGAAACTTAAATGATCCAATGTTTTGGACTCCAAAAAACAGCAACCAATCGGTTCTATAATTTGCAAGTATAAATGGGTCTACTAATTTAGTTAGTAAGGCCAAAGTAAGAGGATAAGGGTAAAAAAAAAAAGGTCACTACAAAATTTACTTGAAATGAACCAATTCTTCCTCAAAAGAAGAGCACAGTATTATCATAGAAACTGCAAATGAATCTAACATGGGAAAATATAATGAAAATGCTGATTAGCACTGTTCATTACTGGAATTTTAAATGAAGTTTAACACAGGCTTGGTGTCCTATTTTATTTTCCTTCTTCCAAGCTGGTAGACCACTCAGCTAAAAATAAAGAACCCTACAGTAATTAGAAAAACCCAAGAATGTATAATTTTGCACTTACTTAGCATTTGGATGATTACGTGCAATTTTCTTCAATTCAATCTCATTGTCACATGACATGATATTAACCCCAGTTTTTGCGGCATACTTTATCTGGGAAGATTGCTTACATGGACTTATATCAATAATGTTTTCAGGAGAAACACCCAGCTCTTGCACCAATGCCATTTCATTCTGAGAAAACAAAAAAAAACAAAGCAAAAAACACATGAAAGCAATTTCAACCATAAATTTCTACCCCTCCGTGGATTAATTTATTTTAAAATATATGTCCAAGTATGTGTTCTTATGTAAAGTATACACCCTCCCCACACTCACATCTGGCTAATTTTAAAGGATTATGGTAAATTTTTCAATTACATAGAGGAAGAGTAGCTAAAATTTTAGACTTTTGATGGCAAATCATTTTCAAGTAATTTAAGCAAAAAAAAAGGTGTTCAATGTCATAATCCTAGACTTAATTTTTTTTATTACTCCACGTAAAATGTTTTGTCAAAGCAAAAAAAAAAAGGCACAGTACAGTTTATTTTTTGTTTAATCAGCCTGAGAAATTAATTTGAACTGGCCAGCACAGAAATGAGGAAAAAAATTCTGACCAAAATCAAGATAACAGAAAAGGATAGGAAGCAATCTACAACTCAGTTCTGCTGAGAATCTGAAAACTCATCCATTATCTGCATCAGATTTCTATAGTGAAGTTTTACTATTTCTTTTGAAGCAATTACAAATTCCAGAATGAAACTAACTCATTTAAATTTAATTTCCAAAAGCTAGATTTTTTTTTAAATCATCTTCCAATTCTTACATAATATTGAGTGAAAAACACTATTAATTTCATAATACATCTTGAAATTTCAATTATCTCCGGACACATACCCACACCCTCTTAGCTAAAGAACAGGATTGCTTTGGTCTAATGAGAAGGTTAGAAAAACACTTACTTTGCTGGAACATGCAAATCCTGTTCCAAGAGCTGCTAAAATCTCTAGAACAGCTGGAGCCGAATTGCATTTTACTGTGTAGAATGGCTTTATTTGAGTCACAACATTCTGCCACTGACTGTGTTTCTTCACAATTTTTCCAAGATCTCCAACAAAAAATGCATTTTTTCCTGTCTATGAAAGAATTAAAGATTGAGAAATTGGAAAAAGTTACTCACTTACAAAAAGTTGTGTTCAAACCCCTGAACTTCTTTATTTCTAGATCAACTGTCACTTTAAAAACATGTCCATCTTCACAATAGTTTGATTAAAAAACAAACAACCCTCATCATTTATCTCTGCATGTTTCAAGAAATTCTTTCCCAAAGCAAATTTTAAAATAAAGATGTATCAAATATCTTAAAAGTTGTTGAAGGAAACAGATTAACTCCAGACTTTTGTACAATACATATTTACACAGGTCTTCACAGCTCCTTTTATAAGAGCCTCTAGCAATCAAGTCAGAAATAGCAATAATTACATTTACTAGAGGGCAATGCCTGGCATCATCTAAACGGATTTTAGATTTTGGGAGAAGAAATTTCAGAACTGGAAAAAAAGCACAGATATGATCTATCCATGATTTAAGAGTCCAAAGATGAAACTGAAGGAAAAAAATAACATGTTCTGAACAATCAAATTCCAATGCCAAACAAAAACTGATTACAACAAAGAAAAAGACAAGCAGTTAGAGAAGATCAAAGTGCAAAGTAAAATTGACTAACTTGGATTTTTTAAAAAAAGACAGGAATAAGAGACAGAAGCTTGAAAGGGCAGTTAACAGAAGATGAATACAAAAGAACGAATGAGTGAAAAATTCAGGATGAAATGAAGTTTGTTGCTAGTATTTGTAACAAAAAAAGGTGTGATTTTTTTTTCTCTAAGATATATGCAGAGACAAAAAAAACCTCAAGGATATAAGATCAACACTTGGGCTGGGTGGGGTAGAAGAACTACTGGTGACAGACTATTAAAAACGCAGAACTAAAATTTCTCATTTATCTTTTTTCCCCCATCAAAAAGAAATGATCCTCAAAGAAATACTTAACAAAAGCATTTTAAGAGGCAAAAGGCCCCCCAAACTGCTTATAGTGTTTTCAAATTCACCAATTTGGTCAAACTCAATTTGTAGATTTGAGTCCCTAACTATAAACTCTGAAAACAATCACTGAAATCAAGAAATAAGTGCCGTCAAGACACATAGAAGCCAACGAGCCTGACTAAATTTCTGGAAATTTTTTCTATAGCCTATCATTAAAAGGATGGTTTGTAAGCAAACAATGATCATGCAAAGCAAGCATGGGTTTACGAATACACCACAAAATGTCGCTAAAATATTTATAGCAGTACTTTCTGTAGTAGCAAAGATTTGGAAACAAAGTAAATGTCTATTGATCAAGCAAAGACGATATAGCTTATGGTACATAATGACAGTGTAATATTACTATGTTATGATAAATACAGAAGAACTGGAAGACACATAAACTGATGGAAAGTGAAATAAGCAGAACCATAAAAACAACAGTCTTAAGTAAAGTGAATAATGAAAAAGGAAACCAAATGATGTAAAACTATAATAACCCACAAAAAAGACTGTCTCCCCTCCCTCTCTGGAGGTATAGGGGAGATAATGATTAGGGAACATTACAGATAGTGGGAAATGATCTATGGAAAGGTTATCATGGTGAATTCAGCCAGGGCAAGAAAGACTCAACATGCAGGTGATATAACCCTAAACAATATATCAGCAGTCCCTAAGATTATTTACTTACTAGGGTATGTTCATAGACATAGTTATCAATAACGTTTCCAAGATGTGTTCCTTCATCCAACAAGCCAACAGAGTAGTTTGCATCTTCAATAAATCCTTTCATCTCAGCCGTATTCCACAAAGCCGAAAGTCATAAACCAGGAAAAACAAGGAGATGGGCCACCAAGCCTTACGTTTGGGTTCTTAGAATATGCAACAAACTGTCAAAATAAAAGATCACATGTACTTTGTTACAAATTGAAATTCTTTTTCAAAGATTACATTAATTCAATTACAGTACACATGTTAACAACTGACAACATTCTATGCAGAAAGATTGTGTTAATGGCTTCATTTGGCAGGGTCCACTATGATTTTATATATACTACATACTGGTATTTGTAACCATAAACACATTTCAAAGGAAAACATAAACCTCAATTAAACTGTTTGCTTAGAAAGTTTAAAGTATGTTCCTGGTCATTTCTTTAAATATAGCCTCACCAATATTCAGGCATACTAGTATGAAGAACTACCACTTATTTATGACCCCTACCACTTACGTGACTTTTAGTCATTCCTAATCTATTCAGAGAATTTACCCAGTCTGAATTACCCACATTCCCTCCCTCCACTAGATACACACATTTTAGTAATTTCAAGTCTCATTTATGAGACAAATCCAGATCAAATCAATCTCTACAAACGGATTTAAAAGGAATAGAAGAATAAGACTTAGCTTAAAAATTTTAGAAGTTCACTTCCTTTACGTCTCATCTAATTCCTGGTAAATAATGACTTATCTCTGAACCACATTATTCTGTACAATCCATTAAAAAGGTTTTTTTTTTTGATACCATGGGGGTATAAGGTGGGGGTGAAAGTGAAAAAGACCTCTGAAATCATGGTGGTAGTACTGGCATTCAATCTATAGTTTTCATAGTATTTAAAATCTTCACTTTCCTAGGCAGAGAGATTAAATATCCCCAATTGGGGGGGCGAGGGGGGGGGGGGGAAGAGGCAATGAACCTGGCAACCTAGCATTGGTCACAACACTGATCTCCACAATACCTTTGGTACAACCTTGCTGGGCAATATTTTAAAAAAGAAAAGAAAAATTTGGAAAAATAAAAGTTAAAGTCAGAACTAAGGACAAAGGCATAAGGAAAAGCTCCCAAGAGCCAGAACCACAATAGTGTCTCATGCCTGGGGTTATCAGCAGCCTGTGAGCCTGTGTTTTCAACCTAGGTAATTCCCAAGAATTTAAATTTGCTTTTGGCTACCTGGAATTGAATCTTATTCCTGGGAAGACCCAGCCAGTTCTTTCTTCTTTATTAAAATTAATGGTTAGGGCTATGACAATTAACAAATATTAATACTGTAATAGTGAACAAAGTGATAGTTTGTCTTTTCTTTACATCACAAAAGACTATAGTTTTACACAGATAGGTGTAGATTTGCATTGGAAAGGATCTTATAAATTAAGTCCAAATCCCTCATTACACATACGAGAAAACTGAGGCCCAGAGGTGAAGCATTATACATTAATGCTGAGCAGGGCACTAGTGCTCAGGTCATCATTGATAATATCATGTGTTTTTTCATTAGCCTGGATATATAAACACAAGATGAGAAATGATATTTTTTTCTACAGGACTGCCAAAAAATAACTATAACATGTTAAGAGGGACCAGACAACTTAACTTACTTGCCTTTGGTAATTATGGAGCAGACAGATTTTAACTAAACCCAGTGCTCTAACATGTCATGCTATCTCTACCCCTACTCCCAAACCCCCAACCCTACCCCCTAGGTTGTGTCCCTAAAATTTCTCTCTTACCTTACATGATGGGGTTTACTAAGATATCTACACAGCATTAGGTAATGGGTTCCAGGAAAAGAGATTTACATTACATATAACACCTCCTAGGTCTCACTCAGAACCTCAAACCTCCATAAAATCCAAGTCATCCATAACCTACAAGTCTTTAAAAGCACATCAGTTTCATGAAATATAGAAATACTAATTTCCAAAGTCTGTAAAGATATGAATGCTAACACATGACAACACAAAGTTGGTTAAAATTCAAATCACCTTTTTCTATGAACAGAGCTCACAAACAATGCATTTTCTAAGGGCCTACAGTTATATTCTTACTTTAGACAATGATCTTAGACAAGAGGCTGATTTACAATTTTGAAATAATCCTTCGGGCAGGTAGAAATGCCATTAACCAATGGGCAAAGGCAAACAAGATCCACAATTTATAATCAAGACAGAACAATACAAATCTCTGAAACCAGGGCACTTGTATAGGGAACTCAAGTCTCCTTATTCAATTAACAGAGTAGCAGAATAGCATATAAATTCTTCACTGAAACTTTCAGTTAATATTGGTGAAATACTAGAAGCAAAACTATCTTGTGCTTTATTCGCTAGAAAATATGCAAGTAAAAGTTATGTAGTGTTTACTTGGAAACCAAACTGCATCCAAGTCTTATTTTCCTTTCAATTAAGATTATCAATTGGACCACTACTGTTAACTTTCCTATAAGAGAGCAGGTCTGGCTTTCTAAAGGTAAAAGTAGATTGATCACTCATTTGCGCGCGTACACACACACCCATGTATTGAAAGAGAAGTTTTTTCCCCCAACAAGGTATTTTGAGTAAAACCAACCAGGACCATTTAAATAATAATAGCCTTCAGAACATTTTACAGGATAAGAATGATTACAGTAAAGAGGAATCAAACTGTTTATCCCAAAACTTTATTTAGTGGGTTTGCATTCACTTATACTTGCCACTCCAAATAATACATAGTTATCCAATTATTGACTGTTTTAAAACCAATTCTAATAGAAATCATAGGTACCTTAGGAAATTGTTTTAAAGTGGCTTTTCAAACTACAGAAGACAAATACAATATATAAGGAAGCTCCAACTGACATAAAATAAATGATTTCTATAACTTCTATCAATTAAAATAGGAAAGCACTAGTGGAAAGGAACTAAAAAAGAAAAATGTACTTAGGTGTTGCCATAGGCTTACTTAGTTAAAATCCCACAAAAGGATTTTTCACCTGAGCTGACACTTATTCTATAAATTTAGATGTCCTTGGCCATATATACTAGTTTGACCCACAGCACTTCAGACATCAATCATTTTCTTAGGGTCAATTTCTGGCTTTTACTATTTTCCTTTTTAAAAGTATATCAAAGCTAGAGGCAGCTAAGTGGTACAGTATTCAGCACCAGCCCTGGAGTCAGGAGGACCAGAGTTCAAATCCCACCTCAGACACTTGACACTTAACTAGTTGTATGACCTTGGGCAAGTCACTTAATTCCACTTGCCCTGCCATCCCCCCTCCAAAATAAGTATATAAAAGTCTATCTGCTTTGGGTTGCTAATTATTAGACAAAGCCATTTAATTCCAAATGATAACCTCTAGATTCTTAAGGGAAATAGTCTGTTAGGCCTATTTACAACATATAAATCTGTTTCCTATCACAGGCAAAAAAAAAACAACAAATTTTAAATCCTTCCCAACTTCTCCTAAACTTACTCAGAGTATGATGGCTAAACTATACTTCTTACTTCCTCTCTGTTGTCACACATACAAAAAAGGGACCTGAAATTCTAATTTTAGAAAACAACTAAAAGGATTACACTGGAATCACAGATCAATTTTATTTTTATACCTTTAACAAGTCTTTGTTCAAACTAAATTTTACCATCATATTTTAAAGTACTTCATAAAGAAAGGATAAATAAAAAGAGCCAGTCTTAGATTTATAGGAGGTTCCAGGGATCCAGCAACACTGACTGGGTAAGGGGCTAGCCTACTGCAATCCAAAACTATTTTAAGAGCTATTTTAGGAATTAGTTTCAGACATTTTCTTTTTCTTTTCTTCTATCCAGAACTCTAGAATTTACTGAGGGCTATCATCAAATAACAGTTTTAGAATGGAGGATGACCAGGAGCATCCTTCCACAGGCATATTAAGATGGAGTTACTATACACATTAAGACTGAGTAATAATATTCCACAGGCTCTCCAGCATACACAATTAGCTCTTTGCTGATACATTTTGGCATTAGCTGACATCAGAATGTGACAAGAGTAGCAGCAATTAAGCAACTGTACCTCACTGAAGATAGATCTTTCATTTAGGTTCCCTTTACTAAAACACTTTAGAACATGGCAAGTTAACTTTGAACAAAGACCTGATTGTTTTGTCACTCTACAATCCAAAATTTATGCAAACAAATAAATATAGGGGAAAAAGTCTGCTTAGCAATATGAACATTCATCTTGCTTGTACCAGAGTCACGTGCAATAATAAAACCTGTATTATTTTTTAAAAAGTAACTTCCTTTGGGCTTCACAGCTGTGGGAACTGTTTATAACCGTCCCTTCTCAGTACTTCCTGGTGCCTTCATATTGGTGATTGTGGATATCAGGTTTTACTGAGTAGGATTTCCATCAGTAGCTGCCGAAGAAACATAAGGCTCCAAAGAACCAAGCACTGCTCCGTGGAACCGTTCATGAGGTTGAATCCTCATGTAATCAAGAAGACAGCTCCAAGAGTAGTGACTGCAGCAGCTGAGCACTTGCCTTGTTACACACCTGCTACAAAGGCTTCTCTAGTTGATTGTACTTCAGAAGAAACTGATACATCTCTCAAATAATCACAAGATAATTCTGGCAGCAACAGCCCACTTGACACCAAGCTGGATGAATATGGGTCTTGGATTTCTGAAGTGGAGACCTCCCTGGAAGTAGAACAGGGAGAGCTGAAAGGTTGAGAGTACTGTTCCAGAGATACCTAAGCAGGAAACCGAACCTTAACATGATCAACCACAGTGTTACCTTGTTAACTGTCTAAAGGCAAGTCTACCCTTCACAGGTTTCACTTCTTTCAATATGCATTTTATAACTTACCATTCTATTCAGAGCTCACTAAATTCGAATCAGAAACATTTTCTCTATGACACCATCCTGTGAATGTCACACCTATATTATAACTTCCTCACTTCTAAAATGGAGAACATTACTTACCATTCAGGTTACCTTAATAACCGAGAAAACTACTGCACAGTTTCTATATCACAAGGTGGGGGAAATTAAATCCCCATAAAATTGCATTAATACATTGGTAAATACAAGTGGTCTAGGCAGTGATAGGAGAAAATTGAATATCTACTATGCTTGTCTATTCAACATCAAGGAAAATCTTCTTTCTTAATCTTCTCAAAATGTAGCACTTTTGGGGTGGAGGTGGGGTAAGGAATATGATGAGGACAGACAGGAAGCAAAAGTTGTGACAGTAAACAAAAACTCTTCCCTAATCAGGGAGGGAAGGTAGAGTTAATGCTAAAGTACATGGTACAAAGTGCATTTTCTCATGTATTCAATTCAGGAAGCAGGGGGGGCGGGGGGGGGGGGCGGGAGGGGCGCACACGGGAATTGGACCTACTATCTATTAAGCTGAAGGAAAGCCACCAGCATAGTGTACACATAGGTCAAGGAAAATGTAAAAAAGGAAGAACAGATGAAACTGGAGTAGCTGGTATAAGTACAATAAATAGGAGGAACTAATTCAAGTCCTTGAAGTTAATTGATAAAAATATGCATTAATGCTGAAAGATAATCATTAATTATCCTTCCATGCTACATTGAAGTTTTTAAGCAAGCAAACTTACTATCTTAAGCTTAATAAATTACAGCCAAGTCTCCCCAATTAGTGTAAATAAGAATTGCCTGAAGTGGTCACATGTATTTAGATTTGCACTATCTGAAGTTATAATTATGTAAAATTTGGTAAACATTTTAAACCATGTTTTAATAATAATAATTATAAAGACTCAAATGGATGCAAATTTGAAATAAAGGTCAAATCTTTGCTAGTTCTTTAAGGTAGTTGTATGAAACTGTATTTTTACTCTCTCTCCTCTCCATCAATCTATGATTATTACTAGGGTAGTTCTCCTTTAATCAGAAAAAAAGCAAATTCTTTTGTTTAAATAATTAGTCTTGAAGAAGTACAAGTTCTATAAACTCAAAAAATTATGTTGCTATTTGTTTTTTAGAATTAAATCTATTATATGTCATGCACACCAAGAGCAAATCAAATTCTTATGTGCATTAGTACTCATACTGATCATTTGGTATCATGAGATTTCAAATGGAAGCTGAACAACTTTTGAGATCGATGAAAACTGGTTCATAATATAAATCCTTCTGTTAACTCATTTCCTAATACCTATTTAGGGATATAAAATATCCCTCCCCCCCTCAAGTGCAGCATCTGAACTGAAGGACAAAGAATTGGTGATGGTTTGCACCTCTTTTCAAGACATACCTAGGCCAAACAAAGTCTTGAATAGCGCCTTACTATCATTTTTATACAAGCAAGACTGCATTACTCTTCAATTCAAATCTTGACTGTAGCATACATGAAGTATTGAGGCTCATAATTACAAGATGGAATAGACTAAACAAGAAATTCCAATACAAAATACGGAAACAATTACCTCTTTGCACCCACCCCATTCCCAACAAAGGGAATAATCTCACAGATAAATATATAAACCATCTGGTTTTTGGATACATATCTGTCAACTCCTTTTTCTAACTGTTGGGATGGCTTTTGGGATGACCAAGAAGAGAGAATGTAGCAACAAACATAAGACACTGGAAAAAGAGAAGTACTAGAGAAATTTGAAAGAGTAAATAGGTATTATAGGTATGTTCATTTGTTTCTAGAGAATAATTACTTTGCTTAGAGTAAAAAGAGCAAATATGGTATTTCCACATGACATGCACCCACAGAGTATTCAATCTGTGCAGCAAAGAACAAAAAGTAGGCAACTAAATGTACAATTCCAGGAGCAATATGGTTAAAAGCACTAATTTATAAGACCTAATAGATTTTATACATTTTTGTATATATTCTTGTTGTGTTCTCCAAAAAAAAACCAAAAAAGTGAGTTTGAAGGACAGAATCCATTTCTATTTTTGTCCTTGTATCCTCTGCACCCAGAATAGTACTCTGAACAATGTTTGTTGATTGATTTCACTGAACCCTGTACCAGGCCTGCGGTTTCAAGTATAATCTTTCTCCTTTGTATATGTGAATACCCATTTTTTCATTTGGAATTTAAAACTGATTTCACCGTACCACACTGTCAGTTTCATTAAATATTAAACACTAGTTTTGCATTCTCTGGCCATACACACAACAGTATGGAGGACATCCCTCAAAATAAATTATATGAAAGAAAGAAGCCAGATTGAGATTTAAGATTTATCAACATATCCAAAATATCACAAATCCTGAAAAGAGATAACAATGTATTTTTTAACTGGGTCTGTGATTTCATTGCTATAAAGAACTCATATAAGATAGGAAATTGTAAGCTGGAAGACACCTTAACTGTAATCTTGGGTCTATGCCCCCTTTTCCCTCAATCCTACTGGTGAGGAAACTGAGGTCTAGAGGATTAAGCTATTTGCCTAAGATATAGGTAATTAGGTGTCAGAATTGGGATATATATCCACGTCATCTGGCTCCAATTCAGCACTCTTTCTACTATAACCATGCCTCACATCCCCCCAAAAGAAGAAACTACTCCCTCTACCACTGTAGAACAGCAACTATTCTGCCAGGCAATTTCCAGAGGTACTAAAAAGTTAAATAACTTAACTAGGGTCACACAGCCTCTATGTATCAAAATATGGGACTTGAACTTCAGTCTTCCTAACTCCAAGACTAGGCCTTCTACACAATGCTACCTGTACTGAAATAATTAACTACTTGAAATTCAATTCAGTTTCTGTGATTCTATTAGGGCAGGTATTTATATTTCCAGATGTGTAACTTAATGTTACTTATGTACACAAAAGGGAAGAATAATTCATAGGATGGTTTCAAAAAATTTTGGATCTGGAAGAACTAAGTCCTATTCTGCCTCCACATCCCATTTCATGGGTGAGGAAACTGAAATCTTAAAGTTAAATAACTTGTCCAAAGTCACACAAAGCTAATTGTTCATATGGCATAAATCCACATCAACTAATCAAATACTTATGTCATGATAGAATTAGATAGTGGACAGAGAAGAAAAAAAGGAGAGTAAAAAAAGAAAAGGGGGAGCCAGATAAGCAACAAGAATAGGCAAACCTCTCATCTCCTTGACTTTATAAATAGTTTGTGACAACTGGCCTCTGTATACATGGATTTGTTGCCCCAAGGTTTAAACTGATTGACAAGAGTGTCTGGGACCCATAAGAATCAGTTTCTGGAATGGTGGTAGAGAAGGAGGGGAAAGGTATGACTACTGGAAAGCACTCTCTGAGAGGGCTACCTAGACTTGATTGAAGGGTGACACTTTTAGAGTTTTAGCTCAAAAATATCTTGGAAAAACTTGGAAGACAGGAAAAAAACACTTTTTTTAAAAGTATTATGGAGGAAAGGGAGAGGAGTGCTAAAATTATGCAAGCTCAGGGCACTTGCACTTCCAACAATCCCAAAAAGTGTTGTCCTACCCTTTTAACTGTGAGCGAGTTTAGTATCACATGAAAATTTCATAAAGAAGATTTCGTGGGAATACCCATGTATATATACGTATACATACACATATGTCTATATAGGAGGGTTTTATATGTGTAGGAACACATATCTGAGTATGCGCATATATGAATACATAGAGGGCACAGGATCAATTGAATAGGAAGGGATGATACCCTAAAAGGTGGGAGGTGGGAGAGGATTAGAATGAGAGGAGACAGGGAGAGACAGAATGGGGTTAATCATCTCATATACAAGAGGCAAGGGATAATTGTTACAATGGAGGGGAAGAACAGAAAGGCAAAAGGGAAAGGGTCAACCTTACTCT
>CM053587.1:247295868-247352743 GCA_028646515.1 Pseudochirops corinnae
GGGGGTGGGTGACAAGGGACGAAGGGAAAGAATCTAGAATTTAAAGTTCTATAATCAAATGTTAAAAATATATGTGTGTGTGTGTGTGTGTATAAAATTATTATTATTAACTACATCCAACTCGGAATTAAGATATACAGGCACTATACTATGGTAAGGAGATCCATCCCGCCCTACCAGAAATTCAGAGGGGTTAGGGGGAGGACATAGGAGAGAGCAGACTGGGAGAGGGGCTATACAGTAGGATCGTTGTTTTGGGGTGGTGGGTAGGGGAAAGACGGGGAGAAAATTTGTAACTCAAAATCTCGTGGAAATGAATGATGTAAACAAGAAAATAAATAATTTATTAAACAAATAAAATAAGGGTGTGTTGAAAAAAAAGATGATTTTGTTTTTTCAGGCATTTAATAATCTTAAGGCCCAGAGGCAAAAAAAAAAGCGCAACTTTCCAAGTAAGAGAATTAGGAAGAAAACAGGACTCCTGATCTAGGCCCAGCAAAATTTCCACTACCCAAAATTATCAAAAAGTTAAAATCATCTTGTTAAAGTAAGGTAGTAAAAATGTGCCAAGATTAAAGGCAATTTAATATTGCACCATCTCTGCTCCTACAAATGCCTTGTAGACTACAACAGAAAGACTGCAACTACAAGAAATCCGAAACTAAGAGAAGCTGTTTGACTTCTGGGGTATAGCGGAAAGAGTTTTAGACTTGGGAATCAGGATGACATGGAGACAAATGACATCTCAGACCAATTACTTGCCATGTGACCCTATCACTTAACGATTCTGGGCCCAAATTTTCTGTCAGTGGGGACAGTGGGGGTCTTTTCTGCTCTAAGGTCCTAAGGAACACAGCTGGAAAAAAAAACACCCCAACAAAAACCACCAAATTGGCAGCACCACCATTTTTCATTACATAGCTCACATTGCTTTTAAAAAGCAAGAGGACTGTTTGCACATTGGAAATGTGCAACCTTCTACCTTCTTAGACTTAAGTCTAAGTCCTTAGTCCCTTATTTTAGTTTTCACCACCCAAGATTTTTCTATTTTCTTGTATTAAAAAACTAATTTATTCTACATAAAACCAGGTGATTTAATGAGGCAAATTAACACACACGTCAGTGTACATTTTAAAAGATCCTTTGCTTTTTAAGAGACATTCAGCAACACCAACAGTTTGTATGTGCTGACAACTGTTTTTCTTTTAAAAAAAAAAAAGTTGGAAAAACCATGCATATGCCATTGGAACTGTTAAAGACTTCTCTAGTGAGAACAACCATTTGTTAATTTAAGAACTCAAAGCCTCCAATATTGGTATCATATGAAAATACTTTTCTCAGTTTTCAAAGGATGTATAAAACTAAAATATTAACATACGGAATTCACTTTATTAAAATTCACACATTTATTGAAATTGCCTTTAAAAAGGCTACTGTGGAGTTTAAATTGGATTTTTCTGTCATTAACCTAAGATCAGGCCCTAAATGTATATTATCATTGAACACTATATACAAACATGTCATCTACTTGTCTGCTTGGAATCTCTCAACAAGGTTAAAAAAATAAAAGAAAATAATGATTTAGTTACGTTGACTTTCCCCAACTTTAGGAACCTTTCGATATCTTTACATATTAATATTTTTTACGTTGCACATAATAACTCAAAGACCATGTGTGTTCAAAGGAAACATTAACTTTATGGCAAAAATGTTACTATGTGAACAATTCTGAACTTTTATGAACCAATTATTTGACAGCTGAACAAAGATGAGCCACTGCCATGGCTGCCTCTACCACCAATTTCATGAGAGGAAACCAATCTATTCCTGAAACCATTTACAAAGGTCACACTTGAAGCTCTGCCACCTAAAATACCCTTGCTTTAGGTTATTATTTTAAAGAGGGAAACTAGCATAGTGGAGAGAATGTTAGACCTGAAAGCTACAAGGACTTGACTTCAAATTTGGCTTCTGACATTTAAAAGCCTTGAGACCATGAACAAGTCAATGAAGTATCACCCAACTTCTGCATCCTATCTGTAAAATGGGGATAATATCTGTAGTAGAAATCTCATAGGATCATAAATTAAGAGCTCTAAAGTATCTTAGAAGGCACCTACCTCAAATTCAACCCTTCTTTTTATAGATGAGAGGAGACCAATAAAAGTTATATGACTTATGCAAAGTTAAATAGGTAATGGGACAGATAAAGAATTTGAATCCCGAGTTCTGTCTTCTAAGTGAGTGATTGGTCCACCATAACACAATGCTGCATGTAAGGCCCAATAACTGTTATTTAAATGTTACATGCCATTTACTACAACCTCTGTAATTGAAGATAGATGGTTTATATTAATCAAGTTCAAATTTAAAGTCTTTATATTCCCAATGGTACTCACAGAAAGTTACTTTCAAAATTATAATATCCCAATAAATTACTTCATCAAAACTATACTGACAGCACTATGCAGTGATAACATTTCTGTAATTTGTACTGCCATTTGGTGTGGTAGCTTACAAAAAACAATGACTAATACCAGTCAAGTTTTTCAATATGCTTTTACCAAGTCCACTTCTCATAGCTATTTAGCAAAACGGCGATGAAGTTTAATTTAACATGTTGTTTAAATCAAGACATTATACCTATGCACAAAAATAATCCATACTGGTCAACAAATTTAGGATTTGTTGGAATTTATTCCTCAGGATTATTTTATTCAAAAGAGGGTATATATTGGTTTATTTACAACACATAACTTTCTTTTGTGCTATAAAAATTTTTTTAAAGGGAGCACTCTTCTCTTAAAAGTAAAACTGACTTCAAAAAATTTTATTTTGTCTAAACTTCTACATACTGTTAGGCAAGTAACTAACAGCACTCACTATACTCCAATGTGGAGGGGTGAAGGCTTCACTTTAAGAGTGTTTTCTACAGAGGACTGCAAAGTAAATTAAAAGAAAACAAAGAAATCCAAGATTTACAGATACTTCCTGGAACATAAAAGCATGCTTTATTTCCTACCTGAAGTCACTACAAACTCACTTGCTTGTTACATAAACAAAAAGCATAATAGAAAATCATAGAAAAAGAAAATAGAAAATCATAAAATTTTAGAGGGGAGAATACCCTTAGAAATTTAGTCCAACTCATCATTTTAGGGTTGCTCAGCTAATGGTAAAACTGGCAATGAAACTCAAATCTAAGAGCCATACACTAGGAGACCTTTCCTGTTATACTAACAACATATTTTAATACTAATATCCTTTTAACAATGGGGTTTCAAAAAAGTTAAAATGTTCACAAAAAAGCTATTTGATGATACTTGTTTCCCATCTTTCAAAATCCTGCTTAGAATGGATGTTTAAAAAAAAAAGAAAAAAGAAAAAAAGACTGGAGTAAAATGTCTACATTCCACACTGTATTTAGGGGAATAAAAATTGATAAAATGCTTAAGTGATGAAAAAGACAATATTTAAAATGATATT
The DNA here is from genome assembly GCA_028646515.1 of Pseudochirops corinnae. NCBI lineage: Eukaryota > Metazoa > Chordata > Mammalia > Diprotodontia > Pseudocheiridae > Pseudochirops > Pseudochirops corinnae. The sequence goes on from CM053587.1 coordinate 247,299,355, forward strand.
ATGATAAAAATAAAATGTGGAAAGACATATTAATAAAAACTTAAACTCCCTTCAAATATGCCCAATTTGTTCGAAGATGTTTAGGGCCATTGATTTAGAGTTAAAGGACCTAGGAGAAAGCATCTAGTATGACAAGCCACTCATCTTACAAAAATAAAATTAAATTAAAAAAAGTTAATGTCCTATCACAAGTTAAATGACTAGTTTAAGTTCACACAGCTACCCTGATATTCTCTTTCTGCTCTATCATGGTACAAAGGAAAATTGATAGTCTATACTATTTCTAAATCACAATACAACTGTTCAATACCACTTTTCTTCCTATTGATCTTAAAAAGCTAAAACTTCTTTTAGGGTTAAAATAAAATTGAGCTAATTAAATGCTCACATTTGTATTTAACAGACTTAGGACAACATAGTAAATTAAACAGATCCTATCAAATAAAGATAAAACTAGAAATGTCTTGAGAACCCCACTGCCAATACAAGAGACCCAGTAGTACCACCCAATTTTTGGTTAAAATCTTTCCCGTAATGACTAACATTCCCTACAGTCTTGACAGTCAATTCTAAAATAACTCAAAACACACCTAAGACCTCTATACAACCTCATCAAATTCTGTCAGTAAGACACAGGTAAGCAATTAGAAACATCGTTTCTTAAAATGTAGATGGCATTAAAGTCAAAATGCCATATCAATTTGAAAAACCCAAGCTAATCTTTTTTAAATTCACAGATACAAAGGGATCAAATCCTCTTAGCCAGACTACAATATTAAAGGCCAGAATATGAAGTAATTTCTCATACATGTTACATAAAAAATATTGTACCTCAAAACACATACTTAAACTACAATAATGTATCAACTTTCAGACAAGAATTTTATGTAGACAAACTTCTAAACCTTTCTAAATAATCTGTCTGAAAATAGGACAAACTTTAGTTCAGTGATACATTTAAGATTTTACATAGGCTATAGAAATAACAACATAACAAGAGAACATTAACCTACAGACTATATATTTAAATACTAATAATTAATTTTACCTTAATATTTTTTATATTTAGAATATCTAAGTAGAATTTCTATAGAGTTCAAATCTTTAACTTGTAGTTAACCTGATTAAGTTAACTACAGATGAGTTCTTATAACATGGCAATTCTATCCATCAAAAAAATAAAAAATACACAAAAGAACCCAACTTTACAACACTCAGCTTCCAAGTGAGATTTAGGAACACTTACATGGACAAGTTAGGAGATGGAACCCTCCTATCATCAGCTAGGTTCCCAAGGTGGCTCAGCGTTGAAGTCGAACTGCTCTCTATAAAGCACTTCTCCTAGGCCCTCTGGATAGTTGTATACCTGGTCAGAAAGTTCGCCCTAAGAAGGAAAATAAAAGTATTCAGAAATGACCCAACCATAAGAATCATAAGTCATTCTGAAACAAAAAATTTCAACTGTACACATCAAGAAATGAAGTCCAAACTAGTACAAGATTCTGTTAGTGGTATTGCACATGATTTCCATAAATGTAACAATTCAGAAGTAGAAGGGACTTCGGGTGACCTAATTCAAAAAAGAAAAAGCTAATATTTATATTTGGGAATAATTCAATATGTTTATTACTGTAAAGTTAATTACATAGTAAGTGTTCCAAATCCCCCGCCCCCTGCCCAAGTTTTCCTTTTTTAGATATCCACTTGCAAAGAAAAAAAAAAAGTCCATTTGTCTACAACTGGTAATACAATCCTTCTCCTTGGTATCTTCTCTTTAGGTTTCCAGGACACCATTCTGACTTTGTTCTTCTACAAACCACTCCTTCTTAGCCTCCTTTGCTAGATCTTCCTAGAGGTTGTGTCCAACGCTCTGAGACTCTGGTTCTCTTCTCCCTCTAAGCCAGTGATTCTCAACCCGTGGGTCGTGACCCCTTTGGGGATCAAATGACCCTTTCACAGGGGCCACCTAAGACCATCGGAAAACACATTATTTCCAATGGTCTTAGGAACCGAGACACTGCTCCTCTATCTGTCTCCAGGCGGGTCCGCCCACATACAAGTACTAAGGGTCGTGGCATTAGGAAGGTTGAGAACCACTGCAGTCTAAGCTATTTCACTTGGTGATGTCATCATCTCCCAAGGATTCAATTATCTCTATGCTGATGATTCTCAAATCTACTTATTTAGCCCTAACCTCTCTGGGGAACCTCCAATGTACTGCTACTGTATATCTCAATCTAAAGCCCTATAGACATCTTAAATTTAGTATGTCCCAAACTAAACTCATTATCCCCTCTCCCCCCACAAAGCCCTCCTTTCTTTCTATCTCTGACTCCTCATTCTCACTTCCCCCTTCCCTATATCTATTATATTGTAAAAGTCTATTAATTGTACCTTCTTAACATCTCTCATATATGTCCTCTCCTCTCCTCTGATACTGCCACCACCACTCTCATCATTTTACACCAGGTCTATGTAATGCTAGTCCGTCTGCCTGTTTTTTTTGTGTCTATCCACTCAGATATCAAACTAACTTTCCTTAAAGCAGAGGGCTGAACAAATCACCCTCCTACTCCAACTCTAGAATCCCCACCAGCTCCAGAATAAAATAAAAAAATCCTGTTTTGCCTTCAAAACCCTTCACAACTTCACCCCCCAACTCCCACATTTCCAGTCTTGTCACACCTTACTTGAAACTCCCTCCCCCATGTACTCTGATCCAGTGATGCTAGTCTCTTTGTTGTTCCTGGAACAAGACATACTACCTCTCAGCTGCAGGCATTTTCACTGGCTTTTCCTCATACCTAGAATACTCTCCCTTCTATCTCCCCTCAATCTATCTGACTTTCTTAATTCCCAGTTAAAATAGAGCTTTTCCTATTCCCCCTTAATTCTATATAGTTTGTACATACTTGTTTTTATGTTGTTTTCATTAGATTGTGAGCTCCCCGAGAATAAGCATTATCTTTTGCCTTTCTTTGCACGTTCACTGCTTAGCCCGGTGTGTAGCAGCACATAGTAGGCACTTAATGTTTACTGACTTACTAAATAAAATCCTTGTAGGCCTTTGGTAACGTTCAAATTTTTACCAAGTGTACCTGGTGAACCATCTTTCTGTAGTATAACTGCTGCTTAAATTCACAAAAGCATTATCAAGGGTGTCAGGTATTGTGGTAGGGGCTATGGATCCATAAATTTCCTTTGTTAGGAAAATAGTTGCTGCCTCAAGAACTTAACTTCTATTCAAACAAACTTCTTGAGTACAGGGAAAGCTCTCTAGGGCCTAGTACACATTAGATGCTAATAAATGCTTGATTTAGGTTCCTATATTTTTGTATTATATTCACATCCATTTTAAATCTTTCACTTAATCTCCACAATCCTGTGATTTTATTATTCAATTGTTTTCCAGTCATTTCTAACTCTTCATACATACTCCATTTGGGGCTTTCTCGGCAAAGATACTAGGGTGGTTTGCCATTTCCTTCTCCAGCTCATTTTACAGATGAAGAAACTTAGAAACAAGGTTAAGTGACTTGCCCAGGGTTACACAGCTATCAACTGTCCGAGGCCAGATTTGAACTCAGTAAGAGTCTTCCTGATTCCAAGCCCAGTGCTCTATCCACACTTTACCACCTAGCTGCCCAATCCTGTGATAGGACTCAATAATCAAGAAGGGACTTATCCTGTGTAGTGCAGGAAGTCTATGCCATAACTTGTAAGATAAAGAGGTCAGCAGAAGTTATTATTGTTCCTATTTTTAAAATAAACTGAAACTTGACCATGATTTACATAGTTTAGATAAGTCTTAAGACAATTTCTTTGTTGTTGAAGGTCGTAAGCAATTATTGATATAAATTAGTAGTTATTACTTTACCTGATCAAAGTGCATCTTTGTTTAAAAAAAAAAAGTGACGTTAAATTGAAATAGTGAAAAGATATGGCATATTTCATGACTGACAGTTTCATTCAGTTATAAAAGAACCCGAATAACAGATGGGAAATTTTCAGGACTGTTGGATAAATAACCATTACTCTAAAATAGTTTAAATTTAACAGAAGAGTTTCATCCCAATCTCTGAATATTCTAGAGAGGTCTGTGACTCCAATTTAGTTGGAAAAGAATGACAACCTCCCACTTACCTACAATAATAATCCCAGGCTAAACTAGGATTTCTAAGTGCTGGAGGGAGTCAGGAGTAAAGGTATGAATAACAAAGTTGTTAGTCATAAATCAAATTCAAGACAATCAAAAAGCTTGGACTACCCCCAGCAATGCAACCCAGAGGTCACAAACTGAGTTAGGCAGTAGTCCTCTAAAACCTGTGCCCTGGCCCAATATACTTCTGAGTGTAGCCCAAACCAGATGAAAATGTAATTGAGAAATATTTAACAAGATAAATAATATAGATAATATCACATTTTAAAATTAAGTCAATATGCAGTCCACCAGGATCCTAATGTACAAAAGTCTTCCCCTTTCTATTTGAGTTTGATACCACTGCTCTTAAGACACAGGGAGGGGGAAAAGAAAAAGTAAAGAATAATTATCACTATTCACATTTGCTCTTACAGATCTCTCTTAAGTATAGTCCAAGATCAAGGAATGCCCCAAAGGGCAAGAAAAAGGAAAAGGGCCCTAGAGGGATTCCCCAGAATGGGAGGCAGCACTAATCTGATGATTAGGAGATCTGGGTTCTCCAGCTATTGAGATCTGGGGCAATCACTTAAGCTCTCTGAGCTTCAATATTCTAGTTATTTTACAATTAGAGTAATATGCCAAGAAAGACAAGAAAGGGAGATGTGGAAATGTGACAACAAATGACACTCCACCTAACTGAGATATATTAAAGGTGGATTAAAAAAGGTTCATTTCACCATTTCATTAATGCACTGTTCATATTCTCAAGCATTAATGAATGGTGGTAGAAAGACAGCACCTCACAAACCCTTTATTTTGAAACCATATCTCATTCTATTTTTCTTAATATAATAATATTAAGTAACCACACCACAGAATATAAGGATTTTTGGAAAACACTGGCTTGTTCATTTAGCTGTTGTATTCTCTTGAACCTATTTTTATAATATATTGTTTTTGAGACTAACTTAACAGTTTTGAGAAGGGCACTGCTTAATTTTATCCCACTTCCTTACAATATTGTTTTCCTATTGGACTTCTAACAGATTTGACAAACATCTATTAAAAAAAACTCAGAAATCACTGCACACATGTTGCTAAAAGGAAGTATAGTCCTGTTCACTGTAATACAGCAGCATTCCTTTACAAAATAAGTAGCCTTCAGTTTGTTTACTTCAGAATTTCTTTAGACAAGAAAAAGGTATTCAACCTCAATATTAAGCACTTAATTGTAATGTAACAGTTTAAGTGCTTGGGGTACTTAGTTTTTAAGTTGCCATGGCACTTTAAGAAGTAAAATATATTTTGCATTACATCATATCAAAACTGGGAAAATATTCTAAACAGAATGTCACTGGTCAGTTACACAACTATACACTCTTAAAACTCCATTCAAAGTATTTTTTCTACCTGCTTCCATTTTGAATCCTTTGAGAAGCTCACAGGGAACATTTTAATTTAATGGGGCATGCACAAAGTACAAATATTCAAATCAATAATTAAATAAACGTTACTTGAGCTTACATTTCTTTTCCCTACCAGAACAAGGTTAGTATAACTAAATACTTTGTTAACTACATTTTTAACATTTTATTGATACATTTTTGTTTAAAGCAAGATGCCAAAAACTTTAAAAGGACTACTTCAGCAGGAGTAATTTCCAAACCCACGTATGTTATGACTTTTAAATTAACCCGTGTTCCTATTTATCTATTAGCTGGGGAAAAACTAACTTCATAAGGGTAACTCATTTTATTGCATTTGAATGAAAATAAAGAAATCAATTATCACATATTAAGCCTAGGAAAGAATCTGACGTGCTTTCATCTTTAAGAACAAATTATCTTCATCATATGAAAATGCCAAATCACTGCTACTCCTAGACTTTGTGTAAGCATCCACCTCGTTTCCACCTCCAACATACTTGCCCCGTCAGCATCCCGAAATACAAAGCTTTTGCTACATAAGCAGTAAGATTTTACTACCTCTGAGAAAAGGGCTGCATAACATACACAAGTAGTGTTCTCTATATTATTTAACAAAGCTGGTGTCAACATCTTGAGCTTTGTTTGCTTCCAGTAACACTGGTGTTATTTGCACCTAAAAAACAGGTTTTCCAAACAACTAGGCTTTTTCATACTAAGCTTTTAGAGGAAGAGTCACTTTTCTCAAGGGAAAAAAAATGTTACAGGCAACATTAACCAGCATTTTTATTCCCTTTAAATAAGACACAAAATCAGCTAAAGGCTTGGTCTCCCCTTGCTTATGCCTTATTTAGGAGTGAAGTTCAGTTTGCCAGCGGGCTTGGGGTTAGATGCCATTTATATTGCAAAAGGATAGTGCAGAGGCCACCACAACACGGGCAGCACCAACCTCTCCAAGACAGCAGCATTGTTCACATAGTGACAGGAAGAAGAGAACTAGATTGGAGCGGTCCAGACCGGAACAAACCCCTCCTCCTTCCCCCCCCATTACCACCCACAGTCGATTCAAACAAAAAAAAAAAAACCGCTAAAATGCTGCAGCAAAGCTGTATTGAGAGGAAATTCCTCTCGGGTTCTTCCCCAAAGGCCGAATGTAGAACTGGAAAAACAAATTTTGGACACTTTTTTTTTTCTGGTTGGGGAGAGACAGAAGTGGAGCAAGCTGATAAGCATAAGGGGCGTCCACAATTTTAACTGTTGCACATAAACACACGACATAAATGGGAACAGTTAGCAGAAAAGGAGCATTAAGAGCTTCGTATTTAAGTACGGTTGAAAGCGTCCTTAACTCCCCCCCAACAAACAAGTTGCTGTCTTTCATGCAAGTACAAGGCATTTTTCCTGGACAGGAATTCACCTTTCCGGGCAAGCTGCTTGGGGGTGAGATGGTTATCAGATGCTGGTGCCCAGGGAAGCTGTAAGCAGTTATCTAACCCACCATCATCCAAACTTGATGTTCACTGCCACAACCTTCCCCACCTTTCCTTAAAGTTCTCAATTTTCCCATCTAACTCGAAGAGTTCAGTAGTGGGAATTCAGATTTAAATACCTTCAACTGTCCACCTGCAGCAGATTCAGTTGAATCCAACTGTCATTTACCAGTGTGCAACGGACACAGGCAGTTTCTCTGACCAACAAGCTTTCTATTTAAGTATTTTTGAAGCAAAAGAAAAATCGTATTTGCACAAAGAGTATATATGCTACTTTCCTGGGCGGAGAGGATTAATCAACCTAAATCTACACCCTTCATCTCCGTGGCCCTCCCTCCACCAAAAAAGAAGAAAAAGAACAGAGTAGAGAAGTGACTAATCCTTACTTTCCAAGAGGAGACTCGGCTGAGTGACGGCGCCTCCGCCCAATCTGAGCGCCGCAGGGGGCGGGGCGGCAGCCCTCGAGTCTTCCAGAAGGGGGTACCTGACACTGGGGCTTCCCCGGGCCAGAATCCGCCGCTGGCCCAAATTCGGTCAACCTCCCAAGTAAAGGGCAGGCACATCTACTCCGCCGCTGGGATCCACACCAGGAACTCTGGGAAGCTGTCACCAGAGACCTGGCGTGAGGACCCGCCCCCGGCTCCATTCATAACCTAAACCCCCGGCGGAGGCAGCCACGCCAACCGCCGCGGAGGCCGGCTCAACTCCATCGCTCAGAGAGCCAACCTAATTCTGAGAGGTCCGGCCGGGCAAACAGTCCATCTCTCTGCTCTCCCCTACGTCTGCCCTTCCTCCCCGGGCTGGGGGCCGCCTCCCCCGTAGCTCAGCGCTGGGGGACAAATGAGCCTGCCAGACCCCCTCCGGTTGTAGCAACCGGGAGGTCCCCCTCCCCGGAAATAGCAATGCACCACGGGAGAGGGACGGGAGGGGGGACGACGGAGGGAGGAGAGACGACGACCCCCGGCGCCGAGACAGTCTCCCCCCCCCCCCCACTACTACTCCCAGCGACTGGTGAGGCAGAGCTGGGCCCAGCGCGCGAGAGAGAGGGTGCCACGCCGGTTCCTTAAGGAGGTCCGAGGCAGAAACTCGAGCTTTGGCCTCGCTCGAGTCCTCTCCACACTGGCAGCGGCCAGCGCCGGGCTGCCGGGTGGCCCAGACACCCGCCACCGCGCACCCGCGGCCGCCATGTTAGAGGCGACGAGCCCGGCGGGGTGCTACGAGGGACAGCGGTGCAGGGAGCCGGAGTAAGGAGAGCGCGCTCCCTCTTCCCCCCACCCCCTGCCTAGGCATCGAGGGCAGAGCTGCCCGCCGCCGGCCTCCCATTCCCCCCGCCCCCAACTCTCCTTCGGCACCGCCCGCCGCCCCCGCCGGCCACCTCGCACCGCCCCGCAAGCCGCGCTGCGCCGCCGCCACGCGCCCCCTCAGGGGTCGGTACTCACGTGAGATAACGGCCCAAAGAGTCGGGTAAAGCGTCTTCTCTTTTTAGGCGGAATTTTTAAAGAGGGATGTGGTTACCTAAAGCAGAAATACCCGAGGCGGCCTGGGCCATAGGCTGCGGGGACGACGTGGGGGGGAAAAGCGCGGCACCGACACCAGCTATGCAGCAGTGGCGACGGCGGCCGAAGAGAAAAAAATAAATAAATGCTAATTTAAAAAACTCCCAAAACGAGGTAGGGGCGGGTAGGGATTTAGGATGATAGGCAGGTTCCTTAAAGAGAGGAGCAACAGAGAGAGAAGGGGAGACTGAGGGAAAGAGGAAGAAAAAGGCGACGACGCAAAAAGATGGGGGAAGGTAATCGGGAGGAAGAGCAAGCGAGTGTGGGAAGGCAGCGCCCGAAGCGCCCGTATTTATATGGGGGGGTAGGGGGAGGCGGGGCTTCTCGACGTCACAGCCGGCCGGGCCACTGCTCGAGTGGGGCGGGGAAAAGCCTCAGGGGAAAGGAAAGGGGAGGGGTACCAGAGTAGGAGCTAGGGGAGGAGGCGTGGGGTAAGGAAAAGGGCTGGGAAAGGGGAGGGGGGCGACGTGACCAGGCGGTACAGGTGTCTATGGTCTCGCAGCCTCTGGTGGGCTAGCCGCCTGCCAGCCTCCCTCCCCCTCCCCACCACCAGGAAGCCTGGGATCAGCTCCCCTGCTGGCGAAGGAACTGCAGTGAGGACATGGGAGGGAGGGAGGCAGGCGGTGGTGGAGGAGGAAAGAGGGGAGGGGGCCGAGGAGGAGGAACTGATAGAAAGGGCCGGCTCTGCGCGCGCAGGCGCCCGTCGGAGGGGCCGCGGCCGCATTGTGAGATAGGCGCCCGGGTCTCCCGGCGGGCGACGTAGCGTTTGTGAGGTCTCCCTCTAATTTTTCCTGGACCTCGTCGGGGGGATGGGAACCCCGGCGCTCTGACGTGTACGTCGTGTTAGGGACGCACTGTAAAATAAGGACCGTCGCAAATAGCTTATTATGCAGTGCAACACTGTTTCTTTTGTAGGGAAGCTACTAGGCTACGCCTAAACTTGATTATGAGTCTTTCCTGTTTCTCAGCACTCCTTAACTAATACGGATCTTCTGTTGGCCAAGGTATCCTCGGCCAGAGTTCTGCAGCTTACAATAAAGCTCTGTTACTGGATATAAAGGCGTCTTGGGTTTGTCGGGTAATTCAATGTGAATTAAAACATCAGTGTTTTAATAATAATAATAATAGCTAACATTCATATGTTCAAACCTTCCTCATGTGAATGATTTCGCCATTCATTGTGTCAGCTAGCTATGGAACAAATAAATAAGGTCCCTGACCTCAAGAAACTTACAATGTTAGCGATGGTAGAATATATACACAAGTATTTATTATATATTATGTAAAATATGTACATATATTTGTTCTATATACATGTAGTAATGATTAAAGCATTCAGAGAAGAAAGAAATTACTTCTGGGAGGGGTGAGGGTGGGGAGTTTGATCATAAAGAATCTTCACTGGAACTTCGCTTTGAGGGATGGGAAAAAGGTCAGTAGTAAGAAGGAGCATAGATTTAGAGCTGGAAGGGAACTTAGTGGTTAACTTCCTTCCCTCAGTTACTTTACTGGTGAAGAAACTAAATTTAGACAGGTTGTGACTACTTCAGTCTCACTCTGATAGTAATCAACAATTGAAATCCCTAGTCCTCCGGTTTCACGTTCAAAGACCCTCCATTGTACCATAAAGGGGGAAGGAATGATAGAAATAAAATGGCAAAATTGGGGGGGGGAAGCGTATCAGAGAAGAAAGTGAAGTCTTGAAATCAGAAGGTTTTGTCCTGCCATGTAACTAGCCACATAACCAGTTCACTTCCTTTTTCTTGGTCCCAGGTGGAATGAATGTTTTTTATTAAGACTTACCATGTGCCATGGTGCTAATATAAGCAAGTTAAGACAGTTCTTGTCCTCAAAAAGCTTACATTCTAATGAGAGAGGACCACACCTAAAGGGGAGTTAGAAGAGGGGAAGAGTATGAGTTCAGATGTGTGGTTTGGAAATAGCTGGCAAATGTCTTTGGAGCCTGGTTCTGGGCAAGATCAACTAAAAATTAATCTTCTGTAAAATGAGGAGATTGGAATAATCTTTAAGGTCAGTTCCAGCTCAAACACTGTATATTTCAGTGAAGGGTGGATGCACTCCAGTCTGATTAGGGCATAAGGTACAAGATGGTGCATAGTAAACAATAAAGCTAGAAAGGTAATTTAGAGGCCATACTTTGAAGGGACTTAGATGGGAGGACAGAAATTCTGACTTATTCAATAAGTTATTAGGAACCATTGACTGTTGTGAAGCAGGACCATAATATGTTTAGAGCTAAGCACTATTTTTGTGTAGACCTGTGATTTCATTGCTGATGGGAGTTCCCTCTACCAAGACTAATCCTCAATCCTTTTGCATAGTACTGAGAAGTTAAGTGATTGGTGGAGGAGTAGTCGTTATATGTAAGAGGTAAGATTTGAATTCAATTCATTTTTACTCTAGGCTGGCACTCTATTCATTTGCACAATGCTGTGCATTAGAAAGATTAGTTTGGCAGCAATGTACAGTGGGATGGTTTGCAAGGATTCAGAGAGATTAGTCAGGAAATTATGACAATAGTAATAAAATCTAGCCTTAATTGGTAACTCTGGAAATAAAAAGGGACAATTTAAAACAAGTTTCTGAAGTAGATCCAGGGGTGAAAAACAATTGTTAAGTTTTCGGTGTAAACATTTACACCTTGGAAATAAGCAAATGCAAATAGCACTTGGTTTATTGTCTAAACTTAAGAAAATGATGGAGAAAAAAAATTGGGGGGGAGGAAGCAAAGCAACTGGGGTTAAGTGTCTTGCCTAACGTCATACTGCTAGTGACTATCAAGTGTCTGAGGATGAATTTTAACTCAGGTCCTCCTGACTCCAGGGCCAGTACTGTATTCACTGTACCACATAGCTACCTCGGAAAATTTTAATAATGCAGATTAAACTTTAAAAAATGTTGCACACACTTTTATTTTCTCCAGAGAGCCAGTTGTTAAATGTTTGGCAGGATACCACTGGAGAGACCCACTAGGACTTGGTTACATATGGGCATTAACAAAGCAGGAAGATCAAAGATGATTCTGAATCCTTAGCTTCTGTAAGAAAATGGTGAAGCTTTTATTTATCTATTTATTTTAAAACTTTGAATAGTATTTTTTTACAATTACACGTAAAGATGATTTTTAACATTCATTTTAAAAAAAATTTGGCTTCCAAATTCCCTTCCCCACTCCCTAAAACTGTAAGCAATCTGATAGGTTATATATGTGCAATCATGTAAAAAATATTTTCATATTAGTTTTGTTGTGAAAGAAGAAACAGAGAATAAAACTCCCAAAACAATTAAGTGAAAATAGTATGCTTCAATCTGCATTCAGACTTCATCAGTCCTTTCTTTAGATATGGATAGCATTTTCCATCATGAGTCCTTTGGGATCTTCTTGAATCATTGTATTGCTGAGAAGTCAGTAATAGCTAATCGTTATACAATGTTGCTACTATTGTATACAATGTTCTCCTGATTGTGCTCGTTTCATTTTGCATCAGTTCATATAAGTTTTTCCAGGTTTTTCTGAAATTCACCTGCTCATCATTTCTTATAGCACAATAGTATTCCATTACATTCATACGCCACAACTTGTTCAGTCATTCCCCAGTTGATAGGTATCCCCTTCAATTTCTAATTCTTTGCCACCACAAAAAGTGCTACTATAAATATTTTTGTACAAATAGGTTCTTTTTTTGGTGATCTCTTTGGGATACAGACCTAGTAGTGGTATTGCTGGATTAAAGGAAAGACACAGTTTGATTGCTCTTTGGGCATAGTTTTAAATTACTCTCCAGAATAGTTAAATCAGTTCACAACTCTATCAAAAATGTATTTGTGTTTCAATTTTCCCACATCTCCAACATTTATCATTTTCCTTTTCTGCCATATTAATCAATCTGATTGGTTATTTTAATTTGTATTTCTCTAATCAATAGTGATAAGGAACATTTTTTCATGTGACTATAGATACCTTTGATTCCTTCATCTGAAAACTGCCTGTTTGGGGCTGCTAGGTGGCACAGTGAATAGACACTGGCTCTGCAGTCAGGAGGACCTGAGTTCAAATTTGGCCCCAGACACTTAACACAAAACTAGCCTTGTGACCTTGGGCAAGTCACTTAGCCCCAATTGCCCTACCTTGCCCCCTCCGAAAAGAAAAAAAAATTCTTCCTTTTTTCATAGATCTGACAGATAAACTATTCCTTGTTCTACTAATTTGCTAAGGCATTACCCTTTATGTCTAAATCATATACCCATTTTGACCTTATCTTAGTATATGGTTGTAAGATATTGGTCAATACCTAGTTTCTGGCATCCTGTTCTCCTGTTTTCTCAGCAGTTTTTGCCAAATAGTGAGTTCTTACCCCAGAAGTTGGGGTCTTTGGGTTTATCAAACACTAGATTACTATGGTTATTTACTACTGTGTCTTGTGCACCTAATCTATACCACCACCTATTTCTTAGCCAGTACCAGATAGTTTTGATGATTGCCACTTTATAATATGATTTGAGATCTGGTATGGCTAGGCCAATGGTGATGATTTTAGCATAAATAGAGAAGTTATGAGAAAGAAAACATTTTAGGAGAAGGAATAGTTAAATTCTGAATATGTAAGTTTGAAGTACTAAATGAACATCTAGATAGAGATGATTTTAACCATTAGGTGGCATTAATAGCCACTCTCTGATTCTGCCCTATGAAAGAATCTGGGTCCTGATGAGTTCTATGCTTACCCTAGAGGTTTATGCTGACCTCTCAGGATAAATGTGTTGAATACTGAAACGTCAAATTCTGTACACTTTTCAAAGTCAAACATCTTTTGTCCCTCACTTGGCCTCTCTCTGTAGGAAAGCATTCACTTCATTATTAAGGGGTATATGTTGTTTAACCTAACAAGTTCTCAAAGTCCTACATACTATTGAACCTTATCTTTTCCCTGTATTTGCTGTATTTCATTTAACCCAATCACTGTCTTTGGCATAACAGGGATAACACTCCACAGAAATATAAAAATATACTTAAATATTATAGCCAGCACATGTTCCTTGCATAGTAATTATAACGGTAATGGGCAATGCACAGTAACAAAAACCAATTCATTATAATAAGGTATTTACCAAGTGCTTGCAAGCCTGTGCTCTCTCAGACTTTAGAAGTTCCTAGCCAGAGGATTAACCCAATCTCGGAGTTCTAAGAAATGCAGTTTGATTTTGTTTAGTTCCCTATTTCTGCTTTCCTAAGAGCAAGCAAAGGAGTGACATGTGACGCTCAATACATGCTTTTAGTAAAGGAAGTCATGAGAATCTGAGGTAGAAACTCTCAACCTATGACCAACATCATGTGAGATGGCCTTAGGATCTAGGTGGATCCAACATTCTCATCTCAGCTCTGTATACGGAACTCTTTCCTGGCTATCTTGTTGCTAACAGGGGCCTTGAACCTATTCTGGCTACAGCTAGCCAGTCTTGGAGTTCAGTGACTAGACTGAAGAACAAGTCTTGCCAAAGAAAAGCCTGCTACCAATATTGTAACTGTCCTGGTGTTCCTATTTCTGCAGCCTTAACTATGCCCCCTGTAGCAGGTGTATCCCCTCTCATATCCTAGCACTACTCACCAGCGCAAAATCCCCTTCCTGCCCCCAAGTAGCAAGGTTGGAGCAGACATATGAAGGTGTATTGCATGCCCATAAGTCTGTCAGAGTTCTGGAAAGACCCCATGAAGTTTTGAGAAAGAACTTCAGCTCCTGATAATAGAACTGACACTGGGAAGAAGGGAGGATTGGTGACACTGTCTAAGAGAGAAAAGAAAAGAAGACTGAGGAGAGCTTTGGGCAATATCTTGAGATAAGAAGAGAAAGAGGAGCTAAGTCAGAAGAGAAACAGTCAGAGAGATGAAAGAAGAACCAGGAAAGTATAGTATCATGGAAACCAAGGGAGGATTGAGTATTAAAGAGGTGGTGATCAGCACTGCTAAATGCTTTTGACATAGGTCAAAAGATTTGTAGGACTAAGGGGGGAAATGTATCAGTTAATTACTTTTAATTAAATGTTTTATTAGAAACAAGATTGGACATCAATAAATGATCATGCTTGCATAATAATGATTTACATTTAAATGAATTTTGATGGATAAAGCATCATAACATTTTCAGTTTTCACTTTGCATTTTTTAAATAAAAGAAGCATGATCATGTTTATAGGCAAAGGAGAAAGTGTTCAATTTAAATATGTGGTATGAGACCAAAGCTGAGCAACAACTTCTCCTTGTTTGATAGTATATGTATACGTGCAGAGGGGCACTGGGACCCAGATTCTAGCCCTTAGTCTTAGTATTCACTGTCTCAACTCCCTCCCTTTCCCTTGTTCTCCAGTACACAGACTCACTCTTTCTACTCTACACCTACTCATGAACTTCTAAACATGTAAGACAAACTCCCTTTCAGAAACCCAGACTCTTAAATTTTATTATATAATCTCCCCTCCTTCCTTCTTTTCTTCCTTCCCTTCCCTTCCCTTCCTTCCAACTCCAGCCCTCCAACCATTTACCAAGCCCTTTAAATATTAATCATAGCCACATCCCAGCAGGCTGCACCCCCTCTTCCAACTTTATTTAGACTCTAAATTTCAGAGGAAAAGCCTGGGTTCACCATGTTTATTCCTTCACTCTCTCCTGGTCCCTCCCCAATCCACTCCTCCCTTTCAGGTCCCTTTTATATATTGTCTTCCTCCATTAGAATGTATGTTCTTTGAGGGCAGGGACGTTTTTTGTGCTCCTATTTATATTCCTAGTGCTTAGCACAGTTCCTGGCACATAATAAACTAAATAAATTCTTGCTGACTTGACTTGACTTGACTTGACTTGGAAAAGATTTCAGAACCTGCACCTGAAAAGGAATCTTCACCACAAGTGATTATCTACCCTTTTGCATGAAGACCTCCAATGAGTGTGAAAGAAAAATGTTATGTCTTGTGTTTTAGCCAGAGTCAAAGAGCCAAAGAGACAATTTATTAATATATAAGCATTCCAGCTTACAGAAGTCCAAATAGGCAGAGTACTTTCATTAGAACTCTCCATGACCCAAGCAATTTCTATTTACATTCTATAGTAATCAAGAAACAAAAGATAAAATTCTGCAACAATATTTATTAAAAGGTACATGATTTAAATTTGGGGCTTGGGGCTTACTGAAATAGTAGTGATATAAATATCTTCTAGAAACTACTTCCATTTTTCTGGACAAAGAGGTATATCTCTAGTTCCTTCCCTCTGTCAAATATTTCCTGTTTATCCTGTATAAGTCTTGTTTGTATGTAATTGTTTGCATGTTGTCTCCCTCATTAATCTGTGTGCTCCTTGAGAAACAGACTATCCCTTGCTTTTCTTCGTATCCCCAGCCCTTAGCACAATTCCTGGCAGTCAAATCAGTAAACATTTTTTTATCACTTACTTTGTGCTATGTATTGGGGATACAAAGAAAGGCAAAAAGCAGTTCCTGCCCAGAAGGAGCTCACAATTAATGGGGAAAGACAACACTTAAAAAGAAGCTGAAAAGGAATTGGAAGTGAAATGCACATAACCAAGACCTGCAGCTAGGTGGGAGATGAGGATGTGGCAACACTACTGCCCATACTTAAATGGAGGATCTGGGAGGAGTTCTCTAATGTCCATTTTCCTTCCTTTCCAATCAGAGAGGGGAAGAGGTCCCAGGGCCACGGGAAACTGAGGAGAAGTGAGTTTCAGAGTTGATCCAATCTTGCTAGAATAGAGACAATGGTGAGGTCTAGCAGATCAACCATATGGGAGATGGTATCACTTACTAGCCACTTAATAAATGTTTATTGGCTGACAGACTGACTGATTTATAGCACACCAGAGGCCTTATTGCTTGTTATGTGCTTCCATATGAGGGAGAACCCCCCACAACTCTAGGCTTCCCATTCTGATTAGCTCTGATTAGGAAGTTTTCTTGTCATTAAGTCAAAATTTCACTTTTTATAATTTCTACCTAATTGCTGCTATTTCTACCCTCTCAGGTCAAACAATCCAAGTCTAACATTCTTTCCATATGAAAGCCCTTCAAAAACTGAAGACAGATATATTATCTTCATTTTTCCTTTCTCCAGTATAAATACCCCCAGCTCCTTCAACCATCCTCATATGACGTGGGCTTAAAACCATTCACCATCCTGGCTGCCCTCCTATGACCTTAAACAATAGTTCCCAGATCTGAACACAATACTTCCCTTGTGATTTTATGACAACAAGATCAATTTTATGATCATTTCCTTCTTCCTGGAAGTTTTATCTCTCTTAATGTAGCATAAGATTAAATTAGTTTGTTGGGTTGGTTTTTTTTTTTTTGGTTGCCACATCATACTCCTGACTCATCTTGGCCACTAGAACTCTACCTCTTTTTTAAAATATAAAAACCATGCCTCCCCCACCCTGTACTTGTGAAGTTGACTGTTTGAACCCAACTGAAAGAATTTATAATTATTTCTACTGAATTTCATCATATTGGATTCAGTCCAACATTCTAGCCTGTCAATATCTTTTTGGATTCTGACTCTGTCATCTAGTGTGTGATCTCAAAATCTAATGAACATGCCATCTATCCCTTTATCCAGTGCACTGATAAAAATATTCAGCAATACAAGGCAAAGCATAGATCCTGTGGCATGTTGCTGGAAATCTGCCAGGTTGAAATCAAGCCATTAACAACTACTTTGAGTCTGGCTAATCAACCAGTTCTGAATCCATCAAACTATATTATCACATATTGTGTTGTTCATCCTGTTTGAAGAGGATCAGTGATATCACAGGGTGATGTTTTGACTTGGGAGTGAATTGGATTTAGGTGAGACAGAGTCATGCAAAGTTCTTAGCCTTATTCTCTCTTCCTGAGTCATCAAATTCCAGTAGCAAGACAAAAGTCAAGATGATTGGCTATGGCCCAGGATGCAATGGATGACTGTGGCATCTTTGATGCTTGCTTCAGCCACCTTCATGGCCATTGGAACAACTTGTTCTTATCTACCCATTCTGCCAGAGAAAGTCTTCACATGCTTTGTGGAGACACTCATCTAACTCACCAATAGGTTTGAGGCCTGTAGGTTACCCTTAACCTGTTTTAGCCCATCTGTTGAGATGGTTTCCTCAAGTGTGGCTGCTGTGCATGCTATAGTTTCTTGAAATTACTGGTGAGAGTTGGGTGAAGGTTGACACCAAAGGTGAAAAGGGGTTGGTAAGCCCTCACACCAAAAGTGCTAGTCCTCCATGAACACCCTATATACGCCATTTTATCACAAGATATAGATATAAAGGGTGCCATCATAAGCAAATTAGGGGAGCATGAGGGAAATTACCTTTCAGATCCATACATAGTGAAGAGTTCATGACTAAACAAGAAATAGAGATGGTTCAAAGGATATAAAATGGGCAATTTTAATTATGTAAAATTTAAAAAGTTTTTACATAAACAAAACTAATGCAACACAAATTAGAAGAGGATCAGGAAACTGGGGAAAATATTTACAGCAAATTTCTCTGGTAAAGGTCTCATTTCTAGAGTATATAGGGAACTATGTCAAAATTATAAGAATAACAGCCATTCCCCAACTGATAACTGGTCAAAGGATATGAATAGGCAGTTTTCAGAGGAAGAATCCAAGCTATCAGTAGTCATGAAAAAATGCTCTAAA
Organism: Pseudochirops corinnae; assembly: GCA_028646515.1. NCBI lineage: Eukaryota > Metazoa > Chordata > Mammalia > Diprotodontia > Pseudocheiridae > Pseudochirops > Pseudochirops corinnae. Next base: position 247,317,680 of record CM053587.1, read on the forward strand.
TCATCAGTAATGATAGAAATACAAAATAAAACTCTGAGGTATCACCTCACATATATTAGATTGGCAAAGCTAAAAAGGAAAAAAATGAATGTTAGAGGGGCTGTGGGAAAATAGGTTCTTTAACCCATTAAATTATCAATTTTACCTAAATTACCTAAAGTAGAGGCCCTCTAACATTCGTAGAGCTTTGAGCTTGTCCAGTCATTCTAGAAAGCAATTTTGAACCATGCCCAAGAAGCTACCTTTTGACCTTGTGATACTCCTACTAAATCCCTACTAATAGAAAGAGAAAAAGGACCCATATATACAAAAGTATTCATAGCAGCTCCTTTTCCTAGTGACAAAGAAATGGAAACTAAGGAGATTCCAATGAATTGTGGCAGAGCTGAACAAGTTATGGTATATGAATATGATGGAATTCTACTATGCTGTCAGAAGTGATAAAGTCAGAAGTGATAAAGGGGATGGTTTCAGAATGAAATCTGGGAAAACTTATAGGAATTGATACAAAGTTAAGTGAAGAGAGACAATTATATAATAACAACAGTACTGTAAAGATAAACAACTTTGAAAGCCTTTGGATCTCTAATCAACACACAACCAAACATAATTCCAAAGAACTCATGAAGAAACCTACTACTCACCTCCAGATGAAGATCTCAGGTACTCAGATTCATCCTGAAGCATATTCTTCCTTCCTTCTTTCCTTTTCTTTCCTTCCTTTCTTTTTTCTCCTTTTTAACACGACTGATGTAAGAATTTGCCTTTCTTTACTATACACATTTGTAATGGGTTTTGTTTTTTTCTTGCCTTCTCACGGGGAAGGGAGAGGAAGGAAAGAGATAATTCAGAACTGAAAATAAAATAAAATTGAATTATGAAAAGGCAAAATATAGTCTAGTTTACATTTCTTTGTCTTCTCCACAAGTATAATATGGTATTTTTTTTTTCATCAAGTGCTCAGTTAAAATCTAAGTAAACTATTTTTTTTTTTATAACATTCCCCTCACCTGCCAATTTAGTAACTCAGAAAAGGAAGTAAGGTGAGTCTGGCACAACCAGGTCTTAATGAACTCTTGATCACTGCTTTCTTTTCTAGATGTTCACCAACAATCCCTTTAATGAGCTGTTCTAGAATTCCCTTAGTAACTACAGTCAAGCTCACTGGCCTATCCCCTATTTTTCCTATTTTTTAAAAAAAATCAGGACAAAACTTGGTCTTCTCCAGCCCTACAGTACCTCTCCTGTTCTCCAGAATCTTTCAAAAACCACTAACAGTGGCACGGCAATGATACCTGCCAGTTCTTTCAGAACCCGAGGATATAGTTAATCTAGGTCAGGTAATTTGAATTTATTAAAGATGGCTAAGTGCTCTCTTCTCTTTACTTATTTGGGGTATTGACTCTCTATTGGCCACTTTTATTTTGCTATTCCTAGCATAATGGTCATTTATCTTATTAGCAAAAACAGAAGCTGAACAATTAATAGCTAGCATTTATATAATGATTTAAGGCTTACAAAATGCCATACAAATATTAGATCATTTTTATGCTCACAACAACCCTGGGAAATAGGTGCCATCATCACCCCCATTTTACAGATAAGAAAACTGAGGCAGAGATTAAGAGACTTTCTCAGGGCGACACAGCTGACAAGTATCTGAGGCTGGATTTGAACTCCTGATTCTAGGTCCAGAGCTCAATCCATCATGCTGCCATCTAGATCTTAAGCAAAGAATTAAGCAGCTCTGGTTTTGTTTTTGCTTTTGTTGTTGTTGTTGCCAATCATCATCTCATCTACTCCAAGCAACAATCCTCTGGTTCTTTGATCCTTCTTTTCCCTCTAAAACTGCCGAGCACCGGCTCCTAGGCCACTCTCCCATACCTATTTATCATCTTTAGTTTCCTAGGTCTTTCTTACTCATTCTAAACTTTGGCATTTCTGACTGTGCCAACTCTTGTTTGTCTTCCATTACCTGCCCTTGCTTTTATCTACTGAAAATATCCTTTTAGAATTTGAAGTGACAGTGATTTCATGTGCATTCCTATTTGTCTCTTTAAGCAACTACCATGTTTCCCTCTCTGTCTTTGGAATTTCATTTCTGAGAGTTTTCCCTCCCTCCTGGGCTGATTTGAGATTATATCTATTCTTTTTTGTAGACAACTACACTTTGAAATCAACTTTCCCCAAATCTAGAGTGCATTCTAAGCATGATTTTCTTTCTTAATTAAGCCACTATAGCTATCTGGACCCAAACTATGATTTATCTTCACATCCTATATGTCAGTCAACCTAGACCATTTTGCCTTCTGCATGCTGTCATGTATCACCTTCCCACCTCACTTTCTACCTCTTTGCCTGGGAATAGTAATCAAATCAATGGTACTATTACTTCTAGAAAGAACCTGCCAATTGATTTCCTCAAGTCTCCACTTACCACTTATCTGATTATACATACCAAGACTTCCTTCTCTGGTTATTACTCCTTTTAATGTGTTACTACTCCTATTAAAATGTAAGTTAACTTGAAGGTAGGGACTACATCTTTTTTTTCATTTGTATCTCTAGTATGGAATATAGTATCTGGCATGTAGTGGGGGCTTAATAAATGCTCGTTCATTCATTCTCTATCATAAATTTGAGGAGGGAACAGTTACCACCACCTCCCCCCCCCCAAGGTTCCAGTCAGTATCTCCTTATACAGAGTAAAATGTCCCCTTCTTGATTCTTATACCTTTTGAAGGATGAAATTCATTAGGGCAAGTCAAGAAGTTAATAGCTGTTTTGCTTTTTGAAGAGAGAGCTCCTACTGCTGTATGGATAACTGGAGCTTCTACACACTACTTTATCATGTCTCTGTGCCAAGCTTGGGAATCTCTCTCTTAAGTTCTTCACCTGTGTTCCCTCTGTCCAGAACTGCTTTAATTTTTCCTTTTATTAATCTTTACCTGAATGCTCACCACTACATTTCTCTCTCCCCCTCTTCCCACTGTCTGAATTTCTTCACATATGTTTGCCTTAATTTTTGATGCTACCCCATCCCCTTTTCAGTACTCTGTTTCTTTTTAAAAAGGATTGACCATTCAACGCCATATTCCAGTCCTAAGTTTTATCCTGCGAACTCTGAATCATATCTATAAAGACAAATTTACCTCTTGATTATTATCTAAACTTTGAACATTTATGAGTTGATATTGGAGGTCATTAGTTTTGCTACTAGCTTCTTTCTTGGAATTTGCTACCTGTTCATTTCTGGGTATCTCATTGCTATTCTTCCTACGCTGAAACTACTCATTATGATATTTATCTTGGTAGGCATACATGGGGAATATTTTTCCTTTGCTAATACTTTTACTTTTAAATCTCTTATGATTAGATTTGCAAGAAAGCAGGCAAATATATTCTTCCTAACCTTTCTAGAATAGGCAAACCTATTCTTCCTAATTTACTCTCCTTCCTTGACCAAGAGTCTGTACTGCTTATATTTTAAACTCTGGGGCAGAAATACAAATAACATTTCCTGACGTCCAGCCATCTGTTTACTTTCCAAATCAATTGTTCTTTTTTGTATCCCTTACTTCCAATAGGACATAGTGAGGAAAGTACAACCTTATGTCTTATGGTCTTCAGTATTTTGGGGTTTTTTTTGCCCAAGATTCATCATCGTTTTTGGTAACATTTTCTAAGTATCTTCTATCTAGCACTATCATTTGTGCCCATGTGAATGACCAGAAGCTAGTAGTAGTCATCTGTTTTGACAAGTCTTGGGAGCTGCTCTATTATACCTTGGGTACATGCCCTGGGAAGACTACAGACCTCTCTGTTGTTGGTATCAAGTCTACAAATAGCCACTTCTGTACCCCTATGCAGGAAATCATCAATCACTACTTCTCTTTGTTCTCTGACCCTTACTGGATGATGTCTCACCTGATAAAGCTCTATTTTATCATTCCTTGGAGGACAAGCAACTGCTTCCCCCTCAGAGTATCCAGAACCCTCTTCTTTAAGAGTCTACTCAGATGAGTGTGTGTGTGTGTGTGTGTGTTTTAATTTCAAGAAATAGTCATTGTTTTCCTTACCTTTCTTTTCTGAGTAATATTTCTCCCATTTCTAACCTCTTAAAAAGGATCACGTTTCCTCTTTGCTACTCGAGTTTATTTCACCCCTTCCCATTTTAGCAGTACTGATTTTTATTGTTGTTATTGTTTTGACTTGTTTTGTTGTTTTTGCTTCTATCATTGACTTTGATAACCTGGGTATAGATATGTGTTCTTGAATCATCTTCTCTCTTGGAGGGAGAATAGCCTACTTGGAACATAAATAGCAATCATTTGGCTGTGGAAGAAATATGAATATTGCACACACTTTAAATCCTTGCAAAATTCTGATCTCCATTTTGAATGAAACTCTCAACATCATTTAAAAAATTAAAAAAATTACTTATCGTCATTTATATCTATCTTATCTACCTTTAAGACATTTATCACCCTTCTTCACCTATTGGCATCTTGACAGCCATACTCAATTTCCTTTTCTTGGTCTCACCAACAACTCTCTTTCTTTCTTTCTTTTCCCCTTTCTCATTAACTTCTATTTAATTCACTTACCTTTTCTAACTTACCACCTCTAGCCTACTATTTTTTTCCTTTTCCTTGTTTTTGAATCCTTAAAGTCTGTATTCTTTTCTTTTTTGAGGCAACTGGGGTTAAATGATTTGCCAAGGGTCACACAGCTTGTAAGTGTCTGAGATTGGATTTGAACTCAGGTCCTCCTGATTCCAGGGCCAGTGGTCTGTCCACTGAATTTCTATTAGAACAGTTAGGATAGACCTTATTAACCTGTCTTCTATATTTACTAAATGGTTTGTTAGGAAGTTAGGGACAAGAAGGCTTTAATTTCTCTAGATACAAACTTGTATTAACACATTGATTACATGGTAGAACTCAGCAATACCAATTAAAAATGTTGCACAATGCTGAGGTAGTTAATTCCTTGAGAGCAAAAATCTCGTCTTATGTTTCTACTGTGCTTATCTCTCAACAGATGAACAATAAATATGAAAAGAGAGAAGGGAAAGAAAGAGGAGAGATCTCATTAGAGGACAGGTAGTAGATTGTTATAGAGAGGTAGGGTGGTTTCATGCAGTATTTCTCAATCACAGGTGTTTGATGTAGAATTTAAAGAAGTGACCTAAACCTGAACAGTATAGTATTATGTTATCTTACTACTCTCCTATTGAAACACTGCCTTGTTTGGCATTCAGTATGTAAATCTGGGTATGAGTAACCTGATTTGGCAAAATTACAAATACAATTGAGTCTACACTCATTGGCTAGCCCTTTCCTATGAGATAGTTGCATAAGTGTCACAAAGAATTGGGAGGCACCTTCTAGATGATCTAGTTCATTAAACAACAAAACAATCAACAATCATGTATTAAGTGCCTCGTAGGTGTTGGTCTAGAGTACTGTTCTTAGTGCTAGAGATATAAAAACAAAAATGAAACAATTTCTGCCTTCAAGAAGAAATATAATTTATTGTCTTTCCCAATGTGCTCCTTCTTTTAGAACCATTATATAAATCAAAAGCCAGTAAACAATGTCTGTATATCACTTGATTTAAAATGTTTTCTTTAGACACAAAAGCTTGTATAAACATAGATTTTTAGGTAAGGGAAATATCAAAACTATAAATTACAGAAGTGTTGCTGATTTGTATCAGTGGAGCAAGTTTACACATGGGGTGCTCTTAAAAGACTTGAAATCATATGACTGAATTAGGAAAAAACCAATTCTTGGCATAAAAATAGTCAACAGCAAGCTCTCACTCTTTGAGGCTAAGTTAGGTCTATACTGTTATGCTTGAAATATCCTGCATGAAAAGGTGTAAACAGAACATCAAATCTAGAAAAAATACATAAATGAACATTTCACTGTAGTGGGAATAGCCCTGGAGCCAGGAGACCTGGATTCAAGACACAGTTCTGTCACTGAGTGAGCTTGACAAATTTCACTGGACTGATGTTTTCACATGTGTAAAATGAAGGATTTGGATCAGATGATCTCTAAGGTTATGCCTGCATCTAATATTATGTAGATCTATAAATAGTTACTTAAAATAAAAAGCTCAGTACTTTTCTCCTTCTTCTTTTTTTTTGCTGAACTTTTGGTTTTATTGGTACTAGAAAGTCTAGTTCTGAAACTTGGTTTTAAAGAGTTGCCTGGGGGCATTGAGAAGGGAAGTGATTTACCTAGGATCCCATAGACTATATAAGTCTGAGGCTAGACTTGAACTTAGGTTTTTCTAACTTCAAGACCAGAACTCTATCCACTACTCTACACAGATGAAAATCTATAAGGATCAAAAATGATATTTGGTTTGGTACTTTATTAAGTGTTTTTACATCGATTATCTCCTCATAACTCTGAGGTAAATAGTGAAAACAATTTATAATCTCACTTTATGATTACATAAGTTTCTACAACATACTAGTACATTTTATAAACATTATCTAATTTGATTCTCAGAACAACTCTGAGAGGTGGAAGCATCTTGGCCGTAGTAGCTAGAGAGATGAATATGGAGTCAGGAAGAACTATGTTCAAATCTCGCCTCTAAGTCATCTCTTTCTGTACAATACTGCTCCATTACATTTACATATTTATAGTTTTTATCTGAGGTCTCTTAGTGACAGAACTGTGTCTTGAATTCAGGTCTCTTGGCTTGCAGTCCAATCCAGGGCTATTTCCCCTACAGTGAAATGGTCAGTGTGCCTGTTTTCCCATGGTCCCTCCAACATTGACTATCTCTATCTTTTATCATCTTTGCCAGTTTGCATAGCATGAGGTTTGTGTGTGGTTACTTATTTAGAATTCTTCTTTTGAAAACTATCTACATCCTTTGACTAGTTAGCTACTGGGCAATAACTCATGATATTATATATTTGTGTCAATTCTCTCTGTATTTTGGATATCAGACTTTTATATGTAATACTTAATGCAAATATTTTCCCCACTCTTCTAATTGTCTTCATTGATTTTACTTATGTAAAAGCTTTCAAATTTTATGGAGTCAAAATTATTTATTTTATCTTTTCTTATATCCACCATCACTTGTTTCATTGAGAATTCTTCCCCCCAGCCATAGCTATGAAAGGTACAGCACATTTTTAGAATACAAAATAAGAACTAGGTTAAGGATTGAATGGGTGATTTTATTGGCATGGGGAACTTCCAGATGAGGAAATTCCCTCTACCAATGCAGATAGGCACTTTCTCTGCAGCTAAAGTCTTAGCTGCCTAGGACACTGAAAAGCTAAGTGTTTGCCTGGGGGGCGCACATAACCAATGTGTATGAGAGGCCACACAACTGATCCCAGATTTTCCTGGCTCCAAGGCCAGCTCTCTATCTACCACCATACTTCCTCTCATAACTACAAAATAAAGTCATAAAAATCATTAATATTTTATCTAATGCTAACAAACACCAGGAAGAAACATTAATTTAAAAAACTCTATTCAAAATAACTTTAAAAATATGTATCAACCATCTGGGAATAAACCTACCAAGACACTCATTAGATTTCTATGACTATGTAATAGGGACCTGTTCAAGAAGGGGCCTTGTCCTTAAAGCGCACATTAATGCGCTCTTCCTGGTAGATGACACAGAACATTCATCAGATTCACTGCTGGTTCCAATCTAATTCAAGGAAGCCTGACGAGCTAGCTCCAGTCATGAATGACTAAGTCATTAGTGCTGCATGATGACAAGGAGTTTCCTAATTGGTTTTAGAGCCAGAAGCGTAATGATAGAGACAAGACTGTGTTTTCAATACAGAATAATTGATATGCCCTTCTCTTGACCCTTTTTTGAGCTTTTCCTTCTTAGTAGCAAGCAAAGCAATATTGTCGTGAGCCTTTATTGTGGTCAGAGCAGTGGCAGTAGCAGCAGCTGTGGTTGTCTTCTATCTCCACTGGGCCACCATGTATCTGTGAACCCATGGTGGCTCCTCTGTTCCCTTTGTGATCATAGGGAGTGAATGAGTATGCAGAGATGGAGTGGATAATTTTGTAAGCTTCAAAAATATCAGATGAACCATTAGAGTTGGTAGCAAAATCTGCTGAGTCCAAGGAAGAATCTGCCTTTGGAGACATTCTGCTCTAACTAACCAGGTAGCCAAGACACTTAGGTAGATAGAAAAATAGAGAGATAGACAGACAGACAGATAGATAGATAGATAGATAGATAGATAGATAGATAGATAGATAGATAGATAGATGGAAGGATGGATGATAGATCTCTACTGTATATGTAAAGCACTTTGCAAACCTTAAAGCATTATGTAAATCTTAACTGTTATTGTATACAAATAAATTTTGACACTCACAACCCACTCTTGACTTATATTGACATTTTAGTAAGTGAAATCTTCAATTCTTTTTCACACTATGTGATGTTTTACCAGGAGTCCCACGGGTGAGCCGGAGCTAGCAAATTGTAACATTTTCAGTGTGTGCATTTATACCTTGGAAATTGCTAAATATTCAAATCAAGACTTGATTTATTGTTTTGTTGATTGTCTTCCAGAGGTTCCCAAACTTATTTGACTTAGGGCCACCTTTAAAAAAAATTACTCAGTATCCCATGGGGTTTGGTTAGGTTAACCTTTATTTTTGTTCAACACCCTCCCCAATTGCACTTGAGGCTACTACTACCCCCCTGGATCAGTTCAGCTCCCCTCAGGGGGTGGTATCACCCACTTTGGGAACCTATGTTAGGAAAATGATAGAGAAAATGTTCATACTGCAGATGAAATTTTAAAATGTGTCCTAAAATTTTTTTTGGAGAACCAGTTATTAAAAATTTATCAGCTCACCACCATCCTGTATTTATGCAATTAACATTTTTAACCTAAGTGAAAGATTTCACATTTATCTTATTAAATTTCATGTCATTAGTTTCAGTCCTTTGGCTTTGATAAGATTTATTTGTATCCTGATTCTATTATCTGGCTTATCAGATATTCCTTCCAGCTTTGTGTCACCTACAAGCTTGATAAACATGCCTTCAGTGTCTGTATCAACATTATTGACAAAAAATGTTGACCACAACAAAGCAGAGAACTGAATTTTGTGGTGTGCTACTAGAGACTTCCCCCAGGTTGACATTGAACCACAAATCAATGGTAGCAAAATCATTTATGAATCTACCTAGCCAAACTATTAGCCAATTTCTATATTCTTTATCTTGTCTGCAAGAATATGATGAGAGACTTTGTCAACTACTTTGCTGAAATATAAATCAACTCACAAATAATAGATGATTAATAAATGTTCAGTTGAATTTTGCTGAGTTGTATCTAGAGTATTTCTCTGGTCTGCTAGTCTCATATACTTTCTAGCTAGTAAAGGAAATGAGGTTAGTCTGATAGGATTTGTTCTTGCCATCTGTCCTGTAGGTGAACTTTCTTCTATGACTTCTCCTCCATTAGATTGTGAGTTCCTTGAGAGCAAAAATTATCTCACTTTTCTATTTGCATCCACAGCCCTTAGCCCTTTGCACATAATAAAGACTTTTTAAATGCTTTTAAATTCCTTAATTCATTTATGTGAGCTAACTTCTGGTAATTACTACTTCCCATTTTTAAGTACTTACAAACAAAACTATGATATTTTACACTGTATACATATTATACAAATATTATCACATTATACATACACCACTTTATAGTTAAGAAGCACTTATAAAAATTCTATGAGGTTCAGAGAGATTAAGTGACCCATGGTCCATGGCCTTACAAAGTCACTTATCTAACTGTTAAAATCTCTATTCTTTTCTACCTGGTTCAACTGACTATATCAAACTGCCACACTGAAGTCTTTCCTGTTTATCTGACTATTTATATTCAACAAAATGCTCTTCAATACACTTCTCCCATCATATTTATGAATTCCCACCCATTTAAGTATCTTTTTGGACAAATAGGGCTACTCTACCATGATTCCTATTAGGTGTTTCTTTTGAACAAGTTATACCCTTCTACTGCCAAATTCTACCTATGTTTCTTATTCTGTTAAGTCTTGGTGATGTCTATAAAGAAAGAATTATCTCCTTGTATTAAAATATCAAGCTTACATTATTCATTAGTTACACTTTGTATATTCTCATATAGATAGATCTGAGACTATAGATTTTATTTCTTACCCTTTCCTCTGTAAATTACTAGCTACTACCTTTATTGTTATCATTTGCCACACCCATTAACATTCCAGAGTATCTAATTTAATCGTTTTATTTAGTCATTTTTCTCCCAGCATGGTATGGTGGAAAGAGTACCAGATCTGGAGTCAGGAGACTCAGGTTTAAATTCCAGTTTTGCTATTTATTATGTGTGTGACTTTAAGCAAGTCATTTGAACATTATATACCTCAATTTTCTCATGTGTAAAATGAAAGATTTGGACCAGATGGTTTTAAAAGTAATTTCCAGCTTTAAAGTCTATAATCCCATGTTCCTATGATTTTCCCATCTCCATTTTCCCATCTAGTCCTTTGGATTAGATCTGTAATTCAGGGAAAACTTGCTTTTGTTATTTCTTGTAAATGTACTCTGTCCTTGGTCAAAAACCCACAGTATCTTAAGCCATGATCCTAAATGAATCCTATTCTTTGATGTCATCAGGATTCTTAGCCAGCTGTTCACTACCAATAGCCAGCTGTTCACTAGTTGAAAAAGAATAAAAATGTCTGTTCTACTTGCAATTATGATTCACAAAGATATATTTGAAGTAAAGAAGATAAACATCTTATGATTCTCCTGTTTCTTCACATTTACCCTGCTGTTGGACATTTTTTAAACTAATATTTTATTTTTTCCCAATTGCATGTAAAAACAAGTTTAACATTTTTTAAAATTGTGAGTCCCCTTCACTCTCCAATCCCCATCTATGGACTGAGAACTCCAGAAGCAGCTGCTCCTGTCACTGGGCTGGACCTTGCTCTTCTCTTACCCAGGTCCAACAGACCTTTTCCACTGACCTTCCATGCTGTCTTTGGCATTTGTGGTTTGAGAAATCTGGAAACTGCTAGAGGTATCAGTGATTCAGTCCCCTGAGGCCTGATCCAGGTTTGCTTGGCCCAGTCTATGCTGGAGTGTTTTGTGCTGGACTGTGCTCCTCTCTCAGACCAATGCAAAAGACCTTTCCTGTTGACCTTCCAGGTTGTCTTGGACTGGAAATTTGTCTCAATCAGTCACTTATTCAGATTCACAATTACTAAATATCATTAATCACTAAGTACAATCATTAGAAAATACACAAACCCTCCACCCCTAGGTCACTAGTAAACCACGTTATCATCCCAGCATTTGATACCCAAGAGAGAGGTCTTTTCTTCATCTTGATATCAAGAGATATCAAGCAAGTCCCTGCTTTTACTCTGCCATCTTGGCTCTGGCCCCTAGAGAACAATATCTTGACTCTATTTTGGCTAGCAAAAAGTTAGAAGTTCATAGGAAATATTTCTTTTCAGCCTCAATGATGATTTACCAAGCCAGCTTTTCCTGCTCTTCTATTTAATGTTTCTGATATTTTTAAAAACTGCTTCAGCTAAATTATCCTAACATCTTTAACCTTTCTTATGTCACCTGTTTCCTAACTCTTTAATCACTTTCATCTTTTTTTCCTGAACTTTTCTCAAGTTTTTCACATCTTTCTCATAATATGAAGTCTCAAATTGTACTTTGCTCCAGTAAAGACCTGACCATCACAGAATACAGGTATCCCAAAAGCTTTTAAAGACTTTTGGGATACCCTGGATAATGGAAGACAGTTGAAATACTTTTTAGACTTTCTCTTATAGAGAATAATTCAGTATATGTCACAAGCAGGGTGACTGTAGCTACATAGGATCATCTAATCCAAACTCCTTCTTTTAAAGATAAGTTAACTGAGACTCAGGATGGCTAAGTGACTTGTTTGTGGTCACTGCTAATCATAGTCAGAGGCAGGATTTGAACCCAGGTCTTCCTGACACTGATAATCTGTAAACTATACTACACTCTCTCTCTCTCTCTCTTTTATTTTTTTTTTTTTTGCTTTTTGGAGTGGGGAAGGCAGGGCAATTGGGGTTAAGTGACTTGCTCAAGGTCACATAGCTAGCAAGTGTTAAGTGTGTGAGGCTGGATTTGAACTCTGCTCCTCGTGACTCCAGGGTCTTTTCTCCCTTCACTGCACCACCTAGCTGCACTTACTGTCTCTCTTTTAAACAAAAGTACATGGCAGTCAAAAGCACTACCATGATCTGGGCCTGCATTGAAAGGCATAGTGTTCAAGAGACAGAGTTGCTATAATCTGCCCTTTGATGTATTTTATCCAGAGTTGGGGACCACATTTTAGGAAGTATATTGGTAAGCTAAGGGCATTTTGGTGGCACAGTATATAGAGCACTGTGCTTGGAATCAAGAAGACTCATCTTCATGAGTTCAAATCTGGCCTCAAAGACTTACTAGTTGCGTGACCCTGGGCAAGTCACTGAACCCTATTGGCCTCAGTTTACTCATCTATAAAATGAACAGGAGAAAGAAATGGCAAAGCACTCCACTTTCTTTGCCAAGAAAACTCCAAAATAGGGTGACAAAGGGTTGGATTCAACTGAAGCAACTCAACAGCAACAAAAAATTAATAAGTTAGAGAATGTTTAGAAGATCAAAACCAGATTAGTGAAGGACTTTGAGATCATGCCATGTGAGAATTGGTTGAAGAAACCAAAGATGGTTAGCCTGGAGAAAAAAAGATTTAGTTAGTAGATAGTAGCTGTCCTTGAGTATTTGAGGACACTATTTGTCATGTAGAAGAGGAATTGCTTCTAGATGGCAGTAATCCTGAAAGTAACATCTGGAAATTGAAGAGAAATTGTTTTAGGTTGGCTATATAGAGAAACTCCTTAACAGTAAAAATTATCCAGAAGTACAATGGGCTCCTTTGGAAGGTGACAGGTTCACCTTTCCCTACCAGTCTTAGGAGCTGAAGGAGCACTTGTTGAGTATGCAATAGACAAAATTCTTGTTCAGGTCCCAGTTGGACTACATGATTTCTGAGGTCCCTCCTACATCTTTCTGTATGTAATTCTGGACATTGTAGATTCTGCTGAACATGCACTGTGAATTCCTACCTTCATACCTTTATTTAGACTGTTTCTAGTATTTGTGATACCTTTCTTCCCTTTGCTTAATATCCCTTAATGCTTAACTGAAATGCTGCCTCCTAAAGTAAACTTTCCTGATCCCTATGTGGGTAATGACCTTTTCCTTCAGGCTTTACCTAACAATTTGTTTTGCAATATTTTAATATACTTAGATAATATTATGCATTGTAGTCATCTACGTTTGGATCTTATAGTTCTACTAAACTGTGACTTGAGGGCAGAGGGTATAATGACATTTAGTTTGAATTTGAAGACCCCTTTTTATATTGGCAAGTAAGCAGGTACTTAGCTCTATGAAAGAAACAGAAGGTATGAACTCCTGTCTCCTGTTGCTGACATAACAGGAAGGAGTTGACTGATACAGGAAGCCAATGCTGTGTGTATATAAGAAAATCCCCAGAGAGGCACAGTCAGAATTTCTTCTGACAAGAACCTGGTGGCAGAAGCTATTCTGCTGGGGAGAGAGAGAGTTTATCTCAGCAGCATCTGGAGTCTGGGCTGCTACTGCTGGACTGAGAACTGAGTCAGAATTTTCTTTGGACAAGAATCATGGAGGATGAAGTTGCTGCCAGCAGGAAGGCTGAAGAGGAACTCCCCCCCCCCACACACACACACCCCCAGGCTGGAGAAAATGATTTTGATTTTGAAAACCTGGGAGGAATGATTTTTATTCTGGGAGCCAAGTGAGATTTCTTCTGGGTCCTAGGGCCAGCAGAACTGCCAGATGACTGAGGAAACATAGCTGTGGTGCCAGTATTCTGTTTGTCTGTTTTGATAGTGTTTTGCCAGATTCGTCTGCTGATGAAGGACAGTGCTGTTGCTGCAGAGGTCCTTGCTGTTGGCTCAGAAGCCCTGAAGAAAGATTTTCTTGTTGTATTTTTACAGAAATCCTGGAAGAGGGTCTTGCTGATGTTTTTAGGGGTCCTGAGACTGTTCTGCAGGCAGAGAGTGAATTGATGAGGACACTGGAAATGTATGTTGTGGCTTTGTTAAGCTTTGTCTCACTAGGAACAGAGATTAATGAGAACTTGCCTTGAGTCAAGATGAAGAAAAGACCTCTCCTTGGGTATCAAATGCTGGGATGATAACGTGGTTTACTAGTGACCTAGGGGTGGAGGGTTTGTGTATTTTCTAATGATTGTACTTAGTGATTAATGATACTTAGTAATTGTGAATCTGAATAAGTGACTGATTGAGTTAACTTAGTTGCCCCATGAGTGGAAGATTTTGACTATTGTACTCTGAAATGACTGAATGACTGAGTAAGGAGGCAAACCTCCTTAGGGATACCAGATGATTGTTTTTTGTTCTAAATATTATGACCATTTTGGGGAAAACTATGTGGCCATTTTAATGATAAGTGAATACTATATTGTGATTTTCTGTGATAAGTTGTAATGTTGTGAATGCTGTACTTTGATTTTCTGTGAATGTTTTGCTTTGATTTGTTATAGAATAAATAGAATGTTCACTATACTGTATAGTCAGAACCTTAAAAGCTGTTCACAGTAGCATTCTTCTGGAAAGCTGCTCCTGCATATTACAGGGGGACAGTATTCTGGCTGAACTTTGTACATCTCCAGGTACTTAACAAATATATATTGTATTATGTATTGTGTGTTTAATAATAATATCTTCTAAAATCTTAATCAGTAATTCTTTTTTGTTTTTAAATGAGGAGGAGGACAAAGTATAACATGTATCTGAGAGTGTTTGAAGGGGAAGATTGGGTCTTAAATTCTTAACAGGAAATACACTATAGATAGCATTCTTTCTTCAAATAACTCCCTTCTTATAGAGTAACACACCAAGTCATTGGTTCTTCTAGACTCTTAGAATCAAGAGAGTCCAAAAGCCCAAGTTGAAAGTCAGAGATCCTATGATCAGATGACCATATCTGTATTCAAAAGCTGTTTGTCATAGCAAGAAAAAAAGAGCTCCATATAATTTTGAAACGTGGTACTTAATGTTAATGTAGGATCATAAACCAAGGTTATCATAGTAGAAAAATTATTTTCTGGAACCCTGAACAATAAAACCTTCAGGTTAGGTTTTCAGCTATATATAACCTATTTATCTCCTATTTCCAACAACTTTTCAAGTTTTCTACTTTCTACCTACAGATTTTGGGCAAGGACGATATAATAGATGTCCAAAGAGCAAGTACCATAAGGTCATCTTATAGATGAGGAAGCTGAGGCCTAGAGAGAGACATTATATATCTTGCCCAAAGTCACATAGGCAGTAAGTAGCAGAATTAGGATTTGAACCCAGATCCTCTGATTCCAAATCCAGGGCTCCATAGACTATATCACTTTACCACAATGATTCAGCCTAGATTTGATCTAACTTATTTTACTAGTTAAGAGAGTCATAACCAACTCAAGATTTACATTGTTATCAGTGATTATTTTAACAAATAATTTGCAATTGTTTTTTGAGACCTCCTTTGGGACCTAGACTAGGTTTTAGTCTAGGCTATGCTAGTAATGCACTATGTAACCTGGGCTCACCTAAGACTTCAAGAAGCTGTAGCATATGCATCAGCCCATACTTTAATAAACCATCTTGTAGGTGGGCTAAACCAGGTTGAGGGTAACCAACAGACCTCAAACCTCTCAGTGAGTTAGGGGGATGTCTACCCCCATCATGTGAAGACTTCTCCCGGCCAAATGGGCAGATGAGAATAATTTGTTCCAATGGCCACAAAGGCAGAAGCAGGTTCTGTGTAACATTTAGCATGTGGTCAAGCATGGAAGATGCAAAGGTCATCCACTGCATCATGGGCCATCTTAAGTCATCCTGACTTTTAACTTGCTGATGGACTTCAATGACTCTGGAAGAGAGAGCAAGGCTCTCTCTTTTTGCAAATCTGCCTCACTTAAATCCATTTCACATGCATGTCAAGACATCAACCCTGTAATGTCGTTGGTCCTCTTCAAAAACAAAGGACACACAACAGCCACATAATCTGGGAGGAAGTGCTATGTGAGAGCTGAGTCCAGAGTTAGAGGATCTGGCTTAAAATCCTAGCTGTATCACTTAGAACCTCTGTGACCTTGTATAGGTTGCTTAACTTCTCTGGGCCTCAGTTTTCTAACCCAGTGAAAGGATAAAACTGAATAGCTTTTAAGGTCCCTTCCATCTCTAAGACTATTATAATGTGGATTTGTGCAGAGCATGCTCAGAAATTCTCTGCCTATTTCCTGTCAACCATTTGGGAAGTCTGGGGTTCAGCTTCTGGACATTTATGACTCACTGCTGAGGGACTGCTGAGCTGGAAAATTTGATGACTCAAGGGTCATGTTAATAAGGAGAGAGTTTCTTCCTGGGGCTATTTGGTTGCTGGTCTCCAGGTGCCAAGATATTTTTCCAGTGATGGGTAGAAGATAGTCCTCTACTATGATTTCATAGCAATCCTTTGTCTCCCCTTTCCAAATTGAGTATGGACTCAACTATGTGGGTGTGTGTTAGAGGCAAGAAACTCCTATTAGATGTGCAATTGGTATTTAGAGGGGATCATTGGAAGCAGTGGTGTGCACTGGAATGCGAGTGGCTGACAGCAAGGGAAGGATCTGCATTGGGGATCAAGGTTGCCAAAAAGAAAACCAAGCTTGGTTGTTTGGATGGTACCTGGTGTCAAAGAGAAATATGTAATGTCTAATTAGCAGTGTTGCACAATTGCTATATGATGAGTTTTGAAATCTTAGCTTTCTAACCTATTGTAGCCATGGTTATGAATTAAGTTACCAAATGTGCTCTAATAATTCTGTTAACATACCTTGTAATTCTCTTATGCTTAGTATTTCTTTGTGTAGGAAAAAAAGATCTGCCCCATACCAGATTTATGTTTGCATCTTGTGTACCTTTGTTGTTTCCCCCATTTTGGGGGGAAGTTCAAACAGGACCATAACTCAAATTATAATTAGCATTGTGCACAGAATGCTGAGGTTGGTGTTTAATAATGGTGTGAATAGGAGAATGGGGATCATAATTTCCCTAATGAGAAGTTTTTACCTAACAATGTATCAGGCACAGGACACTGTTTTGGATACAGAACAGGGAAGAGAAGCATCCTCGGTTCTGTACTCCCAGCAATGGTCCCTTTATGCTATTTTATAACCCTATGACATTGGTGACTAGACCTAGTCTCCCTATCTATGAAACAATGGACAAAATTTAATTTATTTTGTCCACAAATTTATTTTGTCCCTCTATACTAGGACTCTTAACCTTGGGGATGTCATACAATCATTTGACAGTCTCGTGCAATCTATGGGTCTTTTCTTAGAATGATTTTTAATGCATAAAATTACATAGTATTAAAGGAAACTATATTGCAACTCATTTATCGGTATATATTGTAAAGTTCAAGAATCTTAGGTTAAGAACCATATACTATACCCTATGTGCTAACCACATTAGAGAATTGAAATATTACTATACAAATAAAACATTGTTATGGGACAAATTCATTGGCTTTAAAACTCTTCATGTACTTCACAAGGTTAAATACGTATGGGTTTATCAGACTTAAAATTTGAAAAAATCTTGGAGATTTAACCTAACCTTGAAATTTTACATGTGGGAAAATTGAGACGCAGAAAGGCAACAGGATCATAGTACTTAGAACAGAAAGTGACATTAGAAATCATGTCATCTAAGCCTCTTATTTTACTAATGGGGAAATTGAGCCCCAAAGAAGTTAAGAGACTTCCTTAAGATCACAAAGGGAATAATTAGTAGAAATGAAATGACCTAGTCACTCTAACTCCAAGTCCAGTGTTTTCACTACTATGTCAACCTTGCCCTCGGTGACTCGATCAAAATTGGTTTACTTCCTTTATAAATGTATTTTTGTTTGTGATGGAAAAGTATAGATTAAAAACAGCAGCATAAAAAAAGCCCTCAACAATTCTTGAGGCAAAATTTTCCATACCTGGTCCCTAGCCAAAGGTGAATTTTTTGGAAAGTTTAAGCAAAGCTACTTATCTAGTTTCTGTCATACAAGGATGAAACTTTCCCGCAAATTTTCCATCCTTCATATCTTAGTCCACAAAACTGGCTGTTAAATACTTCAGATCTACAAGGTTTGCAGACTCCAAATGAGTTAAATTAGGGAAGTTAATTATTTCGAAAATAACAAAAGCTAAAAGTCGTGATCATTGTGATTCCTTTTTACTCTATAAAGATTTTTTTTTTTTGGTTTTGATTAAGAGGGCTGATGATTGTGTTCTTTCAGTTTTTGCTTTTGTTTTGAGAGGAGTGCTGCTCCATCTTGGGATGTCTATTTTCTGATTTTTGCTCACAGGAATATCTTACTCAAAATAAGATCACCAAAGAGGTGAGACAGTGAAAATAGCCCTGAGGATTAAGGGGACTTAGAATCTAGTTCTAGTTTGACCACCAACTTGCTTTTTGACCTTGTGCAAGTTGTCTAACCTCTCCAAGCCTCAGTTTCTTCATTTAAATGTAATGAGAGCATGTGTATGTGATGATATAGTGTAGTATAGTATAGAGCATAGTATGTGATGACAAGGAATGGCAGGAACTAATTCTCTCCTTCAGAGCATGCATAGACACTTTATGACTGTTTCCTGTCTTTTTTTTTGGCTGCTGAGTTGGATCTAAATACACATAAATAAGGTGTCAACTGTCCAAATTGCTCCTTCTTTTCTGGTGGTGACTGAGACTAAAATTGCTGTAAGTTTCTGAATGGGGGGAGATAGCAGTATTGGAAATAGTCTCTTGATGGCAGCTGCCTATGAGTAATTGACACATGAGTATGCCATCTTGTTTCTTTGCTTCATTGGATTTGTTCTTTCCTACTCTTAGGTGAATGTATGTTGGAGATGCAGTGAATTAGGCTGTGGCCTTATGAGATCTCAAAAGACCCAGGAGCTAAAGTTCATACCAGAGCTTGCCAATAACCAAGCCCAGTGAGGCATGACCTGTGGAATCTAGTCTAGTGGTGAATTGACCAGGTAGTCAAGACACCATTTTCTTTTTATTTAAATATTTTTATTGATATCTTCTATTTTAATATTGACTAAGTTTCTGTTGTATCCCTCTTGTCTCTCTCCTTCTACTAAGTGATATCATTGCCTTCTAACAAAATAATTTTTAAAGAAAAAAGGAAGATTTCAAAATCAGCAAAACTTGTCAGCACATCAAACAAATCTGACATCATTAGGCAATGTTACAGACCCATTGAACCTTTGGAAAAGAATAAGGGGAGTTGTGAGACACTATTTTCTGCAAGCAACATAGTGACTCCATCTATCAGCTATGCTACATTCAGAAGTGAACTAAGTAGGGTGAATACTTTAGAGCAACTACTTTAAGTTTGTGTCTACTACCCTCAAGGACTAAGGTATTATAGGAGGACAGTGTGTCCTCCCTGGTTTAGAGGAATGTATTGATTCTTCTATTCTTGCTATATTTTCCTAGTTAAAATTCCTTTTGTAATAGGTAACTGAAGTCACTTGGCCAAATGACATGGGGATGTTAATCATTGGATCAATCAATGATATAAGGGAAATACTAATTATAAATACTAATTATAAATTAATGCTGGAGAGAACATATCAGAATGGGGTTCTAGCCAATCACAAGCAAAGAGCCCCGATTCCTCAGGGGTTGTAGCCGTACACCTCTGAGGTGGAGATATAAAGGTTTGGACTAGAGAATATCTATAGTTCTTTCAGACTTCAAAATTTAATCATTTCAAATTAAAATATAGGGTAAAATCTTACTAGAATTTTAAAAAATAGAGACAGTAGAAGATAAATTTACTCTTCTCAGATCAATCCTGTTTTAAGAAAATTCCTAAAGTCTCTTCTTAGGAAGCTCTGGAACTATATGACTGTGGTCAAGAACTCTATTTTTTTTTCTCTTACTTTGAAATAAATAAATGAAACACAAAGTGATGACCTCTAAGGTGCTTCCCATTTCTAAAATTCTATGATTTTGTGAAAACAAAATATTATGTCATTTAGGTAGCTCCTCAGAGTTTTCTAGTTATGCAGAAGGGTCTTTAAATTCATTTAGAAAACTGAAAACCAACAGTTTTACATTTTATTTTATTAAACTCAAAGTGCCGAAATTTCTATCTGAGTCACTGGATAAAGGTCACTGAAGACAGCTTCAGATTTGGTACTTCTAAAACTGATGGGCATTTTGTGAGCACAGCTTCAGTGTTAGATCATTGTCTACCTTAGTTGTAGAGCCACAGGTTCATAGGATAGAGAATTGCAGAGCTAAAAGGGACCAGGAGCTCATCTAATTCCATTCCTTCTTTTCCCTCTTTTTTACATTGACCCCATTCCAACTGTCCACTTCCAAATTCTTGTGGTGTTACCTTGGAGACATCAGATGTAGAAAAAGTCTGTTTTTGAGTAAACATAAACCTTCCCAGATTTCCCAAGGAGCCATGATGCTGAACTTGGGAACTTGGGAAGAAGTGCTGGGAGAGAAACAAAGCTCTAGAATTTATCTTCTTCTCTAGCCACACAGAGCAGGGTTGATAGGGGTTAGAGCTATGTACCCCAATCCCTTAGAAGGGGACTTTTTGTGCGCAGCTTGGATGAAAATATAGGACTGTAAACTGAAGGGATTATTACCCAGACTGTCACAAACTGATGGACAGAAATAGAAGGCCATATTGAGTAAGACCTCATTGGACGGTTGGTACTTTTGTTCTTCCCTTTGCCCTAGCTTAGCCAGAAAATGCCTATATTCTTATTTTTCTGCCTCACTATTTACTTCCTACTTTCCTTCTGCCCACTGTGACTGCTAATCAAAAAGTACTGCACCTCAGCTTTTATTTCCTTGATAACTTTTCCATTTCTATTCTCTCTCAGAATAGATAAAGTAATAAGATAATAGATCAGAAAAACTGGTGGCCACTAGTACTAGTTAATATAGTTGTTTGTAGCAAGGAACAAGAATGGAAGAGGGTGAGGGAGAGGCTTTTTCTGTTAAAGAGACAGAAGACTTTAACTCTCTTGGTGAAAGCCAGATTGGAGGAGAGGTCAAGAGCCAATAAGAGAAAAAAGAGAGAGAGAGAGAGAATATATGAATCATGACCATTACTAGACATAGGTGTAAATACCCATGAAGAAAATGAGCTGAGGAAAAGTTCCTGCAATGTAGGGGTGGAAGGAATTGATACCTGTGCCATTTGGCTTTGGTGATACAACTGGGCTACCAATTATCTTTGCCTGTGAAGTAGAAGAGACAAGATAAGATGAAAAAGTGTGTGCAAGGGACAACCAGAGTGGGGAGAAAACTGAAATTTGTTATATAAAAACGGTTAAAAAAAAACTTAGGATGAAGGTGGGAGGCAAGAGAGTCATCTTCACAGATGCAAAGGAGGTCTCTATGGAAGATGGTTTTTGTTCTTCTTGTTCTTGGCCTGAGAGGGCAGGATCAAGGCCAATGGATAAAAGTTACAAGGAGGCAGATTTTGAGTCACCATAAGGAAGAACATTCTAAGAATTTAAGGGGAGCCAAAGTAGAATGCGGAAAATTGTGGAGTAGATAAAGTTTGTCTTGAGGACCCTTCCATCATCCCTTTTGGCTTCATTTTGTGAAATAACAAGTTGCCTATCCCTGGAAATTTTCAAACAAACTGGAAAATGGCCTTTAAAGGAATGCAATGGAGGGGATTGTTGTATGTTGTAACTGGTTAGACTGGGACTGGTGGTGGTGATTTCTTTAACCCTAAGGGCCTTGCAATCATGATGATTAAGCTAGACTTATCCTTCCAGGCAATGACTCAAGGAGAAAGCTAACTGGGGAGAAAGAAGTAGCTGTAGGCCAGCTTTAAAAAAAAAGACCTGAGGTTTATAGAGCCATCTCTCTGAATAACAAAGCAGAGCAGTGGGCTGGGATACCCCTCAAGTTAGAATTGAAACCTTAGAGTTAGAGTGTGGTTTACTCTTCGAATACCAAGATATTAACATACTTCAGAAGTTCAAGAGTTGATCCTTGTCTTGGAGGTTTGGCTATCCTGAATCATAGGGTTGGAAAGCACTTATCACAGTGCCTGGTACATAATAGGTACTTAATACATGTTTATGGATTGGTTATTTGGAAAGGTTCCCACCAGACATCTAGTCCATCCTTTTCATTTTACAACAGAGGAAACTGAGGCTAAGAGAGGTGAAAGAATTTGTCCAAGTCATAGATGTATCATCAGGGTCAGGATTTGAAACCAGACCCTCCAACTCCAGCGTCGGTTGTCTTTCCACTGTACGCAGTTTTATTGTACCTGACTTGATGGAAAAAATTATTTCTTGCTTCAACCTTGTCCAAGAACTCCTCTAATTAGTAAGCTTAAATTTTGATCCCTAGATAAGGATTGAATGCAGCAGGCATTTATTAAGTGCCCATTATGTGTTAGATCCCAACCTGGGTGCTAGGGATACAAAAATGCAAACGGAAATTATTCCTGACTTCCAGGAACATACATTTTATTGGAGGGAAATAACATGTACACCAAATATGTATGTGATGCGTATATATAAGTATATGTGTACACACATACCTACACACACCTACACATATATATGTACATATATAATAGATGCAAGATAAACATAAAATTGAATGGGGGTCTTCTTGAGGGGAGGGAATCATTAACAACTGGGTATATCAAGAAAGATCTTATGTAGAAATTCAGAAAGGACTTCCTTCCCATTTATTAACTGTGGAACAAACATTGCATTGTGCTCCTCTCCTACAATGCAGAAACTGCAAAAGCAGTATTTATCCTAGACTTTCAAATTTGGTAGACTACAACCCTCCCTTAAAGATGAAGGCAGCTTCTGCTTTTGGGTCCCAGAGGGTCAAGGGAAGCTCAACTCTTCCATCCAGGTGGGGATTTCTCCATAGAAATAACCGGGCTGCCCCATAATGAAAAAAATTTCCACTCATATACTTCATAAATTTGAAAAGGGAAATTGGACTGGGATCAGAATGAGGATGCATGCTGCCTTCTCTTTTTTCTTTCTCCTTCTAAAGCTCTAAAGGCATGATTTCTGTTTCCTTCTCACTTCTTCCAGCTACTTGCTCACAAAGGAATGTCATAATGGTTTTGAGGATAGTCTCTTAGTTACTCCAGCTTCTCTCTGTTTTTTTTTTTTTACCTTGACTTTGATACTGGCTCAGCCTTCATTTCCTCAGTAGCTTGAACTTTTTTTTTAACTTTTATATGGAATTCTGTGTTTGTATTTTCAAGTTTCTTTTCACATTTTGCTCAGTGTCTTAATTTCATTTTTCTTGTTCCTTCCAGAGGTTTTGTTTCTTTTGGAGTTTCTAAGGAGTCACTAACAGTTTTGAGGTTTGTTTTGTTTTGGGTTTGGTTTGAATGGACCTCTGATTTCATTGTGACTACTTAGTCCATGACAGTTAACTCTTTTAAATAAACATGGGAGGGGTAGAACAGAGAGGTTACCATTTCTAGAAGAAGGCTGATACTGAAGACAATTTTAGGGGTTTGAGGCTGACCATCTGGTTTGTGGGCATGTCCTGATAGAGCATTAAACTCTAGGACTCAAGGTCATGTCTTTGGTAAGAGAGAATTCTCTTGGGGAAAATTTATCTATGGTCTCTTAAATGTATTGTAATGAAAGGAATCCTGAAGTTGGAGTAAAGAGTTCTGGATTTAAGTCCTAATTCTGATGCTTACTATTTTTGTAAGTAAATCACCTAATTTCTCAAGACTCTATTTCTTCATTGATAAAATGGGAATAATACTTACATTACTTACCTTGTTGGATTATGCGAAAAAAAGAGTCATGAATTATGAAATAATATACAAATGTGAGCTTATTGCTGGTATTATTATTATACTCTCATTTTATTTTTTGCCAGAGTTCACATAGAAATGGTTCTAGGACAAGTCACCATCATATTATTATGCTTTAATATTTATTAGTTTCCTCAGAGTCCTGCTCTGGATACCTCATTTGTATCATGTAAGTGACCATGGGTTGTTAAAGACAATTTTGGCTGACAGTAAGCTCTGATAGGTTCTACCATGCTGGAAAGTCTCCAAATATTAGAAAAAAGCTGAATCTGATTTGGGTGAATGAGCCCAGCTAAGCCAAGAGACTTGCCACGAGAAGATTGGCCATTTGGTAATAAATCCTTTGGTTACGATATTAAACAAGGAAAAAAATACACACAGAAAGTCCTCAATCCTTTGAGGTCCTTTCCTTTTCTTCATTGATGATGACAGTGGTAAGAATGGGACAGAGGGTGCTAAGAATAACACAATTTTTAGACTGTATATACAAGACTCTGGGCTCTTTTGACCTATACATGTACTAGCAGGTTGGGCCTCCAAGATATTTAAATGTTTTCAGGTTTTGAGGGGTACCTCCAAAGGGAAATGTGAATTGCTGGACCTCTGGTGGCTTTTCCAAACTTTTGAAGATCTCAAGGTCTTAGTCTAGTCTATTCTGTCTCTTACATTCATTCAAATAAGAGTTAGAAAGAATGAAATACAACAGACAGAAAACTAATACCAGGTGCAAACTTAACTTCATGGTAGCTCCAGAAGAAGAGATAAACACCTGAGATCCCTCCCTCACCCAAAGACTCAGAGTGGTTCTTGCTTCAGTGGCCACCAGGGAAGAAGGAAATCAAGTTTCTCCATTGGAGTCTTTCGTAGGTTTTCTCAGTCATGGCTCAGCAGCCAGTTGAAATACTTCTTTACTACACAGTAAACCTATAGGAAATAGTCAGAGAGTACCTGTGCATGCTATGAATTGGTGAGAGGGCTCCTGCGTCTGTTTTCCATACCGTCAGAAGCAGGCTCACTAAACCATGAGCTGACATCAGGCAGAGCCCCCTGCACATGCTCTGAGGGCTGGACCTCCCATTGGCTAGTCCCTCACATCTTTATACATTAATTTGACTGTTTAGTACTCTAAAAATCACACAACCATTTTGACTAGGTCCATGACAAATTTATGTTACATGATCTCCACTGAATCCTCACAGATGCCAGGCAATCCTTCTATACCTGTACTATCAACTCATTATCCTGCTTTCCACAGGACCTCTTCCAAAGCTTTCCACGACTTCCTTCCCCACCCCCTTCTCAGCTGAGAACCTTGCTACATATTTTACAGAAAAATTTGAGGCCATTTGCTATGAGCTCCCTCTTCCCCCTTCTTCCTCATCTCCTAGCACTCAGATGTCTTCTGCCACAGGTATCTCCTTCACCCCTAGCTCGCATGATGAAGTGGTCTTACTCCTTCCATCTTGTCTCCAGACAAATGTCCTCTCTGTTCTCTCTGTCCTCCAACAAATGTCCTCTCTGTCATCTCCACTCTTTTAATCATTTTAAATCTCTCTCTCTCTAGTGGCCCATTTCCTACTGCCTACAAACATGTTCACGTCTCCCTCATCTTGAAAAACATCCCTCATTTGCTCCTTTCTTCCTGCTAACTATTGTCCTATATCTCTCCTGCCATTTATAGCTACACTTCTCAAAAAGTTTACCTACAATAGGTGCCTCCACTTTCTCTCCTCTCACTTTCTTCTTAACCCCTTACAGTCTGATTTCCAATCTTATCATTCCTCTAAAACTGCTCCCTCCAAAGTTATCAGCAATCTCCTAGGTGCCAAATCCCACGTCCTTTTCTCAGTCCTCATTCTCCTTTACCTCTGCAGCCTTTGACACTGGATCACCAGATCTCTCCTCCCTGAAACTCTTTTCTTAGGTTTTCAGGACACCATTCTCTCCTGCTTCTCTTTCTACCTATATGAGCATTCCTTCTCTGTCTCCTTTGATGGATCCTCCTCCAGATTATGTCCTCTAGCCATAAGTGTCCTTCAGGGTTCTGTCCTGGGCCCTCTTTTCTTCTCCCTCTATACTGCTTCACTTGGTGATCTTATCAGCTTCCATGGATTTAATTACCAACTCTATGCTGATGATTCCCAAATCCATCTCTTCTGCCCCAATCTCTCTGCTGACCTCCCTTCTCTCATCTCCAACTGCCCTTCAGACATCTTAAACTGGTTGTCCAGTAGACATCTTAAACTCTATATGTCTAAAATGGAACTCATTATCTTTCTCCCTTAAACCTTCCCTTCCTCTTCCCTTCCTTATTACTGCTGAGGGCAGCACTATCCTCCCAGTCCCACAGGCTCACAACCTAGTAGTCGTCCTGGATTCCCTCCTAACTCTCACCCCACTCCCATATCCAATCTGTTGCCAAGACCCGCCAATTTGTAACATCTCCCCAATATGCCCCCCTTCTCTCCTCTGATGCTGCCACTGCTCTGATATTGGCCTTCATGACCTCATGCCTTGGCTACTGCAATAGCCTGCTAGTGCCTGCCTCAACTCTGTCTTCATTCCAATCTATCCCCCATTCAGCCACTAGAGTGATTTTCCTGAAATGCAGGCCTGATCAAGTCACCACCACCCCCAACTCAATAAACTCCAGTGGCTTCTTATTGCCTCCAGGAACAAATACAAAATACTTTGGCCTCAAAGCCCTTGGTAACCTAGCCCCTTCCTACCTTTCTAGTATTCTTACACCTTACTCCCTACCATGTACTCTTTAATCTAATGTCATTGGTCTTCTGGCTGTTCAAGCAAAGTATTCCATCTCTCTCTGCTCTGGCATTTTCTTTGGATATCCCCCATGCCTATAATGCTCTCCCTCCTCTGCTATGACTACTCACCTCCCTGACTTCCTTCAAATTCCAATTAAAATCTCCCCTCCTACAGGAAACCTTCCCCAATCCTTTTTAATCCCAGTGCCTTTGCTCTGTTAAATATTTCCTATTTATCTTGTATGTAGCTTTCTTTGTAGATGTTTATTTGCAGTTGTTTCCTCTATTGAATGTAAGCTCCTTAAGGACAGGAATTGTCTTTTGCTACTTTTTTGTATCCCCAGCTCTTGTTAACACAATGTCTGGCACATCATAGGCATGTAATACATGTTTGTTGATTGATAAATGTGAGCTCCTTGTCCACAGACTGAGTGTACATATTTCTGGAGGAGCCTTATCATTTCAGTGGTGACATTCTTGCCATAAAATGGAACCAAGAGGAAACTGCAATTAAATAGAAGTATTGATATCAGATATTCTTTGGAGAGGTAAAGAAAGGAGTGAGTAGAGTTGGTTTGTTGTATATTCAGATATTTGGTCTTTTCATATTTCAGTAGTGATAATAAACATTTGCAAGAAAAAGAGACCACTATGAAAATAATTACAGCTTATTATGCACTAGCATCAGTGGCTAAGAATGAAGAGTTAGAGAAATTCTACAAAGAACTTGCTAAATTAAATCAAAATACACTCTGAAAATGATATTAATTGAAAAAAATGGGATAAAGTGAAGATGGTGAGAAATGTATGAGAAAGGGAAAAAAGAATGAGAAAGGTTATAGGCTTGGAGATTACCCAGAAGCTTCACTTACCGGGAGTCTTCCTTCTGAGTTCATCATATTAAGAATATTTTCTTTGAGAAAAGAAATGGTAGGTATTGCACATAATAATCAAGAAGTAGCATTACAAAAATGAAATAGATTATACTTTGACTGAAAAAAAGACATTATAAATGTGAAAGTTATCCCTGAATCAAATATACTTGTGTCTATAGGGCATTGACTCTTCAGGGCAAGATCAGAATTAGTAATAAAGGGAAAAGAAATAATAAAGAGAAAATAAAATAATGAGAAAAAAGATATAAGAATAATTGAAATAACTGAATTCTAAAATATTTAAGCAAGCAATTAGTCATGAAAATGGGAACTAGACAACAGAAATGACACCGACACAGACTAATAATTTTATATGGGAATGCAAATTATGTAAATCTATTGCCACAACTGACATACCACAAGAATTTAGAAAGTATTTAGTCAATAAGCCTTCAAGATGGCAGCCAAAAGGAGCACCTGTTAAGAATATGAACTCATTGTACAAAGAAGGATGATGTATGATTATAAGGAGCATTGACTCTGATTAAAAGTGCCAAGGGAAGCATCAAACAGGGAGAAGGTTATCTCCACAGTTGTTGGAGATCAAGTTCAAAATCCAAACTGAAAAAGGATTCCCTATAACTAGTGAGGTTCTTCAACTGTTATTGTTTGTGGATGATATTGTGCTGGTTGTATCAAGCCCAAAACATTCCAGAGTCTTCTGGAAGAGATCTGTAATCGCTTAAAAAAGTTTAGTCTGACCATCCAAACAGGAAAGGCCAAGTGAATGAATGTCTTTTGTCCAGATTATGACATGTATTTGGATAGGCACCTTTTAGAGTTTGTCTATGTATAATAGTACTTAAATACCTGGCATACATGTAGATGGGGAAGGGAAAGAAATAGGTAAGGGAATACTGTGATAGATTCTTCACAAATATCTCATTTGATCCTCTCAACAGCCCTGAGGAAACTGAGGCAAACAGGTTAAGTGACTTGTCTAGTCTCACACACAGGAAAGTATCTGAAGTCATATTTGAATTTGGGCCTTCCTAAGTCCAGGCCAAGTGCTCTAACCACTGCACCATCTAGCTGCTCAATCAGACCCCTCCACTGCTTCACTTCCTCTCCCTCCACTCCCCATAAGTTTGCTAAGATGGAGTCATCAAAATGAAGGATTAGAAAGAGTTGCTCCCAAGAGAATCAAGAGAACAGGAACACGTGTAAACACTCTATAATAGATTCTGGTTAACCTACAAAAAATATGGTTGAGAAGAGTGTGCCCCTTCTCCCCCCTCCACTGGCTGTGTGGTTGGAACTATTGGTGTCTTCAAAAGGGTGTGACTCACCAGTCATTTCTCTTATTGAATGTGGTGCTGAGGGAGTAAGGTAACTCCTTTTGGTGAGAGAACCATCCTATAAAAGGGCTCTTCCATCTTCTCCTTCCACAGCCATATGGCCCCTGGTCTTCTTGGCCTTTTTTGTTCATTCTTCTCCATTCTAGATGCAGGGAGTGAAATTTTTGACATTGAGAGTTTTAAAGGCAAGAAATGAAAAGCAAATGGAATCCAGAAATCCAGACTGAATCTTGCAGTCAGATCATTATGGACTGATCATGGGCTGTGACTTTTGGGAGTCCAACTCTGCCAAAGCCAGCAGCAGTGCTGCTGCCTTTGAACTTGAATTCAGTACCAATGCTCTATAGGAAATCCTCCCCTAAGACTAAAATGGTTGGGATGAGGTTAGGGATAGGGACGGTGGGGAAGAGGGGGTTAGGCAGAGATGTCGAACATTTATTTTTATTATTATCTATGAAGTAAATATCTCTTTGTAAAAGCTACCTGATGTTAAGTGATAAGTAGTCTCTGGCCAGCTAAAATGGGAGGAACCTTGCTAATGGGTGCTCCTGTTTCAGCAGGAGAAAAAGACTCCTAAACCCCTCAGGGGTACCCTGAGAACCTGGAAGGGTAGAGATGTAACCAGCCTGGTCCAGAACAGGCCATTTTAGATCTGGGGCTGCCAGAACAGACAGATAATAAGTTGGATCCAGAATTGAATAGGAGGAGAAAAGAAGGCTGGGGGTTACCTTCAGGAATCGCAAAGCTCTTTGAACAATCCATGAAAAAAAGCTTCCCATTAGCCCATCTTTTATTTTTCTCCATACAAACTTAATTTTTTGTTCTGAGCTTAAACACCCCCTAAAAAGAACATTTGCACACACACAGCAGAACATAAAAAGAGCATATAAAAGGGTTCAGCAGAGGGGCTGTCACACTGCCCTATTCAAGAACAAACACCAGAGAGAAGACTTCTAAGCTATAGGTCTATCTCTGGGCACTTTGCTTTCCTATTGCTCTGGGACCTCTGGCTGATTTTTTTGTGCAATTCTGGAGCTGTAATTTTTCATTGAATTTCTTGAGCATTATTTGGTCTGGTGTAAACTTCAGGGTTTTTGCTAGAGGTTAGGATTGAGGTGCTGGGCAGTCTGCCTTCCATTTATCTTGGCAGGAAGTTATGGTCCATGTTTTTAACACCAATGTCTTGTTCAACTTTGTGATTTGACATTGAAACACAGAGTACATCAGTACTTGAAGAATTTTTTGAAAATATCATACAGACAGCAGCAACAGACAGGCGCATAGCAGGTATGAACAGCCCATCAACAAATAACCAGTTAGGAAGTCTGAAGAACAATAGTTAAAGATGCCACTTGGGCAGTGTATGAAAGGAAGAGCAGACGATTTGGTCAGAAAAGAGGCTATCCTTTTAATTAGAGGGTATGACTTGGTGTTCTTATTATCTGAACAAGAAATCATGTTTAATTTTTATACTTAAAGTCTGTGGGTATATCATGTGGACCCCCAAATGCCCCCCATTTACCTTTTTTCCCATTCCTCCAACTATGCCAAGGGTTCTTAACCTGGGATCTATTTTGGTAACTGTATTCTAACAATTCATCCTGTTCATTTTATTTTACATATTTATTTTAAAATATTCTGGGAACAGTGTCCATAGGCTTCACCAGACTACCAAAAGGGTCCATAACAACAACAACAAAAAGATTAGGTACCCCTGATCTGTACTGACAAAAATCTTCCCTTTCAGCCAGATGAAATAGTCTTAATTCTGAAAAAACAGAGAACTGTACAGGGTAGTGGATGTGTCTTGATTGTATCTATTCTGAACAAAACTTGGTCCAGAAGAGACTTAACTCTAACAGGAAGAGGGGTGGGGAAGGAGAAAGGGACAGAGAAAGCAGAGGAGGGAGGAACAAGAAGCTTTGGTTGCCAGGTTTGAGAACGGGTGTCAAGTGTAATACTCCCCGAAATCCTGCCTGGGGGAGGCAGGAAGATAAACAAAGTTACATGGAGCCAGCAAAAGTCATGTTCGTTTCACAAACCCTGACTGCGGAGGGAGCTGTCAGGATGATGGAGAGAAAGAGGCAATGAGTATATAGGGGCAATGGTTCTCTGCAAGACAGGGCAGTTATATTCATTCTCCACTTCTCTCAGACAGAGCCAAGTTTCAGCTTGTGGCATAAAGGCCAGCAGAAAAAGAAATTCTCCGCTGGTGATTTGTTGATTGAGGGTCCTTGTCCTTTTATGCCAAGACGTGCTTAGTATATCATGAATGCAAGAATGACATCTGCTCAGGGTCCCAGAAACAGCAGGATTTTGCCTGCCCCAAGGAGCTTGGGAATTCCTGTCCTACATATTTCTCTATGTGAATTTTGTCTTCTTGGCTTCTTGTGGCTCTGGGCTCATTCCTAGGACAGATTTTCCTGGCTCTGTGTTGAGGAACATGGAGTCATCTGATAAAAGCTTAATTGGTTCATATTTGTCTGTGGGCAATGGATTAAGAATCAGAGGACCAGCCAGAGCTGGTCGGATCACAGTGGATATGAAGTAATGATAAAGATTGCTGTTTGAGCTTGTTTTTAAAGCTCCTGCCGTCCCTGTTGTTGAAAAGCCTCAGCAAGAGAGCAAAAATAAGTGGTGATGACAGAGTAGGCAGTGACAAAGAATCCTTAAGGAGGATAATTGGCAAACATGGTATTTGGTTGAAAATAATTCAAAGATCTGCTTTGAGAAAAAAGTTGAGGATATCTGATTAAGAATCAAGGGACTCTATAGCCATGAGCTATCCTTTGGTCTATCTACTTAGATACAATGTGAACAACTTGATGAATACAACCTGCATGAAAGAATTTTCTGGTCCATTAACTCATTTGATCTTCAAAACAAATCTTCCAGGAGAATAATACAATTATTATTATTCGCATTTGACAGAAGAGGCAGAGGCTTAGAAAAATTAAGTCACTCATTCAATGTCAAATGGTAGATCTGGAACTTATACTGTACACAGATCTTCTGACCCTAGAGCCAGTGTTCTTTCCACTACTAGACACACAAGAGATAAGAATGATTTTATTTTTCCTTTGACTAGAGAGCCAGTGGAACTCTTGGGATTTATTTCCTTTGTTTCTGTCTCCTTTCTCTCTTTCCTCTTTCCCTCCTTTCCTTTTTCCTCTTTTCCTTTCCTCCCTCCCTTCCTTCTTTCCTCCTTTCCTCCCCCCTACTTCCTCCCTCCCATCCTTCCTTCCTCCTTTCTTCCCTCCCATCTCCCTCCCTCCTTTCCTTCCTCCCTCCTTTCCTTTTTCCCTTCATCTCTTCTTTCTCTCTTTCTTCTGCTCTTTTTTTTCTTCCTCTCTCTTCCCCTTCCTTCCCTCACTTCCTTCTTTCTTTCCTCCTTTTTTCTCTCCCTCTCTCTTCCTTTTCCCTTCTTCCTTCCTTCCTTCCTTCCTTCTTTCCTTCCTTCCTCCTTGAAGAACAAGTAGAATCAGTACTTATCTTTAAAAGGTCATTTGGTGCCTTTCACCAACTGTTGTAGTTACTGTTTCTGTGAATAAAGCATACTAAAGAGTGCTAGCCAAAAGCACCTTGCTTCCCCCCCCCCCCCACCCCATGGGCAGTTATAATTATTATTTAAAATTCTAGTTTATATAGAACCAAGAGCAAATCCAGTATCTCCTTTCTCTAGCTCTAATTACCTAGAGCCTCCATAAATAATCCCATATGGCGTGGGGAGAGGAGAGAGTATTAGGTTTGCCAAACAAAGTAAGGTTGGCAGGCTCACTTCCTGTGTTTTCTGTTTTTGCTTCCTGTTTCAGATTGTTTGGAAGCAAATAACTCTACTTGTTTTTTTTTAACCCATCCCAAGAGCAATGCAGGGTGGCTTGTCTTCCTGACACCATCATCAGATTCATTCTTGCTGAACTTCTAAAGATTCCTTCTTCCCAACTCTATAATCTTGAAAGAGAAAATTGCTTAGTTTCCTCTTACAAACTTGTGCCCCACAATATGCAAGGCTGAAATATCTGACATTTATATAGCTCTTAAAGATTGCAGGGCATTTAATATACATCATCTCATAGAGACAGCTAGCTAGTGGTGCCAGAAAGACCCAAGTTCAAATTCAGCTTCACGTACTTAATAGCTGTGTGACCCTGGACAAATCACTTAACCTCTGTTTGCCTTAGTATCCCCAACCACAAAACGGGGGTAATAATAGCACCTACCTTCCAGGGTTGTTGTGAGAATCAAACGAGATATTATTTATAAAAATGTATTTAACAGAGTGCCTGGCACATAGGCAGATAGATAAACACTTATTTCCTCCCCTTTCTTTCATTTGAACCTTATAACAATCAACAAGTATTTATGACGCTCTTGCCATGTGCCAGACGTTGTTCTAGACATTGGAGGTACAACTACAAAGAAAAAGAAACTCCCTCCTCTCAGAGAGATTATATTTTCTCACCTCGTGAGATTGAAACTAAAGGTATCATAATGCCTTCTTAACCACTTGAAGAGACGAACTGGCTTGCCAATGGTCATACAGCTAGCCAATATCAGAGGTATGATTTCAATCTAGGTCTCTTCTGGCTCGAAGTGCAGGATTCTATCCACTCCATCACACTGCTGTCTAGTTTGTCATATTCCTGATTTATAATAATAATAGCTGAGAGGTAGCTATAAATAGCCCCATTTTACAGAGGGAGAAACTGAGGCTGAGAAAGGTTAATTGACTTGCTCAGGATCACACAGGTAATAAGTGTCTAAGGTAGGATTGGAACTCAGGTTTTCTTCACACCAAGTCTAGCATGATATTCACTGTGCTACCTAGCTGCAAAAAGTATTAAGGAATTTTTTTTAGAAATGTGTTATGCTCAGCATTCAATTCAATAACTCAGTCTGATTTAGGAATTACAGGAGCCTTAATGGTTTTGGAACAGTCTTCCAAATAAGATCTGTAATAAGCCCTTAGCCCCAGTAGATGCTATATAAAAGGTTTTTCTCTTCTTTTCCCTGATGAAAAAGAAACACTTTAATTTCCAGGTTACAAAATGTGCACTAAAGCTACATAAAGCTACATATGTATATACCCTGATGCCTCCCTTCAAAGTTCTTCTGATTGACATAAGTAATTCCTTATGTTTTTATGTTTTATAGTTTTCAAAATGTCTGCACATATACCGTTTCATTAAATGCCCTTCAGGTTGGTAACCTTCCAGTTCCTAATCCCACAAGAACTGGGTTGTGGCTTTCCAATTATAACCTGTCCTTCCTAGTTTGCAACTTTATCTAGGAATGAAAGATGCATGATCCATTCTGATGGGCATGTTTGTAAGTGATAAAGGAAGTACCATATCTGCCAGTCACCCAGCCCTCCTACTGTGACCCTGAGATAACTGCTCCCTGGGCCTCCATCCACCTATTTTAATTACACAACTATAACAACTTATGACAACCTTCCTTGCCCAGGGGTCCTTCTGGTATCAGCCTTCCTTTAATTTTGCTTGATACATGCTCTTCTCCTGTTTTTTCATCAGCAAAGAAAGTGGATACAGCCAGATGGAGCTTATAAATCCTATGGAATCATAAGCATTACAGGTTATTTTCCCCCATTGTGAGATGAAGGAATTCCCTCTAGTAGTAGAATTCCCTCTACCAGTAGTTAGTAGGGATTCTTAAACTTTTTTTGGTGTCATAGATCCCTTTCATTGACAGTCTGGTGAAGCCTATGAACTCCTCAGAATAATGTTTCTAAATGCATAAAGTAAAATACATAGGATTATGAAACAAACTAATTACATCAGAAGAAGGATGTAATTTGTTTTCCCATCCAAATTCACTGACACCTTAGAATCTATCCACAAATTTTTGGGGATCCATAGACTTCAGGTAAAGAATTCCTGCTCAGGGGATGCCCATCAATTGGGGAATGGCTGAACAAGCTATGGTATACGAATGTAATGGAATACTATTGTGCTTTAAGAAATGGGAAGGAGATGGACTTCATAATTACCTGGAGAGGCTTATACGGACTGATGCTAAGCGAGAAGA
>CM053587.1:247353243-247415870 GCA_028646515.1 Pseudochirops corinnae
TTTTGCTTTTTTTTTTTTTCTTTTTCCCAGTGATCACTCATTGGTTACAACCCTTCTATATGACCAAACTATTGTACAATGTGAAAGTATTTGCAGATCCTATACATGATTGCACGCCACCATGGGGGGGGGAAGGGAGGGGAGAAAATCTGAAACTCAAGTGATTGTGGAACTGAATCTTGTAAATTAAAAGTAAATAAGTAAATAAAAAAAATAAAAAAAAAAAAAGAATTCCTGCTCTATAGAATCACTGACAAGGAATTCCTCTTCATCCAGCCTTTATTTGAACACTTCTCTATGTCTCTTTTGTGACAACTTCCCATTGCTAAAGAACTCTTAAGTGTCAGGAAGGTTTTCCTTTTTTGTGTGAGTGGGGGGAAGGCAATTGGGGTTAAGTGACTTGCTCAGCGTTACACAGCTAATAAGTGTCTGAGGCTGGATTTGAACTCAGATCCTCCTGACTCCAGGGCTGTTGCTCCATCTGTTACTGCGCTTCTCAACCTGTGGGTTAAGACTCCACTGGAGGTCGAATGGGGTCGCTTAAGACCATCGGAAAACACATTTCCTATGGTCTTAGGAACCGAGACACAGCTCCTCTATCTGTCTCCAGGTGGGTCCGCCCACATCTGTCCCAGGTTTTCCTTATATGAAATCCAAATATGCTGCTCTGTAATTCATACCTAACAAAGTTTAAGTCTAATCACTCTTCCATGTGGTAGTCCTTATGATATTTGAAAATAGCAATATCTTCACGTGGTCTTTTTTTTTTTTGGAAGGGGGAAGGCAGGACAATTGGGGTTAAATGACTTGCCCAAGGTTACAGGCTAGTAAGTGTTAAGTATCTGAGGTCACATTTGAACTCAGGTCCTCCTGAGTCCAGGGCCCATGTTCTATTCACTGCGCCACCTGGCTACCTCGTTTTTTCTTTTACTAAACTAAACCTCAATGGTTCTTTCAATTACTCTTCAGAAGATATTGTTTTGAATAACCTCACCATCTTGATTGCCTTCCTGGTCTGTCAATAATCATACTAAAAATGTGGTTCTCCTGGTGCTGAGTGAAGTGAGCAGAATCAGAACATTGTCCACAGTGACAGCAACAATGTGCAATGACTAACTTTGATAGACTTAACTCTTCTCAGCAATGCAAGGATCTAAGACAACTCCAAAGACTCATGATGGAAAATGCTGTCCACATCCAGAGAAAGAAATATGGGGTCTGAATGCAGATCTAAGCATACTATTTGCTCTCTCTGTCTTTTTTGTTTCTTCTCTCTCATTGTTTCTCCCATTAGTTCTAACTCTTCTTTACAGCCTGACTAATGTGAAAATGTCCAATATGAATGTATATGTATAACCTATATCAGATTTCTCTCTGTTTTAGGAAGCTGAGAGGGGAGGAAGAGGAAGAAAATTTAGAACTCAAAATCTTATAGAAATGAATGTTGAAAATTAAATAGAAATAAAAAAATTTTTTAAATGTGGTTCTGAGAGTTGAACATAAGCTAGGCACAATCTGAACAAAACAGAGCTGGACTATTGGTTCCTCTGTTGAACCCTATAATTCTATAATACAGCCTAAGATCGCATCAGCTTTCTCAGAGTCCACTTCCTGTTCTTGACTCACACTAAGATTACAAAAATCTCTTAGTCTTTTTCACATAAGTTCCCTTAAGCAAGGTCACCCTGACATTGTATTTGTGCCGTGGACCAAAGCTTAAAGGATGGGTAAATTAGACACTTTACATTTCACTTTGGATCTGTGCTGTCTAAATAACTCCCAAGTACTTAGCCCAGTGCCTGGAACATAGGTGCTTATGAAATCTTGTTGACTAATTCCCTATATATGTCTGCTGGCCAAACAGGCCAATTCTTTTTTACAAGGGATACCTCTCTAGAAAGGGGAGTAATTCTGGAGGAAATCCAAAAGGAAGAGATATTTGGAAATTATGGTGATATAAAAACAAAAGATACCAAGAAAATTATTTAGCTAACCTTTATATTTTGCAATATTTGTTTTATAGAATTGCTTTATGAACATTATCTCATTTGATTCTCACAACAAGCTTAAGAGGTTAACCTAGGGGTGGGGAACCTGCATCCTCGAGGCCACATGTGACCCTCTAGGTCCTCAAGTATGGCCCTTTGACTGAATCCAAACTTCCCTAATGGGATTTGTGCTGTGAATCTGGGATTCAGTCGAAGGGCTGCACTTGAGGACCTAGAGGGTCACATGTGGCCTCTAGGACACAAGTTCCCCACCCCTGGGTGAGCCCCTTTATGGCTAGCCTCTTCAGTAATACTGAAAGAGTTGTCAGAGATGACTCCTCTGCCACAATTCAGCCTCAAACCAGTAGGACCCAGGGCCTTCAGACCTCTCAGACTCACAAGGTCATCTCTAATCTTAGACACATCCATCTCAGCATAGATACTTAACTTATTTACCTAAGATCAGGCAAGAATAGATATTAAAGAGGTATCCCTGATTCAGGCTCAAGCAAGTTAGATGCTTTAGACGTCATGTGCTCATACCTGAGTGGAGGCTGGGATCAGGTTGGGAGTTTAGAACAAACTGCCCCTTCACTGTCACTTTTGGGAAGTAAGTTGAGGCAGTCCTGACATAATTCCTATCAGGAAAGGAAGAAAGGCAGAGGGAGTGGTTGCTCCCTTGGTTATAGTCACTGTCATCTCTCTAGCAAAAAAAGGGGACTCTTCAGCATTTCAAAGTATGAGCCCTCTAGCCCTGAGTCATACATGTCCAGAGGCAGAGCCCAAAGCTACCACCTGGTCGATGAAAATCAGGAACGGTAACTCTAAGCAGGTTCCATAGCATTGTCCCAGTTCAACCTGACTACAATCTATTTTATTTTATTTTATTTTATATTTTATTTTATTTTATTTTAAGGAGATGCCTCTGTAGAAAAGGGAATGTGGAAGGCTACGTTTGGACATGGAGATATCAATAAAATTATCTTTTCTATTAAAAAATAATAGTTAACCTTCATATTTTGCAAATTTTGTTTTGCAAAATTGCTTAATATGCATTCTTATTTGATCCTCCCAACAACCTTAAGAGGTAGGAGCTATTATTGTGCCCATCCTAAAGATGGACAAACTGAAACCAAAAAAGTTAAAATGTCTTGCTCAGGGTGAGATAGCACGTAAGTGCCTGCCTGAGTCACAATTCAAACCCATATCACCCCAATCCCTCTAACTCAAGTGTCTGTCCACTATTCCACTACCTCTAGTCATGTGAATAGAAACAATATTTAATGATAATGATCCTTTGCAGGTGACTCCCTTGGATAGTTCTAAGTGATTTGTTTGCATATTTGTCCATCTTCTCTTCATCTGAGTTTGAGCATCTTTTGAGGGGGGGTGTTACTAAGTGCTATAGTTCCTAAAGAGTACTTCTAGAGCATATCATATTCCTAGATTATACAATCAGCTGTTTGGTGGAGACATAAAACACACAGCTTTGTGCAATGGTCAATGATTCATTTTCATTACCCAGAGCAAATTACTGTGACAATTTTGACCACATAGTTTCAGAACCTACAGGGGGATGTTGCGAAGAGTTACTTGATTTCATTTCTTTGTTTCTAGGCACATAGCAGGTGCTTAAGAAATGCTGATTGACTAACTGATCTCTGTGTTTGGAATTTCCCTACAGTGATAAAGATTGCAGCCGATTTATGCCTCCCAATCCCATCATGCCTCTTGTCAATGTCCTCCCATAAATTTGCCAGATGGAGTCCACCCAAGGTGCTAGGTAGCTTTCATAATTTCTCTTGACACTTGAACCATCCATTGGTTATCCCCCACTTTCACTAGATCATCATTTTCTTTTTAAATCATATGGAAGTGCGGAGAGGTGATGTTAATAAAGTCCACGGTTGTGGGTTTTTTCCTCTCTATACCTTTAAACTTCTTCTTCTTCTTCTTCTTCCTCTTCTTCTTTCTTCTTCCTTTTTTTGGGGGTAAGTAGGGCAATTGGAGTTGTGATTTTCCCAAGGTCACACAGCTAGTAAGTGTTAAGTGTCTGAGGCCAAATTTGAACTCAGGTCTTCCTGACTCCAGGATCAGTGCTCTACTCATTGTGCTACCTAGGTGCCCCATCATCTTTTCCTTCTTCTTCGTTTCCTTTCCTGACTCTCTTCCCTGATTTTCTCTACAATGCCACAAAAATCTCTCTGCCCTGGAGGCTCACTCCAGCCCTAGACTTTGTACACCAGAAGTACCCTCTATCTAGCTGTGCTTCCTTCTAATTCAGCGGTTCTCAACCTGTGGGTTGTGACCCCTTTGGGGATCGAATGACCCTTTCACAGGGGTCACCTAAGACCATCAGAAAACACATATTTCCGATGGTCTTAGGAACAAAGACACCGCTCCTCTATCTGTCTCCAGGTGGGTCTGCCCACATACAGATATGAAGGCTGAGAACCACTGCTCTAGTTAATTGGTTCCCCCAAGAACTTCCATTCTTAATGAGGATGTCCAGGCCAGCCATGCCTTAATTCTATCTTCAGGATGCCCTACTGAACTCTGGATTTTCTCTACAATGACCCATGCCAGGTTCCCACCACTTCTGCTTTTCAGCTTGTTTTTATGTGTTATCTTTCCCCATTAGAATGTAAGCTCTTTGAGGACAAGGCCTGATTTCTTTTTTGTTTGTATTTGTATTCTTAGTACTTAGCATAGTTCCTGGCACATAAAGTGCTTATTAAATAAATGCTTTTTGACTTCTTTACAGGTACCTTGTGAGGTAATCCCTCAATGCCCTCATGGTTGTATTTCCTCCAGCTTGATCTCCTCTGTTTATATTTGGTCTAATCATTGCTTCTCTCATCTTTGATTTCTTTGGTGTCATTTCTTTATTGGCATATTTAGGACTGTCATGTTAAACCCCAAGTATGATGGCTCCATTCTCTTTGTGGGTGAAATGAATTATAAAAATTATGGTAGATTTTTTTCTATCTTTCATTTGCATTATTGTCTTCCTTTCATTTTCATCCTTAAATGCCTTCACTTATTTGATGCTTTCATCAATTTTGATGACTTCAGCCATTGATGACTTCATTTAGTTTTCTTGTTTCTCTTTTTTTGTAGTTTAAAAATAGATTTTAATTAATCCTTTGTTATTATATCACTTTTATTTCCCTCTGGAGTTTTCCTTCCTCCGCCCCCCTCTTGGAGAGCCATCTCTTATAATAAAGATTTTCTTAAAAGAGAAAAAAATAGAAAAATTCAGCAAAATAAGTTAACACATCTAAAAACTTATTATATGCAATGTTTCATACCCAACCACCTCCCCTCAACCTCTATAGAAGATAGAGGGGATATTTTCTCATGTCCCTTCTTTGAGGCCAAGTTCCTGATAATTTTGCAACATTTACTTTGTACTGTTTTGTACTTATTGTTCTTTTCGTATACATTATTATCATCATTGTATAGATTATTGTCTTGACTCTCTTTACTTCAGTTTGTATTAGTTCATGTAAGGCTTTTCATAAATCTCTGCATTTGTCATATTGGCTATTTCCAACAGCAGAGTAATATTCCTTTGTATCCATATAACATAATTTGGCCATTTCCAAATCAATGACCATCAACTTTGTTTCCAATTCTTTGCTACCACAAAAAGTACTGCTATAAATATTTTATTGTATATGGATCCTTTGTTTTTAGTACTAACCTCTTTGGAGTGACATCTTAGCAGTGAAATCTCTGGGTCAGATGGTATGGAAATTTGAGCCACTTTATTTGCATGAATCCAAATTACTTTCCAGAATTGTAGTGCCAATTTGCAGCTCCACCAATAATGCATTAGAGTTCTTATCTTTCCACAAATTCCTCCCACATTGGCAATTTTCATGTTTTGTCAACTTTGCCAACTTGCTGGGT
Organism: Pseudochirops corinnae; assembly: GCA_028646515.1. Taxonomy (NCBI): domain Eukaryota; kingdom Metazoa; phylum Chordata; class Mammalia; order Diprotodontia; family Pseudocheiridae; genus Pseudochirops; species Pseudochirops corinnae. Next base: position 247,359,147 of record CM053587.1, read on the forward strand.
CTTAGGTGAAACTTAGAGTTGTTTTGATTTGTATTTTCCAAATTATTGAAACATTTTTATATGGTTGTTATTAGTTTGCAATTCTTTATCAAACCTTCTTCAAATTAATTTTGTCCTGCACTATTTTATAAAGTGAAACTATTCATAACCTTTTATCATTCTTCACTATAAGATTCTACAAAGGAGCTGCCCTTAGCTGCCACTAAGTAGCATTTAGGTCCTTTTGGCCTTCTCTTTTGTCAATTGACTAACAATTAAGTGACCTGGAAGCCAGGAAAACCTGAGTTCAAATGTGGCTTCAAATACTTACTTGCTGTATGACCCTAAGTAAGTCACTTAATTTCCTTTTGCCTCAATTTCCTCAATGGTAAAATTGGGATAATATTATCTATTTCCCAGGATTGTTGTAAGGATAAAATGAGATATTTGTAAAGTACTTAGCATAGTCCTTGGAACATAGTAGGAATTTAGTTAACTCTTGCTCCCTTCCCTTCCTTTCCCTTCCCACTATTTGAACTACTGTATGAAAAAATAGTAATTGATGTCTATGTCACTTCTTTCTTCCATATAGATCATATCACCAATAATACATTTAAGTAGGTCAGGTTGGAGTTGTCTTAACTACAGTGTGTGTGTATATATATATATATATATATATATATATATATATATATATATATATATATATATATATATGATTTCTTCTAGCTTTGTACCGATTTTGATCTTTGCTCTAACAAGGTAGTGGACTGACTGAGTTAACTACAATTTGAGAATTTTATTCAGTGCTTGCCATGTCCAACACCTACATCTTTCCTTGAAGAAAGAAGAGTGATAGAACAATAATAATAATTGAAATTTATATAGTATTTTAAGGTACGCAAAACATTTTTTCTCAAAACAACTCTGCAATGTAGATACTATCAGCATTATCTTCATATTATCGGTGAGGATACAAGTTTTGAGAGATCAAGGGACTTGCCACAGTCATGTCACTAAGGAAGTACTGGAGACAAGATTTGACCTCAGGCCCTTGCTAACTCCAAGTTCAGTGCCCTTTTCACTATACCATTAGAGAGTACAATGAGAGGGGGCAGCTAAGTGGCACAGTAGATAGAGCACCAGCCCTGGAGTCAGGAGGACCTGAGTTCAAATCCAGCCTCAGACACTTGATGCTTACTAGCTGTGTGTCCTTGGGCAAGTCACTTAACCTGGATTGCTGAGAGAAAGGGAGAGAGACAGACAGACAGACAGACAGAAGACAGAGAATACAGTAAGAGAAAATCTTCATTTTGTATCCTTAATTATACGGTCCATCTTGAAAGCTGATATGAGAAGAAAAAAAGCTTCATCATGAAATCTGATACAAGGATGGAGAAAAGAGCCTAGAGAATTAACCCTACGGCAAAAGCTCAAGCTTGGGCAGCTGCTAAAAATCAGTCACATTTTCACACTTCCTGATTTCTGTAGGAGGTTGAGAAAAAGCCAAATTGTATTGGGTCTTAGGGAATCTAAGGACAGCTTTGAAAAAAATACACTCATTCATTTGACCAAAAGAAACCCCAAATCATTCTATTTCCTGTGTTCTTCCTCAGTTTCTGGACCTTGAGGCCTTCTGCTCCACTCTTGCTTGGCTGACTGCAAATTAAGCCCTATACCCAGAATGATCTCACGAGATATCATACTTAGTCCTTTTGTGATCTCAGACCATTAGAACAGATATATGTCCCAGCTGGAGGTGGGATAAGGGATAAGGAAGAAGGGATTGCTGAGACGGGTAAATGGAGAGCACAATAATCTTTTCTTTCATGATTAAAAATCTTTATCTTGTAATTCCAGCTCTGAGTGACTCCCTTTTCCATCTCAGACCTGACTTCTGTAGCTATTGCCACTTGCATGGATGCTGGTTACTTTGACCTCTTTCTTGATAGGTTGGAAGGGAAAATATAGCTCATAGTTTAGGCAGGCAGGCTTTGTTTTAGTATCATTAACTTGGCCAACCTTAACTCACTTTGACAAACAGAGTATAAAATGTTCCACTATATCAATACAAACATGAAACCAAACACTTTCAGTTTCTTGTGTGATCATTCTTCCCTCCGCCAATCCTTAGACCTATGGTTATGACTGAATTTTTAGTCACTTTGATTTTGATGGTCTAGATAAATGGTACTCAATATTTGGTGTACTTTTGGCCAAAAGCAGTTTATGACTTATTAAGCATTTGGTACAACCATCCTATACTAAATTTCACACCAAAACCAAATCTGGCCCTTAAATTCTTTTTAAAAAATCCGTGGTTTCATTGATATGGGTACTATTTCAACCAAAACAAATGTTACATTTGCTAATGGCATCTCATGAGCTGCTGTGCCAAAAGATAAAAGTCATCCCCTTGTGGCCAGTATTCTATTAGTGAGTCTCTTCAGATTTGTCTAGGAAGGTGCTCAGGTGATAGACATACAGTCTGCTGCTGGCCTTACACTTCAAAACTCTCTACTTTATCAGATCTGAACAACTGAAGATTATACATCATTGAAATAATTTTTAAGGACCCAGAGTCACCTCCATCCAACAATAATAATCCTTTCCCCAAATGACAATTATGTAGTGCTTTAAAGTTTTGGTGGGTTTTTTTTTTTTTTGCAAGATACTTTCCATATATTTTTCATTTGAGCCTTAGGACCCTGGGAGTTAGGTGCTGTGGGTGTAACAATGATTATTCTGACCCCCCACTGCCTAAAGATCAGGTCTGTTAGCCTTCCCCCAGAGGTTCCCCCTAACTTTACTGAGGATTAGAGGGTGTCTAGTTTCTTCCATTGAGTGGAGTCCCTACCAGTTGTGCTCTCTCAATTTTAGGGATACAAACAGTATAGTTCCATTTAACCACATACCAATCAGATTAGTTTTTACAAAGCACAATTTCTTCCAAAGAAATAGCAAGAACAAATATTCTCTCCTACAATACATAGAGGCCTAGTCCTCCTTACACCCCTTTGGTCTGTGTGGAGAAATTCATATAGTAATTTTTTTTTTTGCTATGTAGTATTAGATCCACCAAACCCTAAGTCCAACACCTCCTTGGCAGAGGTGTGCTAGTACCAGCTGTAATCAGCTTATAAAACTTGATTGTTAAATTTTCAATGTGAGCATTTATACCTCGGAAATCTACAAATCAGGACTTGATTTATTGTTTCATTGATTGTCTAACCTTAAGAAAGTGTTCATAATGTAGGCTAAAACTTAAAAGTATGTGCATACTTTTGGGGGGGGGGGGTAGAAACCTGGTTGTTAAACATTTCACACCCCTGCATTGGTCTATAAACATTGCTTGATGATGGTGATGTTAACAATGATAAAAAAAAAAAAGTACAAACCTTTGAATCCATTATTTCATCTGCCCTGAAAACACCCCTGCTCCCTGGGTTTGTATGTGGGTATCCTGGCTTCTCAGAGTTTCCTTCCTGGGCTGGTAGCACCATCCTAGGCTCCGAGGTCACCATAGCTTGAGTTTTCAGGTCTGGGACTTCACTCCCTGCACCTAGAGTGGAAGAAGAAAGATGAAACTAGACTCAAATTTCAAGCTCATTTCTCAGGGCCATAATGTTTCAGGAGAAGGGGAAGATGGCCCTTCTCCCACCTAAATTGGTAATGGTGCCCTTACTCTGGGTGAATGAGACCTTTATGCCTGAATGTCTCTAGAAAGAAAGAAGTGTATAACTTTGCCTCAGTCAAGTAGATTTAAAGATGCATACAGTTCTAGCTACTTAGCCAGTGGGAACAGACTGACACTATCCATGTTGTTGGCAAACACAGGATAACTTCTCCCAGAAGCTGGTCCCTGCATCTCCAGTGGGTGCTTACATCTTAGGCTATCTGGGTATGAGCCAAACTCCATTTCACAGGTATGATCAGCCCTCTTTCACAGATATCGAAACAGGTTAAGACAGATGAAGTGACTTACCCTTGGTCACATAGCTAGTACATGTCTGAAATAGGTTTTAAACCAGATCTTTCTGACTCCAGTTCAAGGAGTCAGTCTTTCCACTATACCATGCATCATATTTAGTGACTGGAAAAAATGGTCACTTTTTTCCAAGGTGATGCTGTTCTACAAATAACTGTCACATACCCTACTCATTGCTATGATATCTCTGGACTTTGTTGCAAAGGACTATAATACAACATAGTTTTATTGGTATCCACATAACCTCTTTGATCCTTTTCCCAAAGACCATGTCAACATTGGAACTCAAATACAGGAGAGAAAATTAAAGATTTATTGGGGACATTCATTTAAGGCAGCCTTAATTGCCTATCTTTGTTAGCTTGAGTTTAAACTCCATCATTGTTTAAATAGGGACAGTGCCAAGTTTGTAGGACTTTGAAAGAGCAATAGCAACCTCCAATATTACCTTGATCATCCCATATGGCGTTGAGGTGCAAAGTCTTACACATTCAGCCCTAATGTTTGATCATTTCTTTTTTAAAAAAATATTTTCAGAATTTATTTCTTTTTAGTTTTCAACATTTATTTCTACAAGATTTTGAGTTCCAAATTTTCTCCCCATCCCTCCTTTACCCCCACCCCAAGATTGTAACTATACTGATTATTCCTTCCTCTACTCTTCCCCCTCACATATCTCCCCCCCATCTCTGCCCTTCCCCCTTTCTTTCTTGTAGGACAAGATGGATTTCTATACCCCATTGCCCGTATATATTTCTTGGTTGAATGTAATATTTTTTTTGGAGGGGGGAGGGCAGGGCAATTGGGGTTAAGTGACTTGCCCAATGTCACACAGCTAGTAACTGTTAAGTTGAGGTCAAATTTGAACTCAAGTCCTCCTGACTCTAGGGCCAGTGCTCTATTCACTGCACCATCTAGCTGGCCCAACAACAATTTTTTAACATCTGTTTTTAAGACTTTAAGTTTCAGATTCTCTCCCTTCTTCCCTCCTCACCCTCCTCACCTCACTGGGAAGACAAGCAGTTCAATATAACTACATGTGTAGTTATGTAAAACATTTCCATAGTAGTCATGTTGTGAAAGACTAACTATATTTCCCTCAATCTTATCCCACCTCCCATTTATTCTATTTTCTCCTTTGACCCTGTCCCTTTTCAAAAGCATTTGCTTCTGACTATCCCTTCCTCCAATCTACCCTCCCTTCTATCATCTTCCCCTCTTATCCCCTTCCCCCCTACTTTCCTGAAGGGTAAAATACCCAAATGAGTACCCTCCTTAAGTCAAATCTAATGAGAGTAAGGTTGACTCATTCCATTTAACCTCCCTGCTCTTCCCCTCCGTTGTAATAGCTTTCTCTTGCCTCTTTTATGCCTGAGCCCTATTGTTAACCTCTCTTAAGATATCAATCTTTAGGCCCTTTCATTTTTTTGCTCTGCCTTGAAGGACAACTTGAGACTCCTGGGAGTTGGGTGAGGGATAGGGGAGGAAGACCCTTACCTGTGTTCACCCCTTGCTGTAGTCTTCTCTATTCAAAAGTCCCTGTAAATTCTAGAGTTCTGTGATTGGAATGTTTCCCCAATGACTAAACTTAGTGGTTGTGCTAAATACATAATAGGCACTTGGTAAATATTTGTCCAATGGGTAAATGAACTAGTAAAAGACCAGTTCACGAATGGATGAGTCTCCTTATACTAGATGTCCCAAAAAGTTTTAGTGCAATCTGAAGTTTTTAAAACTTAAGCTATTAAAGTTTAAGGTTTCATTGGGACACCATGAACAATTGAAGTTAAGGTCAGGGAAGAGTTAAAGTAAACCACTCCTATATGCTTCATATGGTCATCTCTGGTAATTGTTCTTGGGATAACTCCCTGGAAGGGAGAATTAGCAGAAGAGAGTGGTGTGTTTTTCACACCACTTTCAGTTCTTTTGCTTGTTAGCTCCCATAGTCTCCACCTTCGTTTGTTGAAAAAGAAGAAAGAAATAGAGGCCCTCTCTAACTCTTTCAACTTTTCTTTCACATCTTCTTTTCTAGGTAGGTGCAAACATGGGCATCTATCCTGGAAGTGCTGTTTGAGAAGACTCTCAGTGTTTCAGCTGAGACAAGTTTAGATTCAGTTGCCCAATGATGGTGAATCAGGGGATCCATGCCTCCTTCCACCCAAGTTCTCTTCCTCCCAGGCATTTACTTTCGAGGTTTTTTGCTGAGTGACATGCCAGGAGCCAAATCCTTTATAATACTACTAGGTGTGTGGAATCATTAGCCTCTTGATGGCTTTTCTTGCTGTCTGGCAATAGGGTTGGGTTTGGAAAACTTGCCAAAAGTTTCCAAACTCCACCTAACTAAAAATTCCCAGTCTTATCTCAACAGGTTGGGAAAGAGGGAGGAAAATCTATAAAATACTTAGAAAGAACAATGAAAAAGAAATAATAAATTATAGTACTTTAAACATTACCATACTTCGAGTTTATATGTGTAATATGTAAATGTATACATAAATATATATATGTAAAGTTAGATTTCAATGATTTCCAAGTCATATGGCTTTGGCTAAGTAACTCAATTAAATGGTACAGTGTATAAATGAAGCTGGGGCAACTAGATGGTGAAGTGGATAGAGAGGCACACCTGAAGTCATCTTTCTTACTTAAATCTGACCTTAGACAATTACCAGTGTGTGACCCTGGGCAAGTCACTTACCCCTTTTTGCCTCAGTTTCCTCATCTGTAAAATGAGCTGGAGAAGAAAATGGCAAACCACTCCAGTACTTTTGCCAAGGAGACACCAAATGGAATCACAAAGAGTCAGACATGACCAAATGACAAACAACAAAAAAAAGGAGGTCATATGTGGCCATTAGTTATTCCCCTCAGTAGGTTGTAAACACCTTAAGGTCAAAGACTGTTTCTATTTGTCTATGTATCTCCGGCATCTAGCACAGTGCCTGCCTGGGACAAAGTTTTTTTTTCTTCAGCCATATAGTAGGCAGCTAATAAATGCTTACTGAATTGAATTGAATTGTTTAAGCTGGTTAGTTTTACTATGTTCTGTGGCCATAGACTGTCCCACTAATCTTGACTAGTCACCTTATATATGTAAACCCTTGGTTACCAAGGTGTCAGGGGAGTTAGTCTTTGAATACTCTTCCCCCACAAAGCCCAGAATATAATCACAAGGTGCTAACTAGATGTTAAACTAGAAGGAGAGGATTCTGGGAAGATGGCAGAGTAGGTCAGAAAACTTTCAGCTCTCCAAGTTTCCTCCACAAAAAAAAGATTATTATTATTGCAGAGCAGCAGAAATAAAAAAAATTAAAAAAAAAGGTTAAGCAGTTGTTCGCCTAAGACAACTTGAGAAGACCCCAGGAAAGACCTGACCCCAAGGGCAGAGGTTCAACCTGAATGAAGTACAAACACCTCCAGGCCAACTCTGCAGAACTGGGGCTGTGAGGTAGCCTTCGCCTTAGAAACTTTCACTTCATGAACTGTGTGTGGGGGGTCTGATGACTGAGTAGGAGGAAACTGAAGGCTCTTCCTCTGTCATGGGACACCAAGCATAGCTGGGTTGACCAGATGCTTCCGGGACTGGACTTCTGCTGGCTGTGGGAGGGGAAGTGGGGGGCGGGGGGAGAGAAGGAGCCAGCACACACCTGGTGAGGGCAGTAGCAGAGGGGCAGGGACCCAGCTGGCTGTGGCCACTTGCAGGAGAGTGGCGCCCCTGCTGTCAGTTCCAAGGTAGAGAAGACTCCTGTAGTTTGTAACCACCAGAGGGATGGCAGAGAGTAAGATCATTTGGGGTACGGCATGACCTGGAGCTCTAGCCATGGCTTAGGAGTGGAGGGAGAGTCTAAGTTTGAACCCCATGGCAGACCTCAGAAAATAACAGCAAGAAGGACCTGAGGCCTGGGACACCATTCCCTATACCTCAGGACTAGAACTTGATCACACTAATAGCTGCTAAATAATAATATTAATAATAATAATAATTATTATTATTATTATTATAATAAAATAAAAATGAGCAAGCAAAGGAGAAAGAATTCAACTATAAATAGCTACTAAGGGCATAGAGAAGATCTGGGTTCATATTCTGAAGAAGACAATGGAGCTTAAAAAGCTACTCCTTTTTCAATGAGAAATGTTAGATGGTTCCAAGCACAAAAAGACTTCCTGGAAGAACTTAAAAAGGATTTTAAAAATCAAATAAAAGAGATGAGGAAAAATTAGAAATAAAGGAAGAATCTAAGAAAACCAAGAAAAGTATGAAAAGAAAGTCAATCAACTTGAAATGAAATCTTAAGGAAGAAAATAATTCCTTGAAAACTAGAATTGGGCAAAGGGAAACTAATAACATTCTAAGACATAAAAAAAAATAAAACAAAATCAAAAAAATGAAATAATAAGAGAATGTGGAAATGGTTTGCATGACTGCATATGTATGATCTATATCAAATTGCTCGTATTCTCAAGGTGGGAGAGGGGAAGGAGGGAGAGAATCCAGAACTCAAAATTAAGAAAAAAGAATGTTAAAAATTTTTGCTTACATGTAGTTGAGGAAAAATTAAATGAAAAATTAAAAAGGCACATATAGCTGATATCAGTTCTATTGAATCTACATTTCACCATATTAATTATCATCAGTTAGCCATTAATCAGATTGTAATGGGTATGATCAAATAATCATTTAGCTTTCCCAGCTTCACTGCTTTTGGACTTCTAAATCAAGCATTCGGATTTCAAGTCAAGGTCTAGGAAACCCATCAATGGGAAATCTCATTATCCTGAAAGATTGAATCAGTTTTTATAGTCATATCTCATCAGTATCTGTTGCCCCTCTGATTAGACCATTTGATTGGAGGACAGAGTCGTGGGTTCTAAAAACTTCCATTTAAGAAGGGAGCCCAGCAAAGTGTTTTCCCCATTTCTTACCAGTTTCACTGCTTTTGTATTTCTTTGAATTTCTTGATCATTTTCCTGAGCTAGGGTATCTTCTTTCTGCTTTCCCTTTTCAGTTTCCTTACGTGTGTATGTTTGTAAGATTGTAAGATCTTTGAGGGCAGGAACTGCCTTTCTTTTTCAGTTGTACTTGTATTCCCAGGACCTGGCTCATAGTGGGTGCTTAAAAAATGCTTATTGATTGAATGACTATTCATTTTTTACATCTGTAGATATTTAACTTTTGTAACTGCTTTCCTATCTGTGATCCCATTTAATCCTTGCCACAGCTTGATGAGATGGGTAGGGGACTTTGGACAACAGTAACTGAATACTGAGCTTTATGTTCGAAGATTATGTTCGTAGCATCCTTACTTCAAAACGCCAGGACAATCAGCTGAATTACAAGCATTATTAAATAAGGTTTGAGCAACACCATCAAAAAGCATGTTACTTCATTGGCGAAATGAAACATAAAGAAAGCTTCAGCTATTAGAGGAGATAAACACACACATACACAAAAGTCAGTTCGACATAGTGGGATAAGAGCTGATCTTGGAGACCCAAGTCCTGCCTATGACACAAGTGGGCTGTTTAACCTGGAATCAATCACTTAACTTCTTGGTGCCCCCAGGGCAACTTTCTAATATTCTTAAATTGCTGGTCTTCATTGGTGGGAGTTTTCTCACAGGAATCCACTACACCAATGAAATCACAAGTCCAACCCCACCCTCACCCCCTACTCCACTCTTGCCCCCATATCTATATCTATATCTATATCTATATCTATATATATGTATATATATATATATACATACACATATACATACATACAACTAGCGATCTCCATTAGTGTTGTTATGAGTGCTTCCGGTTTATGCCACTGCTCCCTGTTTTTTCCAGCCATAATGGTCTGGAACAATCCTGTTCCAGTTTGTAAATGGTGAGTCATTCTGTACAATGACTCAATGTAAAAACAAAGATACCTGCTAAATTGAAGCACCTTGGATATTTGTCTTCAGAGCTCAAAACCCAGGGCGTAGTCTTAATCTTGAGAACAAAATGCCCTTAAACCAGGGCTTCTTACCTTTCTTTGTGTCTCAAATTCCTCTGGCAGGCTGGTAAAGTCTGTGGACCTACCTCTTCTCAGGATAATGTTTTTAACTGCACGAGATAAATAAGATTTCAAAGGAAACTGATTATATTGAAATGCAGTTATATTTTTTAAAAATAAGTTTCTGGACTCCGGGTTAAGAACTCTCGCCTTAAACTAATTTTCTGATAAAACCTTGAAGAATCTGTTAAGCAGTTGTGGAAAACCCAAAATCCTTCAGAGCTTTTGCAAAAGATACAAGCACTCTCCAACGGCACTTAAAAGAGTATCTTCAAGCAATCCTACTTCAGTTCCACTTTTCAGTAGGATTCTGAATTTCATTAAGCCTTCCATTGGATGAGCTTTCAGTTTTCAAGAGTCAGCAGTGTTTGTGAAACCCATCTGATGAATGTATAAAAGGAGGAGCAGTTTGCAAAGCTCACATACCTGTCTCTCTTCTTACCTACGTTTGGCACCCTCCCCACTTTCGGAACTGCCATCTCTGCCTGGTACCCAGTTCCCTTTGGTTTTTCCCTTTTCCTTTTCTCTTTTTCTCTTACTTGGGGGCTTTGATCAGTTTGTACCCAGTTCTCAAAGTCTTTCTAACTCCTGATCCACATTAAACCTTACCTATCCAGTGTCCCCTTAGCTCAAGGTATCTGCTAAGGAACTGATAAACTAGCACATATTAAAATGTTAAAAAGCGGTAAAGCAAATAAAGCAATAAAGTGAAAAAAAGTAAACGATGCCTTAACTCATGGGAATGACTTGAGCTGTGGGAATTTGGTAGGTCAGTGAGCAGATATTTGGAGACAGACTGACTGTCCTGTATCATTTAAATCATATCTTCAAAGTAGATGCCTAGCCCACTTATTGGGCTAGCCCTGATAGTCATAAAATTATAGATTTAGAGCTGGAAAAGACATTTTAAGTCATCTAGTCCAATCCCCTCATTTTACAGGTGAGGAAACAGGTCCAGAGAAGTTAAGTGATTTACTCAGTTAAACAGATAGTAGATGAGAGAGCCACAGATTTGAACCCAGATACTGTGATTCCAAATTCAACACTCTTTCGACTGTATCCCAGCAAATCTTAGATTTTGAAGGGGTTTGAGAAGTCACTTTGTCCTCTTCCATAACTACCCTGACAAGTAGTAACCAGCTCCTGCCTGAAGGTTTTCAAGGTTCACTTTGTCCCTCAAATCATACTGACCAACCCATTCCATTTATGGAAAACCTAAATTTGAGGAGGCATTCTTCTGTGTGTTGAGATGCAATCTGTGACCCCATGATTTCCAGTTACTGTCCTGCTTCTACCTCCTGGGCCCAAACAGCATTAGTTAAATTCCTTAAGTTAAGTAATTCTTTAGATATTTGAAAGAAGAAAGTCATATTCCCAAGTACTTCCTGGGTTAAAATCAATTCCTCCTATCATATGGTTATAAATTCCCTCATCACTCCGGATGAAGTCCAGTTTATCAATCAATATGCTTCCTAAAATCTGGCTCCCAGAACTTGGATAGATGTGATCTGACCAGGGAAATAATCAGTGGGACTATTCACTACTTTCTTGGAAAGGCTGTTTTTCTGCTAATGCAATGTCATCATATACTCTTTCATTCATATCAAATTTGTTGTCTATCAAAATCTTCTTCCAGGGGCATCTATGTGGTACAGTAAATAGGATACTGGACCTGGAGACAGGAGGACCTGAGTTCAAATTCGGCCACAGACAGATACTTGCTGTGTGACCTTGGGCAAGTCACTTAACCCCAATTGTCTTGCCTTTCCCCCTCAAAAAAAAAAAAAACTTCCAAGATTACATCCTCCAAGGTCTGTACTTGTGTAGTTTTTTTTTTTTATTAACTCAGTTGCAGGACTAATATTTATCTCAGTCAGCATTGTTTTGTTAGGTATGGTTCATAACTGGAAATTTTTTGGACCCCAATTTTGTCATCCAGGATTGTAATTATTTCCTAACAAGGTTCTTGACATACGTAAATCTGATTAACGAAGTGTACCATTTGTTTTCATCAAAGTCACTAGTGAAAATTTTAAGTAGACAAGGACCAATGGCAGACCATCTAGGCATCTCCCTCTGGGTTTAATCAACACTCTTCAGTTTCACTTGTTCAACCAGTTCTAAACACCTTGAATTACTTTCATCCAGTTCAGATCCCTGCATCTTATCACAAGGATAAATCCTTGAGGTCCAGAACTGTTTTCATTTTTGTCTTTATGATTAACTTCTAACACAGTTCCTGGCACATAATAAGTATTCACTAAAATACTTCTTAAATTTAATGTACCCCCAATAAGACCACCCCTTTTCTGAACTTCCCATTTCCCTATTACCTTCAGGGTCAAATATAAAATCCTTTATTCTTCTTTTTAAAGCTTTTCATAACCTGGCCCCTTCTTACCTTTCCAGTTTTCTTACAATTTCCTCTTCTCTACATACACACTCCCTGACCCAGTGACACTGGCCTCTTTTCTGTTCCTCAAGCTTGATCCTCCATCTCCAGATTCTGGGCATTTTCACTGGCTGTCGCTCATGCCTGGAATGATCTGACTCCTCACCTCTACCTCCTGGCTTCCCTGGCTTCCTTTAAGTAAGTCTCAGCTAAAGCCCCATCTTTTGCAAGATGCCTCGCATCTTTAGTCCTAGTCCTCCTTAACTTTAGGGCCTTCCTTCAAAGATTATCTCCAGTCTATCCTATCTATGTCTTGTTTGTGCACAGTTGTTTGCATGTTGGCTCCCCCATTAGACTGTGAGTTTCTTGAGAGGAGGGACTATTTCTTTTTTGGTTGTTTTTTTTTGTATCCCCGGTACTTATCACACTGTCTGGCACATAGTAAATGCTTAATAAATGCTGATTATTGACTTGATTTCCCTTTTTTTGTCAAGGACGCCATGATGCTTGTAGTCATCCAGGCTTGCAACCTCTGTGCAATCCTTGACTCTTTACATATCCAATCAATTGGCAAGTGTTCTTGTTGCACTCTCTTCCATCTTGTCCCCTTCTCCCTATTCACAGAGCCACCATTCAAATTGAGGTCCTCATCATTTCTTGCTTGGATTATTACAATAGTCTCATTGGTCTCCCTTCCTCTAAGCTTTCCTTATGTCAGCCTCACCTCCATATGGCTGCCAAAGTGACCTTTAGTCGGCACAGGTTTGATTGATATTACTCCTACTTGATAAACTACAATAACTCCCCATTATATCTAGAATCAAATATAGGGTCTTCTGTCATTTAAAGACCTTCACCACCTGGCTTCAACCCATTTTTCCTGCTTCATTGCAAACAACTCTCCTTTCTGTGCTATTTAGGCTGGCCAAACTGGACTTGCAGTTGTTCCTCATGTAGATCTCTCCACCTCCTGGTCTCCTTATCTTTACATTGGCCATCTCCCATACCTAGAAGGCACTCTCCTTATCTTCACCTCTTAGAATCTCTTGTTGTTTAGTTGTGTCATACTTTAAGTGACCTCTTGTCCTTGGGGTTTTCTTGGCCAAGATACTGCCATTTCCTTCTCCAGTGTGTCCCCATTTTATAAGGAACTGAGGCAAATAGAAGGTGACTTACCTGGGGTCATATAGCTAATAAGTGTCTGAGGCCAGATTTGAACTCAGATCTTCCTGGGTCCTGCCTCCAAATTCTGTGTTCTATCCACTGTACCACCTAGCTGCCCCTTCAAATCCCTGGTTTCCTTCAAGGCTCAAGTCAAGTGCTCCTTTCTTCCTTACACCTTTTCTGGTTCCCCCCAGCAAAGAGTGTTTTCCCCCGAAATTATCCTGAGTCTATTTTGAATGTATCTCTATAGGCATATATTATCTGTCTGCCCACGCTGTCCCCACTCCTTCACCCCCCAGTTAGACTATGAGTTCATTAAGGTCAAGGACCATTTGACCTTTTGCTTTGTACCTTTAGTTCTTAGAGTAGTGCCTGGCACACAAAAGGTACATAGGTTGATTGGCAGATTGAACTGAGGAACTGTCCAATGCCTTGAATTTCTAGCATGCCTGAGAATGAAACTTGCCTGCACTTTGATATCTCTGAATTACTTTCTGGTTCTGTCATTTTTTTTTCCGAGGGACTTTAAGCCGTTTCACTTGATCTCATAAAAACAAAACTGTGTGTAGCAGTGGTGGTTTGTTGTAGTAAGCGGAGTTGTTTAAACACCATTATTTGCCCCTCTCCCATCAACATTCCCTAGATGGTCTTCCCAATACGCTTTCTCTGCTCTGGGAAGTTTTAGCAAAAGAATCTATAACTCTCTGTCTGACTCTCTCCCCTGCCTTCCCACCTATCTTAGTTCTGAACTCCCTTTCAGAGACAATGCTCTGGTTAAACAATTCAGTTTTAAATCTATCTCTCTTCTCCCAAGATGTTTCTCCCCTCAATTGCTTCCTTTGAAATGCAATTTCATTAAGTACACTCATACTAGCAACTGGTAAACACTGTCTATAAAGAGAAGTAAACACTGAAAATGAGGAAAGGTAAACTGATTCTCCTAATGCACAAGGGAGAAGGTTTCCATAAGGAAGCTCAAAGGGAGAGAGGAAATACAGAATTGCTGCTTTGAGGTCTATAGTACAGAGGACTATGTGTTATCTGTCCAGAGACTCCTTGCACCTGGTCAATGAACTGAGCCTTGCTCTTGGAGACCTAAGCCTCCTTCTTCATGGTGGCTGCCTCTGCCTACTTTTCTGCTCTCCCAGTTCTTTGCATTTTCTTCCACCTTCCCCTTCTCCAGCTCTCCAGATCTTCCATGCCTCTCTGAAGTGTGTTCTTTCTCAAGTGTGCTTCCTGCTGGGCCTTTGGCATTCAATCAAATTGCTCCACCATCATTTAAAAGCTACCTGGAAGAGCATGGCCAATCATTGCTCAGCTGGTAACAATGCTCCTTATCTAATTCAATCAGTGGATTAATCTGGACTTCATAAAGAGCTCACAATTTTATAAGGCTGGATTTTTATAGTGAGCTATGCCCTACAAAAGGGCAACAAGGTGGCACAGTGGACAGGGTGCCTGGCTTGAAGTAAGGAAGGTTCACCTTTTGTCTTCAAATCTGACCTCATACACTTACTAGCTATATGACCCTGGGCAAGTCACTTAACCCTTTTGCCTCAGTTTCCTCATCTGTAAAATGAATTAGAGAAGGAAATGGCTAAACCACTTCAGTGTCTCTACCAAGAAAACTCCAAATGGGGTCACAAAGAGTCAGACATGATTGAAAAGACCGAACAACAACATGCCCTATAAATATATAGCACCACTTATTTTCTGGGCTTTTGGAGACCTTACTTGACAGTCAGTCAACAAGCATTTATTGAGCATTTACTATGTGCCAGGCAATATGCTAAGCTGTGGGGTTACAAAGAAAAAGCCCAGAGAGTCCTGGACCTCAGGGAGCCTATATTTTAATGAGGAAGACAAGATGGTGTGGTATAGTGTAAAGAAAAATCAATGCCTCTCAAGTCAGAAGGCCTGGGTTTAAGTACTATCCATATAACCTTGGAAAAATCACCTAACCAACTTGGATCTCAGGTTCCTTGTTTATGAAAGGAGGGGAGGGGCTCAGACTAGATGGCCTCTGAAGTCTCTCCTATAGATCTATGAGTCTATGATCCTCGATACACTAAGAAGATGCATGTAGAGTTGATGACCTGGTTTGTGTCCTAGCCTGCAGACACATGAATTTTGGAAATGTAACAGACAATAATCATAAGCTAGGATGAAATCTGTTATTGAGGGAAAATTATGGAAAGAAAAGTTTCAAGTCTATTTAGAGGGGAAGACTCTAGCAACTAGGAGAAATGGGGAAGGCCTTCTTCTCACAGCTAAGTCTTGAAGAAAGCAAAGATTTCTTAAGACATGGAAGTGAGGAAGGAGAATGTTCCAGACCTGGTAGATAGCCATTTACCTCTTGCAAAGGCAACAAGATGGGAGATGGCTCAACTGAGGATGTCGGTGGAAGAGAGTAATGTGTTCTTACACAAAGCCTTCAAAGGTAGGAAGGGGGATCAGATTATGAATATCTTTAAATACCAAAGAAAAGAGTTCATGTTTTATCCTAGACACAATAGGAAGCCAGTAGAGCAGCTGTTCTCAAACTGTGGGTCGCGACCCCTTTGGGGGTTGAATGACCCTTTCACAGGGGTTGCCTAAGAACCCATATTTCTGATGGTCTTAGGAACTGAGACACGGCTCCTCTATCTTTCTCCAGGCAGGTCTGCCCACATGTAGATACGCCCACATATGAGTATTAAAGGGTTGTGGCATTAGGAAGGTTGAGAACCACTGTACTAGAGTATATTAAGTAGGGGGTATGAGATGATCATGGGAAAACCACTTTGGCAACTGTGTGGAGGATGATTGGAATGGGAGAGACTCAAGGTGAAGAGACCAATTAGAAGGCTGTTGCCATAATCCAGGCTGGCAGAGGTGATAAAGGGGAAGTGGAAGACCAGGCATAACACTCTCATGACTCAGAGGTGTCAAACATGAAACCCAAGGGCCACATGTGGCCAACAACTCTCCTGAGTGCAACCCAAACCAAATTAAAGCATAATTGGGGGCAGCTAGGGTAGTACAGTGGATAGAATACTGATCCTGTAGTCAGAAGGCCCCAAGTTCAAATCTAGCCTTGGACACTAGCTGTGTGACCCTGGGCAAGTCCTTTAACCACAATTACATTATTTAACAAAGTACATAAAAATACAATAACATAGATAATGTTACATAGTTTTCTAAGTTAATACTGGGGTGAGGTGGGGCGGATCCTTATATATAGTTTAGTGGCACCTGTTTCTATTTGAGTTTGACATCACTGCTGTGGGAAACCTCCATTACACAAAGAGGGAGTTGCTCCATGATTGCCAGAGAGAAAGTTGTTTTGAGAGACACAGCATAAATGAGCAAAAAAAACCCTGATTACTCTGAGAAACAAGACCTAGACCAGGTGAATTAAAGATGGGTAGCTAAGAAATAGTGACTTTCTGAAAGTCAGGTTAGTACCTTAGTTAATCATTGGAATTTTGCTTATCAGTTAAGTTAGAGAGGGTCAAAGTAATGTTACAAAAAAAAAAAGACTTTGCCCTTTCCATTATAGGGAAAGATAAAGAACATAGGTTAAGAAGATTCAGTTTAGGTTGTTATAACTTCAAACTCTTCTTAATCCCATTTGGGATTTTCTTGGTGAAGATACTGGAATGGTGTGCTATTTCCTCCTCCAGCTCATTTTACAGGTGAGGAAACTGAGGCAAAGAAGATTTAAAATGACTTGCCCCTCATCGCACAGCTGGCGAGTGTCTGAGGCCAGATTTGAACTCTGGAAGATGACTTCATGACTTGAGGCCCAGATCATTATCTACTGTGCCATCTGGCTGCCTGGTCAGTACAGGGAGTTCTATGCTTATGGAAATATGGGGCCAAGTTGCTTAGCGGAGATAATCAACTTGGGCCCAGGGCAGATTGCTTCTCTGCCTTTTTCTCATACTCATTTACATGGACCAGCAGGAGAAGAAGGGAATAAGAATTTATGTAGTACCTACTGTGTAGTTCCTACTAAATAGTACCTACTATGTGCCAGACACTGCTAACCAGCTAAGTGCTTTTTACAAATATTATCTCATTTGATCCTCACAATAATCTTGCCTGGTCGGTGCTATTATTATCCTTATTTTAGGGACAGGGAAACTGAGGCAAAAACATTAAGTTCTATTGCAAATTTGTATTCTACTTGGATTGGGAAAAACTATAATAAACTCAATTGAAAACTTTTAAGTGAAAGAGATTTTGAAAGTATAGTTCTATATAACTTATTTTCCATTTACAGGTCCTCATTAATATGGCTCCTAATTGTTTTTATGTCATAGGGTATTGACTTGATATATGTAGATCTAGGGTAATCAGGTGTGAAGAGGATAGAGTGCCAGCCCTGGAGTCAGGAAGAGGCATCTGAATTCAAATGTGACCTCAGACACTTACTAGCTGTGTGACCCTGGGCAAGTCATTTAATCCTGTCACCTCAGTTTCCTTATCTGTAAAATGAGCTGGAGAAGGAAATGGCAAACTACTCTAGTATCTTTGCCAAGAAAACCTCTAGTGGGGTCCTGAAGAGTTAGACATGACTGAAAGAACGACTGAACAACAATATGTAGATCCATTCTGTTTGTTACTTTCATGTATTATTTATTCAGAAGGACACTTCTGATAGGAATTTTTGTAAGGTAATAAGAACTGGATAGTTGATTTTAAAAAAAAAATGTTAATGGAATGAATCAAAAATATCTTTGCTATCACTTTAATGTCAATAGATTAAGCTCATTGGGAGCTATAGTTCCCAGCTAGCAATTAACACTTCCATTTATAGTACTCTTAGCACTTCTTGGTACTCTCCTGCTTCTGAACTCCATTCCAGACCTTCAACCTTCAATCATAGGAATTTAGTTCATGTTTAAAGATCTTGGTTCTATCCTTTGTGCTTCCAAAACTTTTTATTCATTCTCCTTTAATCTCAATATTAACAGTAGTGGCTAGGATTGGGGCTACTGGTTTTTTTTTTTTAAGTCATCTTCCTAGGGGCTCCCTGTGCTTGGCATTTAGTAAGCACTTAATAAATGTTGATTGATTAATTCAGAGCCTTCCTTCTCTTCCACTTTCTCATTTTTCCATAAGCCTGCAGGCATTTAGTGACTGGATACTGTGTATATATATATATATATATATATATATATGTATGTATTTTTTTTTTTTTCTTCCCTCCTTTGACCAGTCAGGATGAGAGTGAGGTTTAAATTTTGCCTGCTCCCCCACTGCTCCTCTTTGATGTTAAATTCTTTTTTTTGCACATCCCATTTATGAGAAATAATTTTCCCTATTTTTCCTCTCCTTTCCCCCTCTTCTAGTGCATTGCTTTTTACCACTCATTTGATTCATATTTTGAGATCTAAATATAACAGAATCACAACCAGGCCTTCTGTCTAATTAGACTCACCCTTTAATCCTTAGTGACAATAATGTTCTGAAGGGTTACATGCATCATCTCTCTTTATAAGAATGTAAATAATTTAATCTCATTTAGTCTCTTATGATTCCTCACCTGAGTTCACATTTTTATGCTTCTCTTGACTTCTGCATCAAGTTGTCAGATTTTCTGCTTAGTACTGATCTTTTAATCAGGAATGCAAGGAAATACTCCATTTTGCTAAAGGTCCATTTTTTTCCCTACAGAATTTTACTCAGTTTGAGATTTTTGAATCAGGTAAAATAAATGAGCTCTATACTAATTCTCTTAGGTTTTTTTTTTTAATGAGGTTTAAAACTTTCCAGACTTTTTTTATATTTATCTCATTTTCTTCTCATGAAGTCTCATGTAATAAGTAGAGTTTTTATGTTTACAGATAAGGACATGGAGGGAAAGAAGATCTATATGACTACCACATTTTGTCTCTTACATTGTAGTACATTGAGCTTTCTATTTGGACAATGTTTTCTCTGGTCAGATGATATTTTTATGTGTGGAAAGTTCTTTGCAACTATTTTTAGTGCTTCTTCCTAACAATCAGTTGTATTATTTAATATTTATGGGGAGGTAGCTGGTGGCCCAGGGGTGGAGCACTAGGCCTGGAGTAACTAGATCTGAGTTCAAATGTGACCTCAGATACTTACTGGCTTCATGATCCTTGGCAAGTCACTTAACCTTAGTTTCCTCAACTGTAAAATGGGAATAATAACAGCACCTACCTCCCAGGGATGTTATGAAGATAAATTGCAATAATATTTCTAAAATGCTTAGCACCTTACCTAGTACATAGTTAGCATGTAATAAATGCTTCTTCCCTTCTCTCTACCCTTATGTGGAACTGCACTTATATAAAGTTTTAAACCGCTATTATGCTACAAATCAATAGCATGAATCAGGAGCTATGAATCAGTACAAACATTATGGAAAACAATTTAGAATTGTGCAAATAAAGTAACTAAAATGTCCCTACCCTTTGATCCAGAGATTCCTCTACTAAGCTTATAATCCAGGGAGATCACTGATTAAAAAAAAAAAGGCTTCATATACATCAAAGTCTTTATAGAAGTACTGTTTGAGTTAGCAAAGAATTGGAAACAAAGTAGATGCCTCTTGATTCTCTTTTGAACTATATAGTCTTACCTTTGATTCTCCCTGGTTCACTGCATCAGAGCCATCAAACACTCCTGAGTGGGCCCAAACCAAATTAAAATGCACTTTGGATATATTTAACAACATAACAATGGAACACAAATAATGTTATGAGGTTTTCTAAGTCAATATGTAGCCCTTGGGGCTGTTTATTTAGAGGTTAGAGGTCCCATTTCTATTTGGCTTTGATTCTACTCAACTATGTGATCATAGAATAAGGCTAGTATAGTTTTAGAACTAGAAAGGATTATAAAAGTTGTGATGGAGTCCAACCATCTTCATTTTACAGATAAAGAACTTGAAACCTAGATAGAGTAAGGGACTTGCCCAGAGTTACAAAGCTACTAGGTGTCCAAAGGCAAGATTTGAACCCAGAACTTCCTTTCTCTCATTCCAACACTATATCCATTATGCAACTCTGCCTCCCACATCATGCCAGTGAAGGAAAACCTTTTTCCCCAATGATTTCTTTCCATATTCTTTCCACGGCGATTTCTCTGTTACTGTTTCTTAGTTACCTTTCCCTATCTTCACTCACTGGCTTTCCAATAAACCATATAATTGCAGATCTATGTTCTGAAACATTACACCATAAAGAACAATTTGCACTTCTTTTCTTTGGGCTTTTATCTCATTTATATGTGCAAGATTGTTTATCTAATTTTTAAACTTTATGTAATATAGTTTTTGGTGGATTAGTTGTGGGCAAGCTGTAAATTATCACTGTACTACAAATCGCAGTAATAATGTGTTCTTTGGCCAGGGCCCAAACCACAGACAAAAAGCCTTACTATGCTCTGAAGGTCATGGCATTTGAATATTCTCAGACCTTGAAAAGCAGGGAATTTTAAGGACAGCAATTCTGCTAGGAGAATCCATTGCCTCCTGTTTCTTGAGTAGAAACCAGCAATATCCCAGTTATGTCCTTAAATTTATCTGAGGACAAAAACAGGGAGAAGCCTCCCAAGTGTCAGTACAAAAGTCATCCCTTTAAATCATTGTTTTTCCACTTATGTTCATGGAATCCCAGGTTTGTGCAAAAGCCTCCAAGGGATTTTGTGGAGAAAAGTCTTAATGCTGGACAAGAAACGTTGAAGACCCATTCACTTTGCTTTTTGTCTCAGTCATATATGCTGTGTACAATCAGCAGATGAAATGGTGATGGGTCAAAATTGAATTGTAGTATATTGCCTAAAAAATTTCATCTTATTCATCTAGAACCAATTCACTTAATAATGGAGATACATATTTATAGAGATACACAACCATGGCAAAGTATGTACAAAATTATTAACGTTCACTTATAATGTTCATTTGTTTTTTTCTATGGATATTTTTGTACCAATGCCCATTGTGTACAATTAGACAAAAACCAGCATGTTTGAAGAGATAAAGAAGCCAAAATGTTAAAAATGTAGACTCCAAGAAGAAGCCAGTCTCAGACCTTGACTCAACCTTGTGCCAAATCTGTAACACTAGGAGATAACTTGATTGAATACCCATTGGTAATGCTTCTTTAAAACATGGGTTCCTCTAGCCAGGTCCCTGAGTCTAGGGTGATGCCACACTGGAGGAATAGGACTAATCAGAGATTGAAATTAAGAGCATATGTTCCAAGTAGGAAGCTCATAGTTTCCCCTAGGTTTCTCTACTGTGGACACAATTGTCCTAGGTCTCCAGAAGAGGCAGAATTACGGGAGCAGAGCCAATTTCATCATCATTGGCCGGAACATCCAGTAACTTGGCTGATAGGGAGGACTCTAGGCATAATACGTCAAAAGTACAAAGTCAGAGTCAGGAGGTGGGTCAGAAGCTCCAGGATATCCAAGAAATTGGGTCGGTCCAGGAGAAGCAAAAGGTATAAGGTTACCCTGCTGGGATTCAGGATTGGAACCTTGGATAGTACCAAATGGAACAAGACTGAAAAGAACTAAAAATCTGGGAGACAGCATGGTACAATGGAAAGGTTTCTCTATTTGGAGTCAGAAGACTTTGGGTGAAAAGTCCAGTTCCACTGTACACAGTTAGGGAAAGGCTTACCTGTGTGACTTTGGATGAATCATTTAACTGCTACAGGCCTCAGTTTCCTCATCTGTAAAATGAGCTGGAAAAGGAAATGGCAAACCACTCTAGTACCTTTGCCAAGGAAACCCCAAATAGGGTCACAGAGTCAGAATGATGGAAATGACAAAATAACAACAAAAAACGAGGTGTTGAGTTAGATGATTTTTAAGATTTTTTTCCCTAACTCTCAGTCTGTGATACTATGATGAAACAAATGTCTACACACCTAGTTTTAATATCAAATCTCTAATATAAAAGGAATGCTAATTTAGCATTATAGTAATCTCTAATATCGAATTCCAAGTTATGACTATTGATCCTGATATAAAGTGTATCAAATTTTTAATAATACCTCAATTCTGACAAATGTTTAGGGGAAGCAACAAATCATGAGGGAAGTTCTTATTCAGAGTCTGGAAACCTATGTTCCTTCCCTCCCCGCTCCCCAATCCTCCCCCACTGCTCCCATCCCTACAACCCGGGAAAAGGCACTTAACTTTTTTTTTTTTTGGTGAGGCAGTTGGGGTTAAGTGACTTGCCCAGTGTCACACAGCTAGTAAGTGTCAAGTGTCTGAGGCTGGATTTGAATTCAGGTCCTCCTGACTCCAGGGCTGGTGTTCTATTCATTGTGCCACCTAGCTGCCCCAGCACTTCACTTTTCTAGACTTCAGTTTCCTCGTCTGTAAAATAATAGGGCTAAACTTGATTACCTCTGAAGTCCTTTCCAGCTTGAAATGTACAACCTATGAACTGATAATATTAGAATGATTACATCAGATACTGTTTCCAGTTATATGTCACTTAAATCAATCATACCCTTTAAAATATATTATAAACAAATTTTTATTGATACTTCTGGGGAGGAAGTGTGGTGTATCATCTTCATTTCCCAACATATCTCTCTCCTCCCCCTCAAACCATTTTTTCCCCTAACAGAATAAAAATGAAAGAGAATATAATGCCGTTTGGAGATAGTTTTGTGGTAGAACAAGTCTTCCAGGCCTAGCACATAGACTCTGGAGACTTAAAGTCTAGTGGCTTATAGAGAAGTTTCTTGTCAGCCTAGGGGGGAAAGAAAATATTGTGCAATTTGTACTGAATTGTGTGGGATTATGTAACCTTGTGGGAAGCTTGAGTAGGAGAGAGTGCAGTGAGACGCTTCAGTGGGAACATAATTGTGCATCTTCCTTCCCCAACACCTGAAGAGTTGATGGGAGGATAACAATGATGATTGGAAAAATAGGGATTGCTTATGGTCCTAGAGACTCGCCCTGTATCATCTGAGCTCAGACCTCAGACTTCTAAAGAGGATGAACTTGGCTATTTCTCACCTTTCTACTTTCTCAGCCCCTCTCCCTTTCTGTCCAAAAGGGAAGAGATTTAAATCCAAGGATTCCTGTTTCCTTTTTCACTTTCTCTTTGCTATTTCAATGACATTTCTAAAAGGCTAGTTTCACTAGAGGAAATGAGAGAGCAACCTTAATTGTCTTCCATTTATATCTTTAAATTGTGGTCATGGTCTCTAAAGTTTTGTTTTGAAATGATAAAAAGAAGGCCTAGGGAGGCTAAGTAACTTACTTGCCTGATGTCCTGAGACTAGTCAGCGGTAGAAGCAGAATTAGAACCCAGGTATTTCAACTTCCAGTTTGCCCATGAATGTTACTGCCTCCCAGCTATGTACCTTGGTTGTCTGATATGGAAGTTAGACAGGCATGATTGAGGCTAAAAGCATGATTAGATTTATGCTCTTAGGGAACAAAGGCCCCACTTCGGTCCTGTCTATTTGCTTTGTAAGATATTCTGTGCAGATAGATGCAACATTCATTGATTGTGATGATGATGATGATGATGATGATGATGATGATGGGGATGATGATGATGCCACTAACGATAAGAAGGGAGGAGTAACAAATTTAGGGTCAAATTCATCGGGTTAGACAAATAGAATATGGTAATAGGATCATGAATTTAGACCTTAAATGGACCTCAGAGGTCATCTAAGTCCAATTGCTTCATTTTACAGACAAGGAAATCAAGGCCCAAACAACATGCCCAAAGTCATACTGGTAAGTAACAAATCCTGGAATCAAACCAGATTTTCTAACTTTTTCCATTGTATGATGCTAATTCCCTTGGTGTTAGCTGTAGTCACCACTTGAAATGAAATAAGAAAAGTTATACTCAGGAAGAGTTTCCACTTGCAAAAACTCAGAAAAAGGCAAGTACATTCTTGAGATTGTCTTTTGAACAAAAATACTTTATGGAATAACCTTCTAAATGTTTTCCTTCATTAATCTGGGATCATGGGACCACAGCACTAGAGCCAAAATAAAAGTTAGAATATGTCTAGTCCAATTGTCTCATTTTACAGGTGAGGAAATTGAGTCCCAAGGAAGATATATGATTTGTCCAAGGTCACAAAGGATGTTAAGGGTCAGAGGTAGGATTTGAAACTAGGTCCTTTGAATCCCAGCATCACTACTATCTCATTTGGTACAATCAAAAACAATTTGTCTTTATCTCAGCTATTAATGTACCTGGACATAGGCAGTCACAGCTCTAGGTAATGTTGGTATATAGTATCTAGAGTCCCACATCTAGGTTGAAATTTGAAATTCTCTCTGCTTGTGTTATTTAGTTGTTTTGTGTTGTCTTGACAAAGATACTGGAGTAATTTGCCATTTCCTTTTCCAGCTCATTTTACAGATGAGAAACTGAGGCAAATAGGGTTAAATGACTTGTCCAGGGTCACATAGCTAGGAAGTTTCTGAGGCTGGATTTTAACCCAGGAAGATGAATCATCCTGATTCTAAGCCCAGTGCTCTATTCACTACACCACCTAGCTTGTGTTACTTTTTAGCTATTGCTGAAACTAACTTCTGATTCAGATGCTCATTTTCAAGACAAGCTCCTCTAAAGAGCACAGACTGCTGCATTTTCACAGACTGATATCAGCCCCACCCTCTTTGCAGCATAAAATCAAAACTCTAGGACAGCAGGTGCTGTTCTCACATTTGTATCTCTTTCTTCCCCAAATATGTACTTTCTTTTCCTTGCCTCCCAAGTTACACAGGTTTTGCAGTCATCATACTTAACAATTCAAATCAACAAACATTTATTTAACCTTTACTATATATTAGGTGCTATTTCAGGTAGAAGGATTACAATGACCCAAATGAAAAAAATTCTTGCCCTTAAAGAGATTACTGTTGATTAGGGAAGATATAATGTATCTACAATGAAAAGGTAATTGGAGGAGAGGGTGCACTAAAAGCTAGAGGAACTGAGGAAGGTGGAACAGAAAAGACGTCCTCTGTAATGAGGTTTTAAGGAAGTGAGGACTCTGAGAGGTTGAGGTAAGGATGCATTCCAAGCATGGTGGCTACTGGCTTGTGCAAATGCATCAAAGGAATTCTTTGCTAGAGCAGCCAGGCGGCACAGTGGATCAGTTGCTGGGCCTGAAGTCTGGAAGACTATTCAAATCAGTTCAAATCTGGCCTCAGACACTTACTAGCTGTGTGACTCCAGGCCAATCACTTAATCCTGTCTGCCTCAGTTTCTCATATGTAAAATGATCTGGAAAAGGAAATGGCAAACTGCTCCAGTATCTTTGTCAAGAAAACCTCAAATAGGGTCACGAAGAGTCGGACAGAACTGAAATGATAGCTCTCTGGGAATGGGGACCACAAAAGGCATCAATAAAAATATATTAAAATAATCTGGGGGTGGGGAGAGAAATGGAATTGGAGGAATGTCCAGTGGTCCCTTTTGACTGGAACAGAGACTATTCAAAGTCTGGGAATGAGGCTAGCAAGGTAGTTCAGAGCCAGATTATGGAGGGCTTTAAATGCCAGGTTGAGCAACTCATATTTTACCCTGTAGGAACAAGGAAATTATTAAAGGCTTTCAAGTAGAGGAGTAAAATGGTGAAACCCGTGCCTGAGGAGGATAATTTTGGCAGCTGTGTGAAGGATTATAGGATCACAGGTCAGAGCCAGAAGGTCCTTAGAGATCATTAAATTTAGTCCCCCTGTTTGAAGACTGAGAAAAGTGAAACTCAGAAAAATCAGTGTTTGAAACAGGATTTGAATCTAAGACTTCTTGACTGCAAGTCTCCAAGTTTTTATCCACCATGCCATGTTATTTCTCACTCGAGATGAGATGAAATGGGTTGAGAAGGGAGAGACTAGAAGTAGGTAATAATAACAATAATAATAAGTATTATTCTAGCTAACACTTAAATAGCCTTTAAGGTTTGCAAGGTGCTTTGATGTATGCTCTCTCCTTAGATCAGTTACAGTAGTCTAGGTGAGAAATGAAAAGGGTTTGAATTATGGTAGTGGTTCAGTGAGTGTGGTAGTAGAATGGTTTGGCAAATGATTGGTGAAGCGTGGTTAATTCATTCACCAGAGCAATGTCTTTGCAGGCAGTGGAGGGATGACTTTTAAAAGGAGGCTTGACCTAGAATGTTCCCTGCCAATCCAAGAGCAACTCCATCATTATCACTGCTGTTTATTGCTAGCTTGAATTCCTGTGACTCTCAGCTTGGCCCAAGAACTCCCCTGTTGCTTCCTCCACTCACTGTCATTCCTGGGGCCACGTGGTTCCCTGGGGACAGGATAAGGGAGCAGGTGGATGTGCAGACCTCCCTCTGGGCAACAGATTCTGAGTTTGGGAGGGCTCTCTCTTCTTTCTCCCCCTCTGCTCCCACCTCTTGTTCTCCATCTCTAGTTTCCAGTCTCCTTTTAAAGGTCAAGTCTCCACTAATGCACTGTTGGTAGAGATGTGAACTGATCTAACCATTCTGGAGAGCAATTTGGAACTATGCCCACAGGGCTGTAAAACTGTACATACCTTTTCATCCAGCAATACTACTGCTAGGTCTATATACCAAAGACATAAGCATAAAGGGGAAAAGGATCAAAGGATCTGTTTGCACAAAAATTTTTATAGTATATATATATATATATATATATACATACATACATACATACATACATACATACATACAGAGAGAGAGAGAAAGAGAGAGAGAGAGACAGAGAGAGCATAAGTTATATTTTTGTAGTGGCTAAGAATTGGAAATTGAAGGGATACCCATCGATTGGGGAATGGTTGAACAAGCTGTGGTATAGAAATATTATTGTGTTATAAAAAATGACAAGTGGGATGATTTCAGAAAAATCTGGATTTATATGAACTGATGCAAATTGAAATGAGCAGAACCAGGAGAACATTGTACACAGTAAACAACAATATTCTATGATGAAGAACTGTGAACGACAGCAAATCTCAGCAATACAATGATCCAAGACAGGTCCAAAGGACTCGTGATGAAGCACACTATCCACCTCCAGAGAAAGAACTGATATTGTTTGAATACAGAATGAAACATGCTATTTTTCACTCTTTCATTCATTCTTTTTTCATTTGAGTTTTCCCATACAAAATGACTAATATGGAAATGTTTTACATGATTGCATATGTATAACCAATATTTCATTGCTTATCATCTCAGGAAGGAGGAAGGGGAGAGATAGAGGGAGAAATAGAATTTAAAACTCAAAACTAAAAAAAAAACAAATGTTAAAAAATTGTTTTGACACGTAATTGGAGGAAAATATCATATATTTAAAAATAATCATTAAGGTCAAGTCCCAAGAGTAAGAATCAGCTATGAATCACCAATCATCTGTCATCCCTCATCATGAATACTGTATGAAATATGGTATCCCAGGGCAAGACCAGTTCACACCTTATCAAAGACTGTCACCTTATCTAACAGTCAGAACAAAGTTCTCTTCTGTGGGGACAGGGAGGACTTTATACCTTATATTCATAGAATTACAGCTTTGTAGGTGGAAAAGACCTCAGAGTTTAACTAGTCAAACTGTGTCAGTTGAATAATGAAGAAACTGACTCCCAGAGAAGTTTAGTGACTTCCCCAAGGTCACAGAGTCAATATATCTCAGAACTTAGATTCAAACTCAGGTCCTCTGAGCCCAAATTCAGTAGGAAGAGATCACCCATACTGTGACAGCTAAGTGGTCACAGTGAAGAGGCCTAACTGGGCCTGGAGTCATGAAGACCTAAGGTCAAATCTGTCCTCAGGCATTTCATAGCATTTCATTTCAGTCATTTCATTGCCTGGGCAAGTCACTTAATCTCTGTCTACCTTAGTTTCTTCAACTGTAAAATGGGGATCATAATAGTACCTAACTCCCAGAGGTGTGAGGATCAAATGAAATAACATTTGTAAAATGTTTAATATGTTGCCTGACCCTTAGATGCTTAATAAATGCTTCTCTCTCTCTTTCTCTCTCTCTCTCTCTCTCTCTCTGTCTCTCTCTCTCTGTCTCTCTCTCTTTCTCTCCTTCCCTTTCTCTTGCTTCTTTCTTTCTCTCTCCCTTCCTTCCTTCTTTCCCTCCTTCCTTCCTTCCATCTTTCCTTCCTTCCTTCTTTCTTTCCTTCCTTCCCTCAACCTAAGCTAGTCATCTCTCATGGGACAAGTGGCAAGCACTAGTTGGGAAAGGAAGGATAGACCAAAATGGGTGCTACCCTAATTTGGAATAGATTTTTACTTTTGTTCTAACAATTCAACCGTCTGACTGTACACAGACAGTTGAGTCAGAAATTATTCCATCATTAACCAGTCATTTCCTTTCTTTTAAGATGAGCAATGTTGTTTTCTACAATGTTTTATTTATATGTCTATTGAATATCCTATTTTAGGGGATGTAATATTTTTTTTCAGTTATCATAGTGATTGAATTCTGCATGGTTAGCAGGTAAATTTACTTATGATTAGCAAATCTTCCCTATATTTGCCTCCCAAATGTTTTAGAAAAAATACAGTGAATGTAAGTGTATCTTCTTCCAAGATTTTCCAAGCCCCTGAGGCCATTTCAACCATCAAAGGCCAGTGCTGACAGGTAAGAGCCAGGGGCCCCAGTAATGATTATATTTTTGTCTAATTTCTCACTTATCCCAATACCCTGTCTGTCAGTTAACAACATTTATCAGTCACTTGTGGTTTACAGATAATCACCAAGAAGATAAAACAAGAAAATAGAAATCCTTGCCTGCCTCTCCAAAATTTTGATCTAGTTAGGGACAGAGTATTCAGAAGTTTACTTCCTGATCTTAGTCCCCAACCATTATTCATTTCTTTTTACTTTTGCATCTAGGAATGAGTCAATGGACAGTGCTAGAGGCTAAACCAGGACAGGGGGACCTGTAGCCTCAAGGCCACATGTGGTCCTCTAGGTACTCAAGTGAGGCCCTTTGACTGAATCCAGACTTCACAGATAAAAGGATTTATTCTGTAAAATTTGGACTCAATCAAGAGGCCACACCCAAGGACCTAGAAAGTCACATGTGGCCTGCATGTTCCCCACCCCTGGGCTAGACATATCATACCATAGCCCCTTTAAGCTAACAGGTGAGATATGACTGCCACCATAATGCATCCCATCATTCAGCTTATTGCTTGAAAACTTGTTTCAGGGGCAGCTAGGTGGCCTAGTGAATAAAGCACTGGCCCTGGAGTCAGGAGGACCTGAGTTCAAATGCAGACTCAGAAGCTCAACACTCGCTATGTAACTTTGGGCAAGTCACTTAACCCTAATTGCTCTGCCTTCCCCTCTCCAAAAAAAAAAAAAAAAAGCAAAACAAAACCAAAAAACCTTGTTTCAACAATGACCTTGTAAATAGTTAATTGTTAGGTAGTAAATAGATGGTTTACTATTTAGCTTGTCTGTGGTTTTGACCCAGACTTCTTCCATTCTGATTTTCTTCTTTTCATTCATCCCCTTCAACTTAGTCTTCACTTCTGAATATGATACTTCCACCTGCTCTTAGTTCCTGTTGATAACTTCTTCCTAGATTCTGATAAATTGGCTCCCCAAGAAACCACAGATTATCAGTCTGGTCAGTTGTTGGCATTGTTGATTTTGAACTAGCAGTTCTTTATAACTCAAGATTCTAATCTTGGCTAGGTGGCTGATGGATTAACCCTTTACCTCCTATCATGACTCACCTGGCTTCTGTCAAGTGGATCTCATCTTTTTTTTAAATGTATATTTGTATGTCTAAGGCTAATCGTCTAATATTTCTCCACTTAATGGAAGAAAATATAGAACAATGAGTAAAGAATATTTTCTCTATTAATGAGATCCTTATTCTAGTAACATTCCTGATTTTTTAAATGAGACCTCCACCCCTCACACACACCATCCCACCCAAGGATGACCATTAAAGCATTTTTTTAAGTGCACAGAAGAGAACAGCAGAAGGAAGTTCAGAAAGAAGCACAGACAAGTTGGACAGTTCTGAAATTCATGTGTAGACTTTATTGCATACTTTTTTTAAAAGCGAGTGATACGAAAAGGAGATTTGTGATTTCAAATAGAATTATCTTTTGTGTTCTGCTTTGTGTATGGAAATGGTGTGTGGTTTTGGGGTGTGTGTGTGTGTGTGTGTGTGTGTGTGTGTGTGTGTGTGTGTGTGTATGCTTAAGTTCAGAATAAAAAATTAAATAAAAAAGGATAAAAAACAATAAAACCAGAGGATTGGGAAAGGTTTGAGAAGTATGAGAAGTAGAGATAATTCTTCACAATACTACAACTGATTCTTTCCTGAAAGCATAGTAAATCCCAATCATGTTTTGGTCTATGTGCAGACTTTAATCACTTACTACTGACACCAAGAAAAATGATCATGAGACATGGGGAGAGATATCATGTGCCGCCACAGAGGAAATGATTTTCTCAAATTTGAGAATGGAAAAAGAACAATGGAAAAAGTCTCAAGCCTCTAAAAGTTTCAAGAACAAGAATGAACATAGTCATAAAGTAATTTAACCTAGATACAAACTTGGCTTCTCCATGTAATGGCAAGTGATTTTTATTATATGGGACTGACCTTCCGTGTATGTTGTCTTTCCTATTAAAATGTAGCTTAGAGACGGCTTTACTTTTCTATGTTTTCCATGGGCTAACCCACCACCTATCACAGTACTTTGCACACAGTTAGCACTTAATAAATGCTTCATTCATTCATTCATGGCTTGGCAATGTTCTGAATCAATTCTTTGAAGAAACAGAAGAGTAGATACACTGCCCTTCCAAATGATATGATGTTGCTTTATTTGGTCTCACACCTTGAGTTAAAGCAAAGATCCAGGCTCAAGGATTTACAGAAAATTGGTACTCAAGAAGCTAGTATAAATATGAGCTTTATTACTGTGTGGAGCAGCAAGCAGGTAAAACCAAAAAGCACATACATACACACACAAGTGAAATGATCACTATGAGCACATGGCAGCAATCCCCTCTGCTAGCCTTTCCTCCACACTCGTCTCTTGTTTTCTGTCTCTATCTCACACAGGCTGAAAGTGCAAGGACTACTCACAGCCCCCAGTCCATTGCTGATTGACATGGAAGCTTTGACCCACTCCATTTGAGACATGGGCCAATTCACCCCTTCTTTGGCAGTTTGTTGGCAGCCCCCAGGGGATCATCACATTAACCCAATCAGTATAGTTCACCATAGCAAATAACTCACAA
Source organism: Pseudochirops corinnae (assembly GCA_028646515.1). Lineage (NCBI taxonomy): Eukaryota > Metazoa > Chordata > Mammalia > Diprotodontia > Pseudocheiridae > Pseudochirops > Pseudochirops corinnae. The sequence goes on from CM053587.1 coordinate 247,390,953, forward strand.
ACTTGAATGGTCCTGTGACCTCAACCTCCCCAGTAGTTGGGATTACAAGAGCACATCACCATACCCATTAAGAACTCTTCTAAGAGCTCCAATTCTTGGTTCAACTGCTATCCAAAAGACTCCTGCCTCTCTATCTCCATCCTTTCTCCTAAACTCTAATACCATATTCCCAATAATTGCCTCCTAAGTATTTTCACTTGGAGGTCCTGATGCCATCTCAAATTAAATAAATCTTTTCTATCCTCTGGCCCTCCTCCTTTCCAACTCAAACTAGCTCTTATTTCTTACTGCATTATTATTTTTTTAATGATAATAATAATTCTTCCAGGCATAAAGATTCACAAGATCACATAATTGAGCTCAGGAAATGACCTTAGACATCAGATAGTTCAATTTTCTCATTTTTAAGATGAGGAAACCAAGACTTAGAGAGAGTTGATTTGCCCAAGTCCACTCTAATCTGTTATTCAAACCCTCTGTTTTTATAACAAGTGTTCTTTCCATTACACCACTCTAAGTAAACTGACAGTCTGGCACCTTTAACTTTTCCCTCTCACTAACCCCTCATATCCAATGAATCACAAAAGCCTGGTAATGATGCCTCTCCAGTATAGTGCAATGGAAAGAGTTCTATCCTAGAGTCTGCCATTTAATGAGCTATGTGCTCTGAATGAGTGACTTAAAATTGTCTGGGCCTTAATTTCCCAATCAGTAAAATGAGAGGGTGAGAGAAGCTCTCCAAGGCCTCTTCCAATCACCATTCTGGTCTGCTTTCTGCCACCATCTCAGTTTAGATCCTTATTTCTTGACTACTATATTTCATTCTAAATCGGGAGGCAATTATGGAAAACATCTAGTTTGTGAGACTGCCCATAACTTCCCAGGCACCCTTCTCCTAAAACAGACATGTGAAAATGAACTCAGTTGCCCAAGATTCAGTTAAGTTGCAATAGATAAAATCTGATTGTCTAGCTTTTATCCTTATTTGCACCATCCTGGTATAGGCTACATGGTAGGTCAACAATCAGGTCACAAAGTCTACACCTGTGCACACACCATGACGTTCATATTGAGGAAGGACTTCCATGGCAAAACACCCAACACCATGGGTTTTCAGCCTCTGTGCCAGGCTGTTCCTTTATTTGAATCAAAAATACATTTTAAACACTCTCCCCACCTAGTACCCCCCTTCCCTACCCCACAACACACACACTTTGCCTTCAAAAAAATTAAGCAAATTAACGATGACTGGACTGACATTGCACACCAACTATATACACCCTTCACTGCTTTTACTTTCCCTGGTCAGGCCACATTCAATGAATTTTTACGATCTTAAAAAGCTTTTACTTAATACTGACATATGTAAGAGCCAAGAACCTAGAAAGGATTGCCTGTACTCATTTCCTTCATTTCTGCAAACTCCTACCCATTTCTCAATTTCTCGTAATCTGAGTTTTGACCTGACAGCTCTTCTCAAACTGCTCTTTCAGGATTGCTGAAGATGTATTTAACTGCTGAATTTAGTAACGTTTTCTCAGTCTTCTTTTGGCCACCCTTTTTTTCTGAACAGTCTCTCTTCCCTTGGCTTCAGTGATGCTGTTCTCTCAGTTCTCCTATCTGTCTGACTGCTCCTTCTCTGTTTCTTTGGCTGGATCATGATTACTCTCCAACCACTCACTATGTGTGTCCCAAAGTTCTGTTCTAGATGTTCTTCTCTCTCTACACACTCTCCCTTAGTCATTCCACCAGCTCCCATGGGCTCCATGATCATTTCTATGCAAGCGATTCCCAAATCTGTATATCCTATACTAATCTCTCTCTTGAACTCTAGTCTTATATTGAATGCCTTCTGGACATTATCACCACTTGGATGTCCCACACGTATCTCAAAGTCAAAATGTCCAAAACAGAACTTATGATATTTCCTCTCCATTCCAGCCTCCCTCCAAACTTCCCCATTTAGGTTTATTTCACCATCCTTCCAGTCACTCAGCTTCACAACCTCAGAGTGATCATTGCCTCTTTTCTCTCATTCATGTTGAATCAGTTGCCAAGATTTGTTTTGTCTATCTCTACAACAGCTTTCACATCCATCTCCTCCTTGCATTCACACAGCTTCTACCCTAGTGTCTATCTCTACGATGTCTCCCAGGCTATACTTTCCATCAGTCATTCCTTACCTTTCACCAGGACAGTTCTCATCTGGGTTAAAGACTGATTATAATTACTGAGTATTCAACTTTGTTTTCATTCAGTAAACATTTATTAAGTCCCCACTATGTGCACTGTGTTTTAATCCTCTTTTGTTTATTACACTCATGTACAGTATTTTATTTCTGCTTGTTCTACTTTGTATCACTTCATTTAAATCTTCCCATGTTTCTATGAATTCCTTAAATTTCCAATTTCTTATGGTCCAATAATCCTACATTACATTAATAGACCACATTTTTTTTAGATGTTTCCCCACTGATGGTCACCCACTTTCTTTTAATTTTTTTTTTTTGCTCCTGTAAAAGTTCTTCTATAAATACTTTGACCTATATAAAGCCCATATTGTTTGAAGGAGATACATAAAAAGTACATATGACAAAGATATATCAAGAAATAAATTACAGGACTCAAAGATGCTCCCCACTTGTGTCTCCCCATCTCCCTTCTATCTTCCTTGAGCTAATGGTACCTGGCTCTTGAGTATAGGCTCTTTAGTCCCTTAGAAATCTTTAATCTTAGGCTACAGTAGGTGCTTGTTAGGTACCAAATGTAGATGGCCCTAGCAAAGGAAGTGCTAAATGTAAACACCAACTTTAAATTATTTGCAAACCACAAATTCTTAACCATTTCCAGTAAAATTGGTGAAAGAAAGGAGGCCCATTGAAAGCTCCAGATCTTAGTTAATTCTGCTGATTGATGTGTAATTATGTATATCATTGTCCTTTAGTAAATGGTGTGAAACTCTAAAGATTCATGAAGTTCTTAAGATTATATACCAGGTGCTCCAGTTCTCACTCCCTTTGTGATAACAACAACAAAAGCTCACTTTATATAGTGTTTTAAGATTTGCAAAACATTTTATATAAAATAGCAGGGGAAAAAGGGGGGAAGAATGAAGAAATCATAACAGTCCAAATACCAGTTACATCCTCAACATAATATCTCTTTGAAAGGAAAAATAAAAAACCAAACAAGCATATATTCACTGAAAAATAAGCAAGGACATGTGATTTTTGTGGCTGTGGGAAACTCCCTCAGAAGTATGCAGATCATCAACCATCTATAATTTTCAGTCTTCAGAAAATTGCCTCAGGCTCAGAGCAGCTAATTGACTTATTCAAGATCATACAGCTAGTAAATAGCAGAGGCAGAGTTTTATCTTAGGTCTTCCTAACTTTATATACTGTGCATAAAGTAGCATGCTACCTTATAAAATTAAAAAATAATTCTACAAAATTATTCTATGAAAATGTGCCATTGAAGGAAGTTTTATTTTTAAGATTTCATTGAAAATAAGGATTTTTTTTTTTTGGAGGGGGGAAGGCAAGGCAATTGGGGTTAAGTGACTTGCCCAAGGTCACATGGCCAGTAAGGGTTAAGTATCTGAGGTCGGATTTGAACTCAGGTCCTCCTGACTCCAGGGCTGGTGTTCTATTCACTGCACCACCTAGCCGTCCCCCCCCCCTTTTTACAAATAAGGATTTTTTTAAACTAATTTTTACTAACTGCTGCTTTATGACATCAGATAGAAAAGGTGACTAAAACAAATGAAGCTAATATAATGATTATAGATGCATATACATTTTACATAATCCAGATGTGTGGAGAAAGAACAGTCTATATTTCATCCAATATTAGTTAATACAAAGTACATTCTCATACAGTGTGCCTGTGTTTCATGTCACAGGCCATACATTTTCATTAGTGTTTGTCCTTTCTTTTATGTGGCAAAACTTGTAATGGCAATGACTTGTGTCTTCTAATTCCTTTGATAATCCCTCCATTAAAGCAGTTTTTTACAAAATTTCCACAAAATTTTAGGGGGAAAGTGAGTGAAATTTGAGTAAGAGGATCATTGATTTAAAGTTCTCCCTGAACTATTCTCAAAAAAGTCTTACTATTTTCTGTGCAGTAAATCTCTATCTTAGATTGCTACATTAAAATGCTATTTGGTATTTGATAGCATGGCATTAATTACAATACATCTATGCAGTTGATATGGTCTATGAAACATCAAAATGTGATTTGTCTGCCAATTGGAAAGGAAAGCTTTATGTTTGTTTTATTGATGCCTTAAAAAAAAAAACTTTTTGCTTTCTAATATGCCCCACCCAGCCCTCATAATGCCCTTACTCAAAAGAGAGAAAAGCAGTTAAGCAAAACCTTCCCAAGTCAGAAACCATGCCTAACAGTTTACATAATATCCTGTACCCATGGTCCCCAGCCTCTTTCCTAAGAGGAGAGAAATATGTTTTATCATTATTCTCTGGGACTAAGATTGGATCACATATTAAACCTAAAGTCTAAGTACCTTTTAGTGGTCTTTCTTTTTATTATGAACTTAACAAAAACATGACTATTTCCATATGAAAAGAAAAACAGGAAAAGAAGCTTGCATATGAAATTGTGAAACTATTGTGTACAGTTGTTTTAAAATACATATTAAATTTAACATGGTAAAATTAACACTACTTGGCTTGACTGCACCACTTCTGAAATTCCTTCTGTTCTCTTCTAGGAATTTTAAAAACACTTTCTTTCCCCCTCTCATTTCTCTCACTACCTCCTACTCTCCTCAACAGTTCTCTCTCCACCCCTTCTCCCCTAGCCCTGCCCAAGTCATCCCTTATAACAAATAGTCAAGCAAAATTAATTTATACATTTGTCATATCTAAATACATATGTGTGTATACAAATGTGTGAGTGTGTGTGTGTATGTGTGTATTTCTAATCCTACATTCACAAGAGGTGGAAAACATGTTTTCCCATTGTCTTCTGGAGTCATTACTGGTCATCGTTTTAATGGATGAATAAATGAAGTGCTTACTGTGTGCCAAACTCTGAGGATCCAAACACAGAAGCAAAGACAGTCCCTTTGCTCAAGATGCTTGTATGCTAATGGGGACATGAGGAAAGAAGACAACACACAAGGGTGACTGGTAGCAAGGAAGGAATACTTTACGCTGGAAAGATGTAGGAGAGCTGGGACTGGAATCATAGAGGAGGAGATTAATAAGTTCCCACCTAAGAGAACAGGAAGAGTTGATTTTGATCATACCTTTTAGAACTAAAATAAGTAAAAAAGGAAAGCTATTGAAAGGGGGCAAGGAGATTGTCAAAAAGATGGCCAGAGAGCAGAGAGTGAAGTGAAGCCAGTGCTGAAATAGTATTCCAGGAGAGGCATTTACCAATCAGCTTGGCCAAGACCCAGAATGAATTTCTTCAGCGTGGCAAGGTTGTTTTCAAGGAAACAGCATTGGCTAAAGTTCTGAAGTCCTTCAAAATTCTTTTCTTTTCTTTTTTTTTTTTTGGAAGGGGGAAGGCAGGGCAATTAGGGTTATGTGACTTGCCCACGGTCACACACCCAGTACATGTCAAGTGTCTGAGGTCGCATTTGAACTCAGGTCCTCCTGACTACAGGGCCAGTGCTCTATTCACTGTGCCACCTAGCCACCCTACAAAATTATTTTCTTTTGCATGTTTTAGTCATCGTATAGATTGTTCTCCTAGTTCAACCACTTCACTCCGCATTAATGCACAGTCTTCCTATGTTGCCCTTTCTCGTTTCTTATACCTCATTCACCTGCCATAATTTGTGTAGCTATTCCCTGATAGATGAGCATCCACTTTATGTCTGTTTTATTCCTATGCCAAAAAGTGCTGCTATAAATATGTATATACGGGTCCTTTGTCTCTTTCATTGATCTCTTTGGGATACATCTATTTAGGAGTATAATAGATAGGAACAGTATCACAGTGTCAAAGGGCATGCATAGTTGAGTGACTTTTGGAGTATAGTTCCAAATTGCTTCCCAGAATGATTGAACTAATTCATAGCTCCACCAACAGTGCATTAGTGTGCCTGTGTTCTCACAGCTCCTGAGCAATTGTCATTTTCCTGTTCTATTATCTTCATCAATCTGATGTGTATGAGTTGGAACCTGTTCTGTTAATTTGCATCTATTTAGATAATTTTCATTTCTTTTAAGAACTGTCTGGTTCATATCCATTTATCTTTTGGAGAGGACCCTTGCTCTTATATGTTCATATTACTTCCATATATATCTTGCATATCAGACATTTATCAGAGAAATATATCCCAAAGTTTTTTTTTTTTGGTTTACTTTTCCCCTTATAATTCTAACTACATTGATTCTGCCTGTGCAAAACAGTGTTATTTTTACATACAGTTACTTGCATTTCTTCAGCCTGAGAGGCAGGCTTAGGTAATGAGATTGGCCTTGGAGTCAAGAAGATCAAAGTTCATGTTCAACCTCAGCCACACAAACTCATAACCTCTCAGTGCCCCCAGGCAACTCTCATAAAGATAATATAAATTGAGGCCACTTGCAGATTTGCATGGGTGGTTTCCACTACCCAGAGGAAGTTCCCCACACTGATGAAATCACTGGTCTGGACAAAAACAAAGCAAACCAGCAGCCATTGCATACATTGTGTTCTGGGAAAGCTTCAGTATTTTTTTTTTCTCCCTAGAATGACTGAGAAATCATATTGGAAGCTCATCTTGTGAAGAGTTTTGTCAGTCCCCAAGAAATGAAGCCCCGGGCTATCCCCATAGCCCAACAATGCCTTCTGCAAACATGTGCTCTTCTGTCAAAGCAGGCCTTCCTGAGGTCATAGGACAAATTTGGCAAACAAGTTTAATAGCAGGCTTTGTGAGCAGATTCAGGTGTCTGATTCTGCACCCTGTTGTAAGCTGAAGAGGACTTTAGTCCTTAGTAAGGCATCTCCTCACCCTGCCAGCTCAGCATAGCACACGCAGCCAAGAGAGAACTATCCATATTAGCTGAAGCAATGAAAGAAAAGTCCCTCCTCCTATTCCTCCTCCTTTTCCTCCCCCTGCCCCCTTCTCATAGAAATAACCCTGAATTTTTACAGGCTTTCTCAGTTTCCTTTTTAAGAATTCTGAGTAAGGAAATCCTTAGTTACTTAACAGCCTTGATATTGTGTGTGAATTAACAATTAGGATGGACCCAGTGAGTAAAGGTTTCCCTGATTTGCTATTGGCTGGACACTGCATTTTAGGAATTAACTAAGGGGAATAGAATGTCCTTCCAGGCAGGGCTGCCCTGAAACCTTACCAGTCCTGACATTTGAAACTCTCTTTGGCCTAAGTCAGAAAGGGAGATACAAGCAAATTCTCTTGTCTATAAATCCTATGCTCTACAAAAGATTCTGAAAGTGAAATTGGGGGACCCTCCTTCCCTTAAAACTTCTGCTCCTATTACTTGCTTGGGGGATAAAAGTGAGCTGTTCTTTCTCTTCCTTCTTAATGTTTTTTGCCTGCTTATGTACTTTGCACTTCCACAGTAATATACTGGATTCTTTCAGAGCCCCAAGTACAGAAGAGAAGTGTAATGCAATGAAGAGGGGGAGGGGGAGAAGAAGGGAAAGAGGAGGGGGAGGAGAGGGGGAGCATTGAACCTCGACTGAGAAGGATTGCATTTAAATCCTGGTCTTAATATATGTGATTTTGAGCAAGTCACCTTACCATTCTGTACCTCAATTTCCTCATTGTAAAATGTTGGGGTTGAATCTATTAAGATTGATAAGAAAAAGTTCTGTTATCTGTTGCTTGATGATTCTTTATTTTACCATGCTTTTCCTAATCTAATTAAACTGTTGCTTTTGTTACAATGGCGGTCTTAAGTGAATTATCAGTCACTGCAACTGAGGAGTTTCCAGTAGCTGGTGACTAAGCCAAGTGTGTGAACTTGGTCTCTTAGTAGATATTCTGTGACTATAGGAAGGTAATGTTGGGGAGACTGACCATACATAGGCCTGTTACCCTTAGAAATGTTACATTGAGTAAGACCATCTATTTAGATCCGGGAGGGACCTTATAGGTCATTGAGTCCAATAGGATTTTATGCTTGAGGAAACTTAGACTAAAAGGGTTAAGTAACTCTCCCTAGGTCAAACAGGTAATTAGTGGCAGGGATGAGGTTTGAGCTCAGGTCCTCTGGATCCAAATCTAGCATTCTTTTCACTGAACCGTGTCACATGAAGCTTCCTAATATGCTCAGAGTTGATTGCTTAATTGGAGAAAGAGTCTAACTCTTCCCAGTTTTCTTTCCCTGGAATTAAAAGTCACTTCTTATACCTCCACCATATACTCTGTGATCCTTTGACACTGGTCCCCTCGCTGTCTCTTGATCAAGATTCTTCGTCTCCCAATTCCATTTTCCCTGACTGTCGCCTATGTCTGGAACGCTCTCCCCCTTCCTTTCTACCTCCAGGCTTCACTAGCTCCCTTCAAGTTCCAGTTAAAATCCCATTTTCTACAGGAAACCTTTCCAAATCCCCCTTAATTCTGGTGACTTGCTTCTGTTGATCATCTCCAGTTTATCCTGTGTTTAGCCTGTTTGTACACAGTTGTTTGAATATTGCCTCCCCTTCAAAGTGTGAACTTCTCAAGCGCAAGGACTGGCTTTTACTTTTCTTTGTATCCCCTAATACTTAGCACAATTCCTGGCACATAGAAAACACTTAATAAATTTTTATTGACTACATTTCAGTGGTCTCTTTTCCTTGTTTTACAACTAACAAGTTTGTTTAAAAATTAATCTGTGATTCTATGAGCAAATTTAAAAAAATAAACCTTTAATACAAATAATTTAATACATAGCTACATAGTCTAACACAACAAAGTCCCACATTAACCACATCAAAAAATGTATGTCTCTTTCTCCATTTTAAGTTGATCACCTCTGTTAGTAGATTAGAGGAGTGCTTCTATATTCTTTTGGACTTGGAATTTATCATCAAGTTGATCAAAGTTCTAAAGTCTTAGGTCATGTAGGCGGTGGAGTTAGGAGGACCTGACCTGAGGTCAAATATCAGACACTTACTAGCTACGTGACACTGATCAAGTCACTTAATCCCATTGTCTCCAAAAAAAAGTTCTAAAAGTGTTTCAAAGTTGTTTTTCCCTATGATGTTATCATTATATAAATTATTCTAGCTTTGCTCACTATGCTCTGCATCAGTTCATAAAGGGCTTCCCAGTTTCTTCTAAAATTGTCTATTTATCATTCCTTATGGTGACACAATATTCCATTACATGTATATACCAAATTAGTTTAGCCATTCTGCAATCTGAGGGGACCATCTTAATTTCCAATTTTTGGTTACCATGAAAAAAGTTTCTAGAAATGTTTTTCTATATATAGGTCCTTTTCCTTTTTCTCTGATTTCTTTGGGATATGGGCCTAGTAGCAATATAGCTGGATTAAAAGGTATGCAGCTTGCTAAAATTTGGGGCATAGTTACAAATTGCTTTTCTGAATGACTGAACCAGTTCTTAGCTCTTTTCTTCTTTTTTTCTTAAAGATCTAGTGCTTATTTTTTGAGACTCATCTGACTAATGACTATGAATGAGGTGATGATGAAGTAGTTCCAATCTTCAAAGTCCTTGTAGACTGCAAAATCCAGAATAAAATAAATGAGAAAGAGACAGAGAGATATAGATATATGTAGACATAGATAAATGTCTGTAAAAAAGAAAATATTTTCAAGGGACATGCAAGAAGTTCTATTTTGGGGTAACTACCCCTAGTCTATATGTCAATAGTCAATAGACAATTGTTAAATAATTATCATATGCCAGATGCTATGCTAACTGCTAGGGCTATAAATAAGAAACAGAAAGACAGTCCCTGCTGTCAAGAGGCTTACAGTCTAATGGGGGGGAGAGGGCGCATATACAAAAAGAAGCTGAAGATGGTTGAGAAGAGTGTGATCACAGGGTACCCTATGCTAGAACACAATGGTTGTGGAGATGAGACTAAGCAGAAGAGTTGACAAGAAATGAAGTTAGCTGGGACATTCCAAGTCCTCTATAAAGGGAGATTTGAGGAGGAGTTTATTGCTTCCCCTTGCAGCCCTCCAATCAGAGAAGAGGGGCAACTGAGGGTAGGTGCTGAGGTGCTAAGAAACAGTGTCTAAGACACATATTCAGGTCATCAACTTATCCATGTACCCAGGTACCTTTTCCCTACAGGAGCCCTCATATTCTGTTATCCTATTTGTCTTTTACAAGCCCAGCCAAAGCTTTTTAGTAAAAAGCTACCACAGGACAATTTACCACTTACTGGAAAATTGGCACTCAATTTGCTCGCTAAACAGGATATGGGACTGTATCATTGGCAAGGGTTTATAGTAAGTTTGTTCAGTGATAGCATGTTAATTACACAGTAATTTGGAAGAACATCAAGTAATTTTAGTTACTTTACACTGCACAGAAGCAAAATGAACTGGCATCTAGATCTCAACCAGTAATCTGAATTTTGGAAGATTTTCTTACTTTGAATTTTTGTTACCTGCACCACCGTTCGCCTAGTCTCTTATATTTGAAACTTGGTATTATCTTTGACTCTTCCCTCTCCCTTTCCTCTCTTCTCTAATTATTTGCCAAGCCTTATTGATTCTCTCTTTGCCCTTTCTCTCACATTCCCTTATTCCTTTCTTGTCCATGCCTACTGCTTTGCCCCTACTAAAGGCTGTCATTACCACCTACATGCAGTTTACAATAGCCACCTGATGGGTCTTCTTGCCTCCATTTTCCCTCTCCTCCAATTTATTCTTCATACTCCTTCAAGATTAGTCTTTTGCTCTTCGTGTACCTGTCATTTCTACAACTAGACTGTAATCTCATTTAGGGCAGAAACTTTGTATTAGGAACCCAGATACATTCACACATTTTCATGGACCTGGTCACTTGGTGGTCTTCTGAATACACTCTACATTATCATATAGCTGTTTGGATTTCAGGCACCATGTAAATCAGATATGGGACACCTGAAGTGATTTATCCTAACAACTTACAAATTCAGTGGCTATCCAGCTAGGGCCCAGTACGTATTAATGCCCTCTTATACAACTCACCAAATGTCTCAGCTCTCCAAGGAGTTTGTCTTCAATAATTTAGTCAATCAACAATTGTTAATTAAGTACTTACCACGTGCTAGATACTGTGCTAAGTACTGGAGATACAAATCTAACATTTGAGAAACTGTTTAGCTGAGTCCACATAGGAGCAGAGGGCACTTAGTCCTTTATTTCCTGTAATGAGATATGAGTGAGGGTTTGGACTTTGTTCAGTCCTGGGAAGACTGTCATTAGTTTATTAAATCCCCCACTCTAAGAACAATTTTAATTAAAGTAAATTACATTATGATGTCACAGACATGTCTTTTGAGAAAGGGTTTTTGGTTTTTTTTTTTGCTTATTAAAAACTTATAATTTTCTCTGGAAAAATCATCTTGCCTTGCCAATGTTTTTTCCAGTGGACATTTTAATAAATAGTTTTGTTTTTTTTTTTATAATTGAGGAAGCTAAGATAGACAGAGTTTAATTGACTTGCCCCAGGGTTACACAGCTAGTAAATGTCTCAGGCTAAATTTGAACTCCAGGCCTGACACTCTGCACCACTTAGCTACCTAAAGTGTATATACTTTATACTTTAAATTCAGGAAGCATTGGGATGACACAACTCCTCTGTGTCATTATCCTACTAATACTGATGGTGACAGTGACAGCCCCCTGGGAATAATTTGACAAGTGCTGTCAACTCATTCCCTCATTTACCAATGTGGCATTATAATGTCTTCACATGCATTGCCAGAGCTAGCTCAGTGTTTGGGAGGCTCTGAAGGAAAGTGTGGAAGAGAAGAAATATTGGGCTGAAGGTCTACAGAGCCATTGTTTTGATCTTGTTGTTGTATGCTTGTGAAACCTGAACAGTATACCAGAACTATGCCAGGAAACTGAATCACTTCCATTTGAATTGTATTAGGAAGATTCTAAAGATCACCTGCTAGGATAAGGTACTGAGCACTGAGGTACTTTCTTGAACTGAACTGCCAAACATTCAAATTCTACCAAAGAGAGTGTGACTCTGATGAGCTGGCCACATTTTCCAAATAATATATGCTTGCCAAAAAAAGACTATTTTATGGAGAACTCACACAAGGCAAGGGCTCATATGCAGGCCAGAAGAAGTGATACAATGACACTCTCAAGGTCTCTTTTAAAAACTTTGGAATTGATTGGGAGACATGGGAGACACTGGCCCAGGACCACCTAGCATGATATGCCCTCACCAAAGAAGGTCCTATGCTTCATGAACAAAGCAGAATTGAAGAAGCTCTAAAGAAACATGAGATGTACAAATTTAGAGCCTTCTCCATTCCAAATGTTCATGTGGACTATTTGTGCCCAATTTGTGGCAGAGCTTTCCCGACTGGTATTAGTTTGAGTAGTCACATTCAGACACACTGTACCCTGACCCCAACAAAGTGATACCATTTTGGTCCTCTTTGAGAATGAAGGACAACCACGATAAAGTCTGCACTGAATTCAGTGCTATTTGGAGCACATTTATACTTATCATAGTAGTCTTGCTTTCATTAACTTTAATTTGAACTTTGTTTTCATAGATAAAAGTGCACGTATTTATGCCAGAGTTATATTCTTTTAAACTCGTTAAGAATTTTGATTTCACTGTTTATTTCTTTTGTTTCATTCATTCTCTTTTCTGAATTTCTAGTTGTAGTTATTTCAGGATTATTCCTTTCTTCCTTAGATTCTTCTCATATTCTTTTAGCCTATAATTTTTCATCATTCTAGGAGCTCTTTTTTTGCTTATTCATTTCTTCAGTCTCTCTGCTGAGCTTTTTTTGCATTGGGGATAGGGAGAAAGGGGGTGTTTCCTTGTAGGGATTTCTTTCTTCTTTTCTCCTTTTTTGTTCTTTTTCTTATTTGACAAAGATGTCTTGGTATAAAGTGATTTTGGAATCAGGAAGATCTGGTGAAGTTTAAGTCACCTCTCTGATATATATAGCTAGGTCCCAATTAGTGCAAATAATGGATCCCTTGAAGTAGCTGCCTATGCTCTCATTCATACTAATTCAAAGTTAAAATTATATCAGATATGGTCATTGGTCTCAGCTCAATGGAAACCATACATCTTGAATTTGACTAATTAGACCAATCCAGGTAATTTATTATTCACACTGATTGGGACCTAGCTGTACTACCTAAGTGACCTTGGGCAAGTCTTTTAACCAGTCTAGGACTAATAGGTCTGCATTTATACCAGGAGTTTCCTCCTCTGGAATTCCCTCTAGCAGTGGAATCTCTGGTCTGGTCCCTATCCTAACTTAATTTGGTATATTTCATGAGGATGATGAAGTGTAATTGGGCTTAAAATACTAACTGTCACTCAACCATCATTCTGGAAAGTCTTCACCAAGAACTTACTTATAGGATGGTGTAAAATGAATGGGCAGTGAGCTTCCCTTTATTAGAGATAATCAAGCAGAAGCTCAATCACCAGTTACAAGAATATGCTATAGAGATTATTTTTGCACTGCCTGGGAGATTTAACTAGGTGACCTGTAAGGTCCCTTCTAGTAGTCTGTATAGAGGTGGTAATTGAAACTATGGTGGTGAATGGGCTCCCCAGTGGAAAGAAGTGCTCTGAATTTTTCTTCCCAGTTCTTATTCTGCAACAGCTGAAGCAGAAAGGGCAGCCTTTCTTAAATTTTGGCCTGGGGATCCAAGACTTAAATTTAGACTTGAGGAGAGGAATTAATTGGGGGGAATAAGAAAGGGAGAGTAAAGGGAATGAAGGGAAGGAATCGAGGGGAAAGGTCAGTGAAGAAATCTATTATATTTATTAACTGAGCTATTGCAATATGATAACCAGGGAGAGTTCCATTTTGTGAATGGGGAGGACTAGTCTCAAGTCAAATCTCACCTCCTGTGGGAAACCTTTGCCTTCTCTCTTAGATTACCTTTCACCTACACCATGTTGTCCTCCCCATTAGACTGTGAGCTCTTTGATGGTTAGGACTGGTTGGTTTTTTTTTTCCTTTCCTTTGGAAATATTTAACAAAATAAGTAAAAAATATAGCACAACAAATAATGTTAGTTTGTGGTTTTCTAAGTCAGTATGTTACTACAGGTACCTGTTTTTATTTGAGTTTGACACCACTAAGCTAGCATTTTCCTGTGCCTGGCATTAAGTAAGCACCTAATAAATGCTGAGTGATTAATCCAGAGCCTTCCTCCTCTCCCTCTTTCTCATTTTTCCATAATCCTCCAGGCACCTAGTGACTGGATACTATGCCTCATCTCAGCTCCCTGCCCAAATACTCCCTGTGACCTATCTCATATGTCCCTTGGCTCCTATACAGATTCTTTCCTCCTTTGACTAGTCAGGATGAGGTTTATATTTTGCCTGCTCCTTCATTGCCCCTCTTTGTTGTTAAATTATTTTTTTTTGTATCCGATTTATGTGAAATAATTTTCCCTACTCTTCCTCTCCTTTTCCCCTCTTCTACTGCATTCCTTTTCACTACCCATTTGATTCGTATTTTGAGATCCAAACATGACAGAATCACAACCAGGCCTTCTGTCTAATTAGATTCACCTTTTAATCCTTGGTGACAATAATGTTCTGAGGGGTCACATTTATCATCTCCCTTTATGAGAATGTTAATAATTTAATCTCATTTAGTCCCTTATGATTTCTCACCTGAGTTCATCTTTTTATGCTTCTCTTGACTCCTGTATCAATTTGTCAGATTTTCTACTGATTGCTGATCTTTTCATCAGGAATGCCAGAAAATACTCCATTTTGTTAAAGGTCCATTTTTTTTCCCTATAGAATTTTACTCAGTTTTGCTGGGTAGGTTATTCTTGGTTGTAAACCTAAATCCTTGGCTTTCTGGAATATATTCCAAGCTCTCTACTTCTTTATGGTGTTGGCTACTAAATCTTGTGTGATCTTGATTGTTGCTCCTATTCTGGATGTTTGCAGTATTTATTCCTTCATCTGGGAGCTCTGAATTTTGGTTATGATATTCCTGGGAGTTTTCATTTTAGGGTAATTTTTCAGGAGGTAACAAATGGATTCTTTCAACTTTTACTTTTCCCTCTGGTTATAAGAGATTGGGGAAGTTTTGTTTTGCAATTTCCTTCTTGTTCATGGCTTTCAGGTACTCCCATGATTCTTAAATTTCTTCTTCTTGATCTGTTTTTCAGGCTAGTTTATTTTTTATGAGATATTCCACATTTTCTTTTGTGGAAGTCTTTTGACTTTTTTTTCCCTTTCATATCTCATGGAATCATTAGCTTCCATTTGTCCAGTTCTAAATTTTAAGAGTTATTTTCCTCAGTAATGTTTTGTACCTCTTTTTCCAAGCTATTAAATCTCTTTTTACATTTTTCTTCCCTAGTTCTTTCCTCTTTCCCCATTCTTTCCTCTCCTGTTCTCATTTATTTTTAAAATAATTTTAAAGCTCTTACTTTAACTTTTGTTTTGACTTCTCTAGGAATTCCTGTTGAACTTGTGTCCAAGCTGCATTTTTATTTGAAGCTCTGCCTGCAGATGTTATTGGATCATTTTTTTTTTCGCTATGTTTCTGCCTTGAGCTTCCTATGACCATAATATCTCTTTACAATTAGGTTCTTTTGTTTGTTTGTTTATTCTTCCAGTTTACTTCTCAACTTTGGACTTTATGTTAGGACTGGTCTCTGTATATTTTGGGGAATGGGGGTGGATGGGAAAAGATGTCTGAGCTGAGATTCTTTCCTTCTAATTATTTTGCTGCTTTTATAGCTCAGACTGGGGCCCTGCAAGCTTTCAGTACTCCCAGAGAGGTGTGATCCAAGTTGGATATCTGTTTATTGTCCTCCTGGTCTGAGTACTGCAAGTTTCTGATGCAGGTTTGAGCCTATCAACTTGTTTCTGGTTGGGAGTTTCAGCAGAATTCTGCTTGACTCAGTCACTATTGTCCTCCTGGCAGCCTCTACAGGTTCAGAGGGACTGAACTACATGACTGCTGGATTCCCTTTGGTCTGGGATGCTTCACTCTACTCTGGACATCAGAGTCACCTAGTGTGTTTCCTGGAACTTGATCTGTGCTCAGCCAATGCTCTCTGCCCCAGATTTGTGACCTGGCAGAGGGCAGTAAATGGCAGATTTGCCAGATGGCAACCAGCAGTTGTGCAGGGATATTTTTTTGTGCCCTACCTATTTCAGTTTTCACAGTCCCTTAGTCCTGTAGTGGTCCCTGATGATTTCACTCTTGGCCAGACCTCCTCCTCAGAGTCTTCAGACCTCTCTATATTTCTTTCTAATCTTCCCTGGGCTAGGAAATGACTCATTGTGACTTCTTCTTGGTTTTTTCATTTAGAAATTGTTTGGTTCATTTGCTAGATTTTTCCTGAGGAGATATGGGGTGAGTTGCTATTTAGTCATTTTACTCTCCATGACCCCATTTGAGGTTTTCTTGGCAAAGATACTGGAGTGGTTTGCCTTTTCCTTCTCCAGTTCACTTTACAGAGGAGGAAACTGAGGCAAATAGGGTTAAATGACCTGTCCAGGGTCACACAGCTAATAAATATGTGAGGCCAGATTTGAACTCAGGAAGATGAGTCTTCTTGACTCCAGGTCAGGGCTCTACATACTGCACAACCAAACTGCCGGGGCAGGAGTAAGGATGGGGAGGGAAGATTAAGATGCTAATGCTTCCTCTCTGCCATCTTGACTCTGCCTGTATTCTTCCTCTCTTATACAGAATTCCAATTTTCAGACCCTCTTTTCTTCTTTTTTCTGCCCCTTTTCACCCAAATTTACCAGGTCCATTGCCGTGGCTTCAAGGAAATGATTGGTTCATTAATCTCAGATTAAATAATTTAAAAGAAATTATTTACAGATTAATTATTTACAAATTAATTAATTAATAATACAGATCTTCTAAGATACTGTGTTTTAATTAAATCTCATATTAAAGACATATTGTGTTATCTCATATTTATATAACACTACATGATAATATCACTTATTTTTTAAGATTTAGAAAACCATTATCCTATTTGTACTTCATAATAATCCTGTAGCCAATAAACATTTATTAAGGGCTTACTATGTGCCAAGCACTGTGCTAAATCCTGGGAATACAAATATGAGTAAAAAGAAAAATAGTCTATGACCTCAAGGAAGTTATTTTCTAATGGGGACAATGATACATAGAAGGAAACTGAAAAGGAAGTGGAAAAAGTTGGGGGTGGGGAGTGATGATGGAGAAGTCTAGAGAAGTGCAGTCTGGTGGGAAATGAAGAGACGAAGGCTCCAAGTGCTCTCCTTAAATGGAGGTTCTGGGAGGAGAACCGCGCTCCAACAAGAGGGAAGAATCCCAGGGACAGAGTATACTTTCAAGGTGAGTTTGTGAGTTTCATGGCTGAGGTGATCTTTCTGGATGAATGACTTTCTGAGGATTGATGAGTGTAGGTTCTACAGGTATTATTGCCTCCATTTTAGTCAGTTAGTCAACAAACATTTATTAAGCATAAATGTACCACTCTGTTCCAGGTACTATGTTAAACATTGGGAATACAAAGAAAAGTAAAAGACAGTCCTGTGCCCTTGAGGAGTTCACAATCTAATGGGGAGGGAGAACATAACAAATAATTAAGTACAAACAAGACATATATAGAATAAATTGGAGATAATCAATAAAGGGAAGGTACTAGAATTAAGAAAAATTAGGAAAGTCTTCCTGTAGAAGGTGGGATATTATCTGTAATGTGCAGGAAGACAGAAGGCAAAGATGGAGAAGAAAAGCACATTGTGCATGAGAGACAGCCAGTGAAAATACCTGGAGTTGGGAGATGAAGTGTCATGATTGAAGAACAGCAAGGAGGCCAATGTTCCTGGACCAATAAATATATAGTGGTGTTGGGAGGGGGTGTAAGGTATAAGGAGATGGAAAGGCTGGGTGAGGCAGGTTATGAAGGATTGTAAAAGCTAGAGAATTTTATATTTAATTCTGGAAGTGATACATTCACTGGAATTTCTTGAGTCAGAAGGTGATATGGTCAGACTTCCATTTCAGGAAAATCACTTTTATTGTTGAGTCTCTTGATTTGAAAGATCAAGTCTCTTGATTTGAAATATTATACTCTTTTCACTACTGCTTTCTAATAATGGGAATTTTTCTGTACTGTGACAGGACGATGGGGGTGGGGCGGGGGTAGGAGGCATCTCTGACGAGAGTTTACAGTACTTTTCAAGCGTGCCTTCTCTATACACCCAGCCTTGAGAATCATTTCCCATAGAAACTCATTTGTGTATTTCTGGCAGAGGGGTGGTACGGTGGGAAGGTTGGTAATGAGGTTCTAAAAAATAAGGAAGAATAAAAATAATTATGAAGCTTTTCATTTCCACTAAGGGGTTCAAATTACTTCAGTAACACACATGGAAACCAAGCATACCTAAAAGCCATCTTACTGGCTTGAAGGTGTTTTGGAAACAGTGTATTGCCTTGCACACTCCTTCATTTTTTCCTGCGAGTTATTTAAGTATCAGAATGTACTTATGTAACAAAGCCTTTTCTCCATGGAGCTCAGAATGCTTTATAAATATTGACTCATGTATAACGTCCTGCCTCCCAGTGAGGTACATGTCTTGTAAATATTATGATAATCTCTCTTGGACAGAACCAGTGAAATGATTGGCTGACAGGCTTTCTATCCAAGTAATCAATTCAATTTAAACCAAACTAACTGTATTCAATTGGGTAAGACACTTCACCAATCTGGGCCTCAGTTCTCTTGTCTGTAAAATGGGAAAGGATTGAATCTAAGGGTATATCCAACTCAAAAATTATGTAATTTAATTCATTCTTATTGAATACATACTAGCTTTATTCTAGACCTATAGAGATAATAGGAAAGGCATTAGTTCACTGCCAGCAGGTTTATTGAGAATAGCTTGTGTGTATATGGCACTTCAGTGTTTGCAAAATGCCTTACAAATATCTCATTAGATCCTCACAACAACTTTGTGAAATAGTGTTCTTCTTACTCCCATTTCACAGATGAGGAAAGTGAGGCGCTGAGAGGCTAAGTGATTTGCCCATAGTTGGTAAGTTTCTAAGGCAGAATCTGACTCGTGTTCTTTAGATTCCAATTGTGGGGCTCTATGCACTGTGTCACCAAGGCCCAAATAATCAGTGGTCTGGGAGGACAGAATATAATGAGAAGGCAATGTGGGTGAGAGGATTCAAAGAAGGTTTTGTGGAAGAAGTAGACCTTGATTCCAGCTTGAAAGATGGTTAGGATTTGCCTAGGCAGAGAATAAGGGAAAGGCCTTCCAAACTGGGGGAGATAGTGGAATTGAATGAGTAGAGGTGGGCACAGACGCGGTATGTCATCTTTATGCAGGGGGCTTGCATACATGGTTGCTCATATATCCAATCCCAGCATCTCTCCTGAACTCCACCAAACACCTATTACATATTTTAAATTGGCCCTCCAAGTGTTATCTCAAATTCAGTTTGTCCAAAATAGAACTGATTAGCTTTCCCTCTCCAGGGTTTCTTAAACTTTTTCTACTTGAGACCCTCTCCATGCTTCTTAATCTGTAGATTGAGACCCCATATGGGGTTGTAACCTCTCTATTTCTGTTGTGGTCATTATCATTCTTCCCATCTCCCAGATTCATATCTCACCATTATGTTAACTCTTCTTCACTCTTCTTCACCCAGGGGTGTGCCAATAAAATGTTCAACAACTGGATTGCCTTGGCAGGGAGGAAGATGTTCCCACAACACACTTTTAAGTTTAATCTGTATTACTAGCATTTTTCCTTCACTTCTCAAGTCTGGACAACCAACAAACATTAAATCAAACCCTGATTTAGAGACTTTTCTTATTTCTGAGGTGTAAATTCACACACTGAAGATTTAATAATTGGTTCTCCCAGTTTGGGCTGGCTCCAGCATAGCCTGGCCTTCACCCTATGTAGACAATCAATGGCCAAATCTTGCTCTTTCTCCTTTATATCATACTCTTTCTGCTCATACAGGAACCACCTTAGTTCTACTCTCACCTGAATGAATGCAATGGCCTTTTAATTGTCCTCTAGTCTTTGAGGCTCACCCACTTGCTTCCAATCCATCCTCTATATAGTAGCCAAAGTGATTTTCCTTTAGCACAAATCCAACCACCTCACTCTTCTGTTCCATAAATTTAAGTGACTCCCTGTTGCCTCTAGAATAAAATCTAAAGTCCTCTGTTTAGCTTTTAAAGTCTTTTATAACCAGACCCCTATGCATCTTTCTAGCCTCATTTTCACTACTCCCTTTCCCTCCTTCTGTATCCAGCTAAACTGGATTTCCCTCTCCTCCCACATTTATTCTTCCAAAATTTATGCCATTGTATTGTCTTTCCCCTAGGCATAGATTACACTCTTTCTTTGTTTTATCTTCATAGAAACTCTCAAATCCTTTAAAATGTAGCTCAGGGACTATCTTTTTTTTTTTTTTTTACACAAAGTTTTTTCTCATTTCCCCAAACTCTTAGCACCATCCCTCCCTAATTACCTTGTATTTGACTATTCTGTACTTAATTTTCATTTCTTGTATTTATGATGATCCATATAAATGTTGGTTCCTCTGATAGAATGTAATTTTCTTGAGAGTAAGGAAATGAAATAATCATTTTAAAACTTTATTTATTTTTAGTTTTCAACATTCACTTCCATAAGATTTTGAGTTCCAAATTTTCTCCCATCTCTCCTCTCCTCCCATCCCCAAATGGTGTACAATTTGATATAGGCTCTACATATACATTCATGTTAAACCCATTTTCACATTAGTTGTGCTGCAAAGAAGAGTTAAAACCAATGGGAGAAACCACACAAAAAAAGAAGAAACAAAAAAAGAGAAAGAGAGCAAATAACATGCTTCTATCTACATTCAGACTCCACAGTTCTTTTTCTGGATGTGGACATCATTTCTCATCATGTGTCCTTTGGAATTTTCTTAGATCCCTGCATTGCCAAGAAGAGATAAGTCTATTGAAGTTAGTCATCGTACAATGTGGCTATTTGTGTATACAGCGTTCTCTTGGTCCAGCCATTCCAACAATACCACTTCTAGGTCTGTATCCTAAAGATATATATAAAATTTATATATTCATATAAAAGAGGAAAGGACCCACATGTACAAACATATTTATAGCAGCTCTTTTTGTGGTGGCAAAGAATTGGAAGTTGAGGGGAGGCCCATCCATTGGGGAATAGCTAAACAAGTTGTGGTATATGAATGTAATGGAAAACTATTGTGCTATAAGAAATGATGAGCAGGCTTTCCCCCAAGATGGCGCCAAAGGCGAAGAAGGAAGCCGTTGTCCCCCCCCAAGACAGAAGCCAAGTCCAAGGCCTTCAAGGCCAAGAAGGCAGTGCTGAAGGGTGTCCATAGCCACAAAAAAGAAGATCAGAACATCCCCCACCTTCCGGTGACCCAAGACACTAAGACTTCGAAGGCAGCCCAAATACCCTCAGAAAAGTGCCCCTCGGAGAAATAAGCTTGATCACTATGCCATCATTAAGTTTCCCTTGACCACCGAGTCTGCTATGAGGAAGATTGAGGACAACAACACCCTAGTCTTCATTGTGGACGTCAAGGCCAACAAGCATCAGATCAAGCAGGCTGTAAAGAAGCTGTATGACATGATGTAGCCAAGGTCAACACACTGATCTGGCCTGATGGAGAGAAGAAGGCCTATGTCCGTCTTGCTCCAGACTATGATGCATTAGATGTTGCCAACAAAATTGGAATCATCTAACTTATTGTGTCCCATTCTACCTACAATAAAAAGTTTTCCAGAAAAAAAAAAAAGAAATGATGAGCAGGTGGATTTCACAGAAAACCTGGAAAGATTTATATGAACTGATGCCAATTGAAGTGAGCAGAACCAGGAGAACTTAGTCTCTTCTTTGCCTAATCTGATTCCTGCAATTTCTTTTCCTTCTCTTATTGTTACTGCTTACATTTCTAGTACCAAATCGAATAAGAATGGTGAAAATGGAAATCCTTGTTTCACCCCTGATCTTATTGAATATGCTTCTAGCTTGTCCTGATTACATATAAAACTTGTTGATGATTTTAGGTAGATGCTACTTATCTTTTTAAGGAAGGCTCCGTTCCTATGCTCTCTAGTGTTTTTAAAAGGAATTGGTATTGTATTTTGTCAGAAGCTTTTTCTGCATTTATTGAAATAATCATATGGTTTCTGTTAGTTTTGTTGTTGATATGGTCAATTATGCTGATAGTTTTCCTAATTTTGAACCAGTTCTGCATTCCTGGTATAAATTCTACCTGGTCATAATGCATTGTTCTCATGATAAGTTGCTATAATCTTTTTGCTAATATTTTATTTAAAATTTTTGCATCTACATTCATTAGGGAAATTGGTCTACAATTATCTTTGTTTTGGCTCTTCTCAGTTTATGTATCAGTACCATATTTGTATCATAGAAAGAATTTGTTAGGACTCCTTCTTCACCTATTTTCACAAATAGTCTATATAGAATTGGAATTAATTGTTCTTTAAATGTTTGATAGAATTTACTTATAAATCCATCTGGCACTGGAGATTTTTTCCTAGGGAATTCATTGATGATTTATTCAATTTCTTTTTCTGAAATGGGGTTATTTAAGTATTTTATTTCTTCCTCTGTTGAAATAATAATTTTTTGTCTTTGTGCAGTGCCTGGGCAATAGTAAGTGCTTAATAAATGTTTATTGGTCAATTAATCAGTTTATTAATTGATTATGGGAATAAATAAAAGTGGGGGAAGAGGGCTAGAAAACAAAATTTAAAAAATGTAAAGTGGCACCAAATGCAGTTAGTAGAATTGAATGGAGATTTTCCAAGGAGCAAAAAGCAAAGAGAATTGAGAAGCAAGAGGTTCTTCAATGGGGTAGGAGATCTCTGCTCCCTTTTGCTCCTCTCCCAGGGAGTATTAGAGTAGGGAGTACAGGGTTACCTGTTAAATGTAGATGCAACTATTCAGTTCAACAAGCCTATATTTTGTTAAGTCATTCAGTCAGTCAATAAATATTTATTAAGTATCTACTGCATGCCAAACATTGTTAAGTAATTGGTCTGTGTGAGGCCAGTGACAAAAACGAAAATGTCTTTGCCCTCAGTGAGCTTATATTCTACTGAGGGATACGTATGCACAAATAAAGTTATGTATTTATGTATATACACACAATTTACTTATTATGCACATAGAGATGTATAGAATATGTATAAATATATAATATACCTAATATATACATATGTATGTGTATACACTTTAAGAAGTAAATATAAGTAATGGTATCTGGGGGAAAATGATAACAATTAGAGACATCAAGAAAAGCCTCTCGCAGGAGGTATTATCTGAGTTGAGCCTTGAAAGGAATTAGGGATTATCAAGAAGTAGAGAAAGCCTTTGCAAAAGCGTGGAGGGGGAGGTAAGCACCCACCCTGGAGTCAGGAGGACCTGTGAGTTCAAATTCTCCCTCAGACACTTACTAGCTAGCTGGGTGGCTCTGGGCATGCCACAGAACCCTGATTGCTGCCTTCCTAAAAGAAAAAGCATAGAGGGAGGACTGGAAGTAAAATGTGTGGAAGAGATAGAGAACAAGAAGGCAGGTTTCATTAAAACAAGAGTATGTTCTGGAATGAGGGAGTAATATAACATCTTTATATTGAAGCCAATTGTGATTGGAGATGGTTAGACCAATTACTCCCACTAATTTAGATCCCACCTTTAGTGTATGGGTGCAGCTACTCTTTCCCAACTGTTGGAAGAGGGGGGGTTCTCTTAGTGAATGCCTTTTCTTTGTCTTTCACTGAGGAACAGACCAGCTTTCAAAAAGACAATTGAATGGAATGTGATCAAAATTGGCTAAAGTATCTGCCTCTTATTCACTGAACTTTCTCCAACTAGCAATGGTGCAAACTGTAGCTCTTTTTCTAATTGTGCTTTAGCCTGAAGGCAGGAAACACACATATAAACACATATACACACACATATAGATAGAGCTACATTTTGCTTCAAATATTCATTAATGAAAACCATAAGATTCTCTCACATTTTGGTCTCATTCCCATCCAGGAAAAAGCCTGGTACTTTGGGTCAAAACTTTTTAAACCTTAGCCCTTACACACACATACAGCCCTTACACACACTTACACATACACACACACATACACGCACACACTCAAAATTAAGGATATACACAATTTTAAAAACTGTTATGATTGATCATAATTTTTATATAGAGAGTGAGGCTGCATTAAAGCACTAATTACATTGGAAATTATAAATAGACTTAAAAAGTAGAGAGACTCTGCCATGGGGTAGGAGTAGGGTAGAGAATTAAAGCTTGTCATCATTCTTCTTCCCAGAAAGAAATTAGTTCAGTATTGCCTCAGTATGTTCCAACCACCTCTCTTATCAAGGACCTGGCAGAGGAAGACAGCTGATGGGACCAAGCAGCAGCACCCATCCTGCTGTCCTTCCCTCATTAAGTTGAAACCATTTTCTTTACCCCTGTGTCCATCTTTCAGTTCAAAAGCCTCTTGGGGGTCCCATTCAAACTTCTAGGCAGCAAGCCTCTTCAGCTGTCTTTGAAACTGGGTTCCCAGAGTGTTTCCCTGCTTAATTGAAAAAAAATCTCACCAGTTCAAAATTCCTACCACTTGCAGTTCTCATAGCTTGAGGTACCTTTCAGTATCTCCTAAGATGGAATGAAACAACTCTATTTCTTTGAAACTGTATTTCCAAGAAACCAGCAGGTAGGCTCTGAAAGATTCCTTTCATTGCCT
>CM053587.1:247416370-247434575 GCA_028646515.1 Pseudochirops corinnae
GAGTACATAGAGGGCACAGGATCAATTGAATAGGAAGGGACGATACTCTAAAAGATGAAGTTCTGAGGTGGGAGAGGATTAGAATGAGAGGAAACAGAGAGACAGAATAGGGTTAATCATCTCATATAGAAGAGGCAAGGGATAATTGTTACAATGGAGGGGAAGAACA
This sequence comes from Pseudochirops corinnae, assembly GCA_028646515.1. Taxonomy (NCBI): domain Eukaryota; kingdom Metazoa; phylum Chordata; class Mammalia; order Diprotodontia; family Pseudocheiridae; genus Pseudochirops; species Pseudochirops corinnae. The sequence continues at coordinate 247,416,540 of CM053587.1, forward strand.
GGAAGGCAAAAGGGAAAGAGTCAACCTTACTCTCATTGAATTTGGCTTAGGGAAGAAATGACATAAACTCTAAACTGGCAATTTTGCCACACAGGAGAGTAGGGGGGTGGAGATGAGAGGTGGGATGACAGAGGGAAGGGCAGGGTAGGGGGGAGGGTTGCTGGAAGTATACACTTCTGTAAAGGGACAGGGACAGGGACAGGGTAGAGAATAGAACAAGGGGGGGCATAGGAAGGAGGGACATATAATCAGTCTCTTGAAATATGACCACTGTGGAGATGTTCTGAGCAATTACACATGTACAGCGTGTATTTAATTGCTTGTCCTTCCAATGAGCGTGAGTGAGGAGGGAGGAAGGGAAAGAATCTAGAATTTAAAGTTCCATAATCAAATGTTAAAAATATATATGTGTATATATCATCATCATCATCATTATTATTAACTACATCCAATTGGGAATTAAGATACACAGGCTCTGAGGTAGGGAGATCCATCCTGCCCTACCAGAAAGTCAGAGGGGTGAGGGAGAGGACATAGGAGAGAGCAGATTGGGGGAGGGGTTATTCAGTGGGATGGCTGTTTTGAGGTATTGGGTAGGGGAAAGATGGGGAGAAAATTTGTAACTCAAAAATCTCATGGAAATGAATGATGTAAATAAGAAAATAAATAAATTTATTTTTTTAAAAAAAAGAAAAAAGAGCAGGTGACTCAGGATTGAAAATTTCAGAGTGTGAACATTAAGATTAGGGAGAAATGGATTCAAAATGAGAAAAGACAGTGTACCTTGTTAAATTTGTTGATTATAGGATCAACTGTGCAGTGAGGAAAGACCAGGATGGGGGTGATGGACTGGAGAATGGAGGAGTTAAGGGAATAGAACAGTGAGAAAGAAGAATAAGAAGGGGAGGCAGTAGGGAAACCAGAACAGAACATTGTAATCAGATCATTTCAAGACTTTAAGATCTAGGAGGCAGAATAGTTTCAATTGTGGCCAGTATAAATTTCTTCTGTATTTATTTGGTCCAGTTATTATTCCTTACTCTTCTAAGTGCAAATGGCGCTTGCATAGGACATTGGATATGGAATTGGTAGAGTGTAAAATGTCTCATTGTTATCAATAATGAAAATAGATTACTATAAAAATTCCATTTTGTAGGTGTATTCTTCCCCTTACAGTTCTATCTACAAATATTGTAGAGATGTCAGCTTAACTGGGATTCACATTGAAGTCTCTGAAGACTTATCTCATATTTTTTCCTCTATACCACAATAGTTATGGAGTAAGCCCTAATGTTTTCTCCCTTCTTCTAATAAATGCTTTGTCTTTAAAAAAAAAAAGAAAGGAAAAGACTGGACAACAGTTTAGCTATATGAGTAAAGTAGAGTCCAGGATGGCACTGAGATTATGAGCTTGGATCACTGAGAGGATGGTGGTACCCTCAGCAATAAAAAGGAAACTGGGAAGAAAGAAGGGCTGGGGAGGAAAGATATTGAATTAAGTTTTGAACAAAGCAAGTTTTAGATGTCCATGGGACATTCAAATAGAGGTGATCTATAGGCAGTTGGTGATTGAGACTAGAAGTCAGGCAATAGATAAGGTTTGGATAAGTATGTGTACAGCCACAGAAGAGATTCATCTGTCCAGAGACAGCCACAGAGCATTAATATTTCCCAAAGGGGTTCTGTCTTACTCCTCCAGCAAGCCTACAGAGAAGTTGTCCTTCCTATTTGGAAACCTCAATTTGGCAGTGGCTTGTGCGTGTTTGTTTTTTTTTTCCCTGAGTTGAATATGCCGGTCCTAGCTACCTTTACAATACCTAGTTAAGTATTGCATAGTCCCAAGTTTGTGTATATGTTCCTCCGGTTGAAATCCTCCATGGGTTTTACCATAATCTACTCCCAGCTGTTGCTCTCTCTGCCTTGAGACTCCCTTTGATGCTGGCTTCTTTGAGGGGAAGCTTCTCAGTTTACAGTGCCCTGGGGCTTTCCTCGCTGCTCTCTGCTGCACCCCACTGGCAGATTCCGGGTATTTCTCTTTGCGAAGTCCTCTCTGTGGGGTCGTTTCTGGTTGCAGCTTCTCAATCATTAAATAATCATATGATCCTAGGATTCAGAGTTGGAAGGTATGTTAGAGATCATCTAGTTCCACCCCTTCATTTTACAGAAGAGGAAATAGTGCCCCAGAGAAGTAAAGCTACTTGCCCAAGATCACAAAGCTAATAAGCCAGAATGGTAAACATAGCCAGGATATTAAATGGGCAGCAGCAAATAGTCTGGGGCTCTCCATTTAACCTGGCAAATCTATATGATGTTTACCAGGGTAAGAGGAAAATAAGGGGGGACTAGAAGCATGGCAAGTAGTGAAACAGTTCTCAAGGCATAGCAGAAGGGACAGATAGGTAATTTTGGAATAACAAAGGAGGTAAAGATTTGGTATCACAGAGTCAATCATTATATCTATGGGAATTTAAGTTAATTACAATAACAATAGCTTGCATTTGTATAAAGCTTTAAGGTTTGCAAAGCATTATAATGTGTGTATGTATGTATGTATGTATGTATGTATATGCATGTATATACATATACACTTACATATATATTCTCATTTGCCCAGAAAATGGCAAAGATGACAATAGATGATAATAATAAATATTGGAGGGGTTGCAGAAAGCCCCTTCATAACCATTTTGGAAAGTAATTTGGAATTGGGCAAATAAAGTGGCTAAAATATCTATACCTTTGATGCAGAGATTCTGCTGTTAGGTTTATATCCCAAAGGAAGTTATGGATGAAAAGAAAGTCTTCGCATACATAAATATATCTACAGCAGCGCTTTTTTGATAGCAGAAAATGGAGACAAAGTAGATTCACATTTCTCAGGGAATGGCTAGGCAAATTGTAGTATGTAATGGAATATCACTGTGGTATGGTAAATGACTAACATGATGAATACAGAGAAGCATGGAAAGTACAGGAAGCAGAACCAGGAAAACAGTATGCAAAATGACTACATGTTCAATCATTTCCAACTCTTTGTGACCTCATTTGGGGTTTTCTTGGCAAAGATACTAGTTTACCGTTTCTTTCTTCAGCTCATTTTATAGATGAGGAAACTGAGGCAAGCAGAGTTAAGTGACTTATCCAGGGTCACACAGCAAAAAAAAAAAAAAGGGTCTGAGGCCAGAATTGAACTTAGGAAGATGACTCTTCTTACCCCAGGCCTAGCACTCTATCCACTATGCCACCTAGCTGCCCCTTAAATGACTATAAAAATGTAAATGGAAAGGACAACTAAAAACAGTCTCACAATAAGCTTAGTGCCAAAGAAAATGTGTGAGAAGATTCTTCTCCCACTTCTTTGCGGGAGAGGGCAGGGATTGGAAAGGAGGTTGTCTACAGAAAGTTGTACATAACATTAATTGTTGCTGTTGCTTTTAAATATATTGATTGATTTTACTAACTTTTTTCTCTTCTTACTCTTTTATTTTTTCCTTTAAAAAAGTTCGTTGTTATAAGGGATAGCTCTTTAGAATGGGAAGGGAAGAATACAAGGGGATACCTAGGCAAGGTAACAAAATATGTCAATAAGATCTAATTTTAAAAGTAGAAAAGATATTTTCTCATTTGTCATACAAGCCTCCAATCTAACCCCTCTCTTATCCATACTCCACACAGCTTCCAAACTAATTTTCCTAAAGCACAAGTCTGACCATGTTAGTCTCCTGTTCAAGAAATTTCAGCGACTCCCGACTGCCTCCAGGATAAAGTATCAGCTCCTCACCTTCGTTTTGTTGCTCTTTACAAAATGGCCACCTTCCCAGCTTTATTTCATATTACTTCCTTCCACAAATCTAGTTCTAGGCAGGAAACAGGCAAGAAGCATTTATTAAGCATTTACTATATTTCAGGGACTATGCTAAACCCTGGAGATACAAATTCAAGGGAGTCTGGGGGAAGGAATGAGCTTATATTCTAATGGGGAAGACAATACATAAAAGGGAACTGAAAGGGGGAGGAACCATCCTTCATGGTGTAGGGGATTATCAAGGTAAAGTTTGAAGGGTCAGAATGTATATAAAGGTGTATATGTGTATGTATATATGTATATGAATGAGATAAAGATGGGCCTGTTCAAAATGGAGGCTGCAGAAGGAACTCAGCAATGGTGGAATGACCAGCATGACAAAGGAGGCTGTTGAGTCATGGTGCAAAGGATGAAGAGTCCTGAGGCTCACCTGGACCCAAACACAAAATGGAGGCCAGAAGGAACTCACCAAAAGAAGTTCCCAACAAAGGAGTATATACTTGCTGTTCACTGAAATTAGCACTCTATCTCCAATCCCTTTCTCTTTGTTGGTATTCTTCCTTATGCATAGAATGTGTATCTTCTTCATCTCCACCAATTTAACTTCTTAGGGTGTCTTGAAGCAAGCTTGTTTTCAAATTTTTTAGTACAAATAATTATATCTGGGGAATTGCTTCAAATCAGGGCTTGATATGTTGTTTGTCTAAGCTAAAGAAAGTGGAGAAAGTGTTAATAATGCAGATTAAATATAAAAGTGAGCCCTGTGAACATTTTTTTTATTTTAAAGAGCTCATTGTTAAAAATTTCCCAACACATTCCCACCTGGCTTCCTTCAAGAATAAGTTCCTGTCATCTCCTATAGAAGTCTTTCTTGAGTTCCTTGGTTATTAGTACTCACTCTAAATTATCATGCATGTTTATCTGTTTATATGTTGTATTTCCCTAGTATAATACAAGCTCTTTGGGGCAGAGTACTATTTCCCTTTTTCCTTTGTATGCCTAGTACCTAGCATAGTATCACAAAATTTGCTTGTACTAGAGCTGCAATTACATTGAATTAAGGAACTTTCCTAGTAAATTCCCTTCATCAATGCAAATCAGCAATTTTCACTGGCTGATGTGGTTTTAGAGAGTTGTGTAGGTGCACTAAGTTAAGGGACTTACCCTGTTGTCACCTACTTCATCATTACTATCACTAGGTAGGTTTTTTTTTAACTGATAATATGTTGATTGATTTTACTGGATTTTTTCTTCTTCCTCTTTTTTTTTACTAAAGGAAAATATTTGTTATAAGGACTGACTCTTTGGGATGGGAAGGGAAGGATGGAGATAGGGGATATATAAGCAAGGTAAAAAACCAAACAAACTGAGATTGAAGTAGGACTCCAACCAGGTTTTCCTGATCCAAAGTCAGCTCTTTGTCCCCAGGCCTCTTTTGCCTCAGATCTTGAAGATTCTTAATAGTTATCTACATAATTATTAAATATATCAACTATAAATAATGACATATAATATGGAATTAATTACATAATATATTAATAAATATAAATAATAGCTTATCTTATGTAATAATATTATTAGTACATTAAATATATGTGTATGTAGGTTTATGCATATATATGAATGTATATATATGTATGTATATATGTATATGAATGAGATAAACAATTATAAATAACATTATATCTTACATGATATATAATATGTTACATTTTATATATCACATATATGTGAGTGAGATAGATGATTAATAAATGCTTGTTGCATTGTATTGGATTGGATTTACATCAATCTGGAAGCCCAAAGATCTTTCCCTTTTTACACTTTTCTTGATGTAACACTTGTTTCATTGACCTCTCCCACAAAGACTGTAGATACTGTTACTCTATTTCTAAGAGCCAAATGTAATGTTGCGCAAAAGGAAGTCTGTGCCGGCAGATGGGGAGTTACAGTTGCAAAACGTCTTTCTGTAAGGTCAAAGACAGTTCTCTCTCTCTCTCTCTCTCTCTCTCTCTCTCTCTCTCTCTCTCTCTCTCTGTCTCTCTCTCTCTGAGTGCAAGACTTTTTTTTTTTTGTACCAGAGTTGTGATTACTTTGGATTAAGGAACTTTCCAGGGAAATTCTTTTTGCCAATATAAATCAACTCTCTTCTTGCAAGTTGGTAAAATATTAAGAGAGTAGAATATTTGTAGATATAATGTATATGCGCCAATTATATATACAACTATACACACCCCTATGCCTTGATGCCATTTTCTACAAATGAAAATGGCATCAAGGTCAGCTACTGCATGGAAGGTAAATAATTTAACTTGAAAAGGCTACAAGCCAAGAGTAAAGTGGAGGGAGAGTTAGTGTGCTTTTTGTTTGCAAATAATTGTGTATTCAGTGCAGCCTTTGAGGCTGAGATACAACAGAGCATGGATCAATTCTCTGTCACTTGTGCTAATTTTGACCTGACAATTAACACCAAGAAAACAGAGTTCTCCAGCAGCCACACTGCACCATTCATTAATTCCATACATGGAATCATCAGCTATAACAAATGGAGAAATTCTGAATACTGTGAATAAGTTCATTTACCTTGGCAGTATACTTTTCAGGGAGGTACACATAGATAATAAAGTTGATTCATGTATTGCCAGAGCTAGTTTCCAAAGGAAAGTGTGGGAGAGAAGAGGTATTGGGCTGCCTACCAAACTAAAGGTCTATAGAGCTGTCGTTCTGACCTCATTTCTGAGGTGAACCCTGGACAGTATACTAGTACCATGCCAGGAAACTTCCATTTCATTCCAAATCACTTCCATTTGAATTATCTTGAGAAGATTCTGAAAATCCCCTAGCAAGATAAGGTACTGAACATTGAGGTCCTTTCTTGAGCTGAACTGCCAAGCATTCAAACTTTACTGCAGAGAGTGGAAATCTGGTCACATTATTCAATTGCCAAATATATGTTTGCCTAAAATACCATTTTAGGGAGAACTCACACAAGGCAAGAGCTCACATGGAGGTTAGAAGTCATACAAGCACTCTCAAGGTCTCTCTGAAGAACTTTGAAATTGATTTTGAGACATGGGAGACACTGGCCTAGGACCACTTAGCATGGTGAGCCCATATCAAGGAAGGTGCTATGCTCTATGAGCAAAGCAGAAGTGCAAAAGCTCAAAAGAAACATGAAATGAGCAAATTTAGAGACATCACCACTCCAAATGTTCATATGGACTATTTGTGCCCAATCTGCGGCAGAGCCTTCTGAAGTGGTATTAGTTTGAGCAGTCACAGTCAGACACACTATACTTTGACCCCAACATAGTGGTGTCATTTTGGACATCTTCAAGAATGGAGAACAAAAAAAAAAAAGAAAAAAATTAAATTAAATTAAAAAAAAAAGAATGGAGGACAACAACCAACACACACACACATCTATTAAGAATAATAGTTCAATAGTGGTACTTTTTGTAGTGAAGAAGAAGAGGAAGAAGAAGAAGAAGGGGAGGGGGAAGAGGAGAAGAAGGAAGAGGAGGAAGAAAGGAGGATCATTGAACCATTTTTTTAAATGTATAGAAGAGAACAGAAGGAATTCACAAGGAATACAGACGAGCAGGACAGTTTTGAAAGTAACATATTGAATTTATTATATGCTTTTTTTTAAAATCAAGCTTCATATATATAATAGAGATTTATGGTTCTACATATAAATCCCCTTTTCTGTTCTATTTTATATATGAAGACTTCTTCGTTTAATGTTTAAGTTAAAAATGTAATTTTCTTAAGGGGAAAAAGGAAAAAGGGGAAGACAACTTCTGTCTGATGACAGGACTTGATTCTGTCAAAGGATGGAAAAGGACAATCCTTCTCTACCCTAACATAATGGTGACTCATAACTGCTACTGGAAGAGAAAAAAGGGGGATAGCTCTAGAAAAATTAAAGAGACTCTCATCTTTGCTTGAGAGAAGCTGGAGAAGACAGGGAGAAAAGAGGTAGAAAGATGTTCTTGTCTGGTGAAACTGTTTTTGCTTTTATCTATTTAAAAAGAAACTTGAGAGGAACTGAATGACAGGATTTTTCAAAAGCGAAAAATCATCTATTGGTAACTCTGGCTATGATATTTCTTGTAGTCAAAATATTACAAAAAATTATCTATGAATTTATTTGATTCATTAATAAATTATATATTTAAAGATTTAAAGCATAGCATGTATTAACAATAGCATTATATCATATTTAAATAACTTCAATAATTATTTAATCATGAAGAAATGAGTAATTGCTTATTGAGAAAGGAGGTTTTTCCAGATTGCTAAATGGATAATATTTAACAAACTGGTATGAGGGCTTAAGCTAATTAATTAATAAAGAGGTTGAAATTTTATTAATTTGAAGAAAATATATACCATTGGATTTATGTAGAGCTCTGAATAATAAGAGTTAAACATAGAAATGAGTACAGTAGTAGGCTGAGGGAGGTCACCTATAAGAGATTGATAATATTCTTTTATATTTTGCCCTTTTATAATCTTGAGAAGATGTTTGAATGAGTCTTTCTTTCCATAATCTCTACTCATCTTTCCAAAGGCTGACATGGGGAAATATAGGGTCTTCTGGTCAGCCACCCCTGTTACTAATATGTGGTTAGATTATACCAAAATAAAACAGTTTTCACATGAGAGTCATGAGTTATTTCAGAAGAAATGAGTCACATACACATAGCTGAACTAGACCAACCTCTTCACAAGGACATGAAGTTGTTGTCAAGGACTACACTGACACAGTTATAGAGCTGGGAGCAAACACAGATGTTGCATCCACTACCCACTTCATTTTAAAGATGAGAAAATTGAAACTTGAGCGGTGAGGTGACTGCCCCAGGTCATATGCTGCAGGTCAATTATGCCTCAAAACCAGAATCCAGGTTTAAATCATAGCATCTCAGAAATGGTAGGGACTTCAGAGACCCATCTATGCCTAAACAGGGATCCCCTCTACAACATACACAAGCAGTTATCCAACCTTTAACTATAAGTCTCAAGTAAGGGACAATCCATAATTTCAGAGTAAAATTCTTTCACTTTTGGAGAGTTCTAATTATTGTGAAGCTTTCCCTAGTTCCCTTAGTTGTCAACAGTCAGTTTGTCCTTAAAATATATTGCATTTATTTATATAACAGTGACTACTCTCACCCTCATAGCCTGAAGGTCAGGCCGTTTTGCCCCTCTCTGAAAGTTCTTCAGTGCCCTTAAAGAGGGTTGGGTATGACTAGGTTCTCTGCCATTGGATCCTGGCAAACCACTCCCATATCTTTGCCAATGTGAGGGATAATTTGCCGTGAAGTTTCCCCATTCTGAAAAAATCAAATCTAGAGTGGCTTCAGCATCCACTAGGCCTAAGTTTAGAGGTCACCTGAACTTACAGGAATCTGGGATTTAGAGCAATGGAGACCCTCCCCAGTGCCACCTCAGCACAAGATATGCCAAATAAGGATAAGACTGCTTTTCCTGGCCTTGCATTGGACACCCACATGTTTCCGTGTCCTTTGCCTTTGAGACAGAATCCCATGCTTAGCTTTGTGGGCCCCAACAATAAGAGTGAAGGCCAGTTGGGGGGGGTTGGGTTTCTGCACTAGAAGGTTATGTAACCACGGGCTTGCTTCTACCTGTTGCTCTCTCCCTGGCAGACACCATTTGAGGGACAGGGGCAGAATCCTTTCTCACGAGAAAGAATAAAGACCTTTTCTGACCTCAGATTCAGACTCTCAACTCTTTCATCCCACACTCTAAGAAAACCCCATGGATGAAGTTGATAAAGTCAAACAACAATAATAGTGAGAATAAACATATAAATATCCTCTCAACATTTGGGAGCATAATTCCCTGCCCTTGTGTCACCTAAGAGAGGGGAGGGAAAAGGAGGGGGGAGAGGGAAGAGGAGGGAAGGGGGGAGGGGAGGGGAAGGGAAGGATGGGATTAAGTTCACAGTTTAGCTCAGTTCATAAATAGGACAGTCCCAAATTCCAAGTGCAAAGCCTTTCTCGGACTTGGTCCCCAGGTATCCTGGCTTCTTAGGGCTTCCCTGATGGGCTGGCTTGTAACAAATCTGGCCTGGCTAACAGCAAATCTGACCTGAAATCCTGTCTCTAAGGTCACCATGGCTCAGTGAGGATTCAGTCTCCTGCATTTACAACAGTAAAGGACAAATAGAACAAACCAAATTGAAACCCCAACTCCAAATCCACTTTTTGGGGTCACAGGGTAGAAAGTGAAGATGGGGAAGGTAGCACTTTCTTCCAACCCAATAAGTTCATGGCTGCCATGCTGTGGGTAAACTGGGGGGTTGGTGGAAAAATGTCCCATTCTGGTCATTTAAAAGATGTTTTTAAAGACAGACTGTTTCAGCTACACAATCAATGGAAAGAGGCTATCCCATTGACTTTGTAGGGGAACACTGGGTGTCTTCTCCTTGAAGTAGGTCCCTGACTTTCTCAATTTTAGACGATCTGGGCATAAGCAAAGTAAACTCCCTGTTATACTTAGAAGTCTGTATATTTGTTTATTCCCTCATAGGAATGTAAGTTCCTTGAAGGCAGGGAATGGTAATGGTTTTTTTTTTTCATTTCTATATTTGTATTCCTTACACCTACTAACATTTTCTGTTCTTAGCAGGTGTTCAATAAATGCCTATTCAATTGGACTTGATTAGATCAAATCTAAATCCACCTCTCTGTAACTTCTTAACAATACACTTATTTTTGCCAAGTAGAACAAGTATAAAACCTCTTTCAAATGAAGATCTTTCGGTATAAATAATGACTGTCATTTATATAACATCTGAAAGTTCATAAAGCAGTTTATATCTATAAATAATAATGATAGCTACCACATAGAGTTTTAAATTTTGCTAAGCATTTTACAAATATTATCTTTTTTGATCTTCACAGCAACTCTATGAGGTAAGTACTATTTTTGCCCTCATTTTCTAGATGTAGAAACTGAGGAAATCAAGTTAAGTGACTCTTCTAGTGTCACACAGCTAATTAGTATCTGAGATTAGATTTGAACCAAGTTTGTCTTGACACTAAATCTAGTACACTACCCATTGTGTTTCCTACTCACCCATGTCTTATCTCATTTGAATTCCATAGCAACACTCTGAGGCAATTATGATTATCCTCATTTTACAGATGAGGGGTTCAATGTCTTGTCTATAGTCTCACAGCTAGTGTCAAAATTAGGATTTGAACCTAAGTCCAGGGCCAGTTTTACACACACACACACACACACACACACACACACACACACACATATCTACTATATTTACATATATCTACTATATTTATAGATATTGTATATATATATCCTATATCTACATGTATATCAAAATCTACATATCTACTGTATCTACATATGTGTCTGCTATATCATGCTACCTCTTGAAAACATAAAGATAGCCATCTGTTGCCCTATTAAGTCTTCTCTTTTCCACTGTAAATATCCCTCCAGATCTTTTAACTGATCTCCAGATGGTATGATACCAATGGGGTAAACTAGAACCAGATCAAAACATTTCTGGAGAATTGATTGTGAAATTTTCTTTTTTGTTTTGTTTTTTGCTTTATGTGGGAGGAGTGGGGGTGGGAAGGCAAGGCAATTGGGGTTAAGTGACTTGCCCAAGGTCACACAGTTAGCAAATGTTAAGTGGCTGAGGCCGCATTTGAACTCAGGTCCTCCTGATTCCAGGGCCGGTGCTCTATTCACTGCACCACCTAGCCGCCCCTGATTGTGAAATTTTCAGTGAGAATATTTACATCTTGGAAATCAGCAAATTCTACAAACTGGGACTTGATTTGTTGTTTTGTTGATTGTCTAGATTTAAGAAAATGATGAAGAAAATGTTGATGATGCAGATCAAACTTAAAAACAAGACAGTTGTACTTTTTTAGATGAAGGGGTGAGCTAGTTGTTAAACATTTACCAGCCCACCTATATGCCTTTATCATCCTGGTTATCTTACACTTAGACATTCTTCAGCTCATCAATGTCTTTTCTGAAATGTGGCACCTAGGAATTGAATATGATACTTCAGATGGATCTGACCAAGGCAGAATACAATAGTCCTAGACAGTATGACTCTTTTCACGATAGCCTAAATTTGCGTTGTCTCTCAGATTCCTATAAATGATCCCTGATCATTTAATGACACAACACTGCCTCCTGTTAAGAAAGAGAAAGATGATAAATATTGCACAAAATATCTGGTAATAGTAAATGTGTATAAAGCAGAGGGAAATGAAAAATATATTTCAGAGATGCAAATGTCTATTGTCATTGCCAAGGAAAATGCTTGAACTGTCATTTTCAGTGTCATTAGCATTAAGTAAATGGAGTTTACAGAAACCCAAATTCTCAGAGATCAAAGTGACTTTATCAACCATGTAGCTCAAACCATACATGAAAGGGAATTCCTTCTACAATATACTTTTTTTTGTGAGGCAATTGGGGTTAAATGACTAGCCTAAGGTGACGTAGCTAGTAAGTATCTAAGACCAGATTTGAACTCAGGTCCTCCTTACTCCAGGGCTGGTGTTCTATCTACTTTACCACCTAGCTGCCCCACACCATACTCTTGAAATGGTCATTCAACATGTTTGAAGACTTTCAGTGAGTAAGAACCCACAACATCCCAAGTTAGGTACATTCTATTTTGGACTAACCTTAGGTGTTAGGAAGGGAGAACTGTTAATTTGCTAGTCAAAGAACTGGGGCTTTTTAATTTTTATTCTATAAGCAATCATTAAGAAATAATGTGATATAGAGAATGGAGAGTTGGCCTTAGAGTTATAAAGACTAAGGGTCAAGCTCTGCCTCTGACACAAACTGCCCATGTAAAGCTGAGCAAGTTACTTAATATCTCAGTACCTATAGATAACTCTCTTAAGACAGGATTACACGTATGTGTGATGACCAACTTTGATAAACTGGATTCTTCTCAGCAATGCAAGGTTATAAGACAACTCTAAAAGACTTGGGATGGATGTAGATGTCTACATTCAGAGAAAGATCTAGAAAGAACAGAGTTTAAATGCAGACTGAAGCAAACTATATGCTCTCTTTTTTTTCCACGTTTGGTTTTGTTTCCTCTTTCCCATTGTTCATTCCATCAGTTACAATCCTTCTTTACAACCAGACTAATGTCTAATGTGAAAGTATTTGCAGATCCTATACTTGATTGTATGCTGCCATGGGGGAGGTGGGGAGGAAGGGGAGAAAGTTTGAAACTCAAGGGATTGTAGAACTGAATCTTGTAAACTAAAAGTAAACAAACAAATCAATAAAAAAAATTTTTTTTTAAAAGACAAGGTTGCAGAACAATTGCTGATCTGCATTGGTAATGATAATAGTAGCCAGCATTTGTATAGCATTTTGAAGTTTTCAAGGCAGTGATTTGGAATTTGAACTGAGGTTTTCCTAACTCCAGATGGAATGTTCTTATCTACCGTGTCACCTGGTTGTTAAAGAAACTTTCTTTACCAGGTGTTTTCTGCACCAACAAAATCAGAGATCCTTTTAAAAAATCACTAAAACTTAGCAATTGGTTGCTGTATTTTCTTGATTTTTAACCTATTTAAACCAAATTATCCCTTTTCACTACTACAATGTGATATTATTTAATTATTACTAATTGGTTATGGGAAAGTGGTTCAGCTAGGAAAATGGGGGCTCAGAGGACCCAAATGGATTGTAAGAACATGGAAAGGTATAGGATATGCTACATATATCAACTGACTATAATACAAAACAGCATTTAGCAAAACTTAAAGAAGAGGTACCAAGTTCTGTGAGAGTAGAGAGGGAGAGACAACTTCTGGCTAGGGTGAACAAGATGGAGAAGGTGGCATTTGATCTGGTCTTTGAAAGCTGAGGTAAAGAGAGATTGGCAGGAGAAGATGAAAAAATTCAGGAACAAAAAACACAAGCAAGTTAGGCATAGAAGTAAAAAATTTCAAGGTATTTGAGAAAATAGTGGTCTGGTTGGGCTGAAGTATAGAGCATTGTTAGGGGAGTACTGTGGGATAGAGTTGGAAAGATAGGCTGGGGTGAATTGTCAGACACTTAAATTTGAGGTTAAAGAGTTCAATGTGATCCTGCAGGCAATTCAGTAGGCAATGGGAAGTTGCTGAAAATTTTAGAGGAAGGTAATCAGTCATCAGACTGGTGCCTTAAGAAGATACAGTATATAGAAGATTGGACATGGAGTTGAGAAGATCTAAGTTTGAATCTGCTTTGGCTACTTTACTAGCTGGGGCCCTGGGTGACTCTTTTAACCTTTCACCTTAAGTTTCATCATCTTTAAATGGGGATAATAATAACATGTACCTTACAAGGTCGCAAAGATTAGATAAGACAATACATATGTAAAAAACTTTACAAACCTTCAAGTACTATATAAAATTAGTTGTTATTATTTCTCTGTAGTCCCTTCCAGTTTGAATGACTCCACAATTTTATGGACTTTCCACGTAAGCATAACAGGTGGCTGCCTATGTTGCCTCAGACATTTATTAGTTGTGTGACCCTGGGCAAGTCACTTATCCTCTGCCTCACTTTCTTCATCTGTAAAATGGGGATAATAATAGCATCAACCTCGCAGGGTTGTTGTGAGGACCAAATCACTTAGTACATTGCCTAGCACATAATAGGCGCTTAATAAATGCTTATTTCCTTCTTCTTTGTGAAACCTCCAAAGTGCCCTATCCAAAATGTCTTTCCCACAGATTTGCTATAATATTTAAAATCTTCGGCACTAATCACTCCATTGGGTTAAGACACTTTAAAGCCCTAAAATGCAAAGATGTTACCTGGGAAGGATTAAGCCATTAACACTATTTTAAAAACTAATTTAGCAGAGGAACATAGGTAACCTAGCAGAACACTCTAAAGCAAAGATCACTGATTTTGAACTCAAGAAATCTGGGTTCACGTATTAACTCTCACTTAATTGAGCCTTAATTTTATCATCTGCAAAAAGACATGGTAGAACTTGTGCCTCATACAGTAGGTTCCTTGCACATTAGAGGAGGACCAGAACCTGTGATTTCATTGGTGTATGAAATACTTAGTGAGGGGACATCTATCTGCTCTGCAAACTTAGAGTCTTAGAAGAATCGCCTAGTGCACTGTTAAGTGACAATGCCATCAGTGGAATTTGAATCTCTGACTTCCAGACTCTGAGGCCAGTTTTTAGTCCAATAAGCTGCTTCTCCCTCCTAAAATCATTCTGTATTTATATTTATTTGCATACGTATGTATTCCCTCATTGTGTCTAAGCTCCTGGAGGACAGAGATGGTTTCCTATTTTGTCTTAACCTCTCCAGGACATAGCATAGTATACTGTACATTCATGGTAGACTAAGCCAACACTTGTTAAGTTCAACTGTAAGCAAAGGGCTCTGTAAGTTAAAAAGTTCCATATTCAGGATCCTGAAGGAATGAGATATAGGAATAAGATACCTCTGTTTTTCTTGGAGGAAAAGGAAAACTATGTAAGAGGGAAAGGTGCTAGGAAAGGTAGGCCTAGGCTAAGACTTCAGAAGAGTTATCAGACTGTGGTCAAGCATAAGGCCTTTGTGTGCTGGTGTGGCAGATAGTGAATGAAACAAGAAGACCAATAAAGAAGGGAAGAAGGTAGATCAACTATAGTGTGGAAAACCTCCTGCCCCCAAAATAATCGTGAATGGAAGGAAGGACACTTGTAGAGAGGATTAGAGGTATATAGTAGTGTTTGAATTATTTATTTAGGACAATAGTAATTTTAATGTGGTTTTACTTTGTGATAGCAGTGATCAGGTTTGTGTGCTTCTTCTGAGGCTAGGTTGACTCAGAACAGTCTAACCTTGATGAAACTGAAGGGAGTGACATGAACAACAAGTTAGTGGACTAGATATTTTCTCTGATCCCTATAATCTCTCAATTATCCCTAAAATAGAAATGACACACCAAGATAAAGCAACTTTAGCTGTCTCCATGATCTAGGACAACCAAAATCCAAAAGAAGGTTAAAACAAAGCAACAGGGGCAGTAGCTAGGTGGTGCAGCAAATAGAGCACCAGCCCTGGAGTCAGGAGGACCTGAGTTCAAATGTAGCCTCAGACACTTAACACAAAAAAATAGCCCTGTGACCTTGGGCAAGTCACTTAACCCCACAAAAACAACACAGGCTTACATAAATCTCATTCTTGCACCTTGTTTCCCACCTCCTCCCCCTTTCCAATGCTATGAAGACCCTGGTTCCAGGTTGTGGAAATTTGCTTGGGCCTCAAAAACCAGCTTAGCCAAAGCCCTTTAGGAGCAAAAGCCTTCCAGGGGAAGCAATGTGGAAACACCAGCACTGCAGAGTTCTGAACTGCTGGTGCCAGGGGTAAATAAGCTCTGAACTACTAGGCCAGAGAACTGAGGACTAGAGGGAGGAGTGGGATGGGTCACCAGGACTGAGCATCATGTATGTAGGGAGTAGGGGGTTGTGTAGTATTCTTCCAACCTGAGGGAAAGAGTAGAACATCCAACTGGGGCCAGTTCTGATTATCCAAATGTCATTTGGGACAGAGATCAGGCTGGTGAATCATTAATTGCCCAGTGTGAGAGGAAGCTGAGATACTTTGGGATTCAGCCACTAAGTAAACCACAGAGGGGAGGGAGTCAGGAACTGAGTGATAAGGAAAATAAGGAGGGGATGAGGTGGGGATGGGGAAAGAAGACTGAAAGTACCAAAGATTTCAGAAGGAAGAAAACTCAAAGACTTTAAATGCAAACAGAAAAATCAACAAGAAAAAAACAGTAACAACACAAGGAAATATGGTTTTCAGATATAGCTAATGAGTTCAGGCATCTGTGAATAAATATTACAGAATAAACAAAAATAATCCAACAATTGATGAGACAGAAGTCCCTGTGTAATTTGAGAAGAACACAGAACCACAACACACCATTCCTGAATGATTTGAAAGAGAAATAATTATGAGGACAGAATTTATGGCCTGCACAGCAAAAATAACGAAAATAATAGAAAACCTTGAATCTGCCACAGTAAGCCTCACCAAAGAAACAGAAGAGAGGGCAGTTGATTGGGAATGCAAATAGACTGAAGAGAAGGACAATCTAGAAGAGAAGCAAGAACCAAGAACATTGACAGAAGATATCCTTATTATGCAAGCAAAACAAACACCTTGAAGATAAGATGCACCAAGACAACCTACAGATAAGAAGACTACCTCAGGACAAAAAACAAACAAAAAAGTAGAAAAGAATCACTCAGAATATGGTAAGCATAGAAAATGAAATTCCCATGGAAAGAATTCACAGATCCCCTTGAGGAAAAAAAAAATCTAAGGCTGAAAAGACTTATAGCAGTTAAATTTAACAATTCAATTAAAAAATAACTAGTCCTACAAACCATAAGGAGAAAGATCTTCAAAGATGAAGGAAAAAACATTAGAATGATGCACTAGAAAAAGAAGTCAGTCATCTACTAGAAAAAGGAGAAGGGAATGGAATAATGTGTTCTGAAGAACAATGGAACTCTGGATGGTCAACTATTCTCTAAATCTGAGCTTAATCATATTGGACAAAAGATAGACATTCAATAATAAAAAAGAGTTTGAAGCAGTTTTAAAAAGAAAACAGAACTGAAGAGTTTATTTGCCTCTCAAATGCCCTAAACCACAGAAATGTAAGAGGAGTAAATAAATGCAGTAGATAGAGTTACAGCAACAGAGTAATAACAGAGATACCAGTAACATTTCTTTCCAAATACACAGAAAGAGACAGAGACAAAAGTGGTGATCTGGTAGAAGTAATAATAAAAAGATGGTCAGGGGACATTATGGATAGAGCCTGGTGAAACCCTGCCATCAAGTGAAGGCTTCTTTTGTGGGACTACATTGCAACATAAGAGGGTACATAAAGGGGGAGACAGAAGCAAGGGGATAAAAAGGAGCAAGAGAAGCACTGGGGTCAAATCAAGGGTTTGTGATAAGGTGACAGAGAAGAGCCAACAGGAGAATAGGTAAGGAGGTGAAGGGAAAGATTGAAAATGGGGGAAGGTTGCTCTCCAGAATGATTGTATCAGTTCACAGCTCCACCAACAATGCATTAGTGTTCCAATTTTTCTATATCCTCTCCAGAATTTGTCATTTTCCTGTTTTGTCATCTTAGCCAATCTGACTGGTGAGATGTGGTAC
>CM053587.1:247435075-247456189 GCA_028646515.1 Pseudochirops corinnae
ACGGCAAGGTATGCTAGATTGCGAAACTAAGGGGGCCAGTAACAAGGGCTTATCAAACAGAAGACTGCTTGCAAAACTAAGGGGGCTAGTAATAAGGGCTTAACTAACAGAAAACTGCTTGTTAGACTGTTCAAGCACATGAACCACATGTACTCAGTTAAAAAATTTTGCAGAGAGGGCAACTTGAAAGCAAGGTTGACTGGGATAGATATTAGTAAATATAAACATTCAATAAAATTTGGGTGGATGTAAAATGCAAAGGGAGCCCAAAATACAAGTTTGGAAGGACCCAAAGTAAGAGCTGGGTGAGAGGATCCAAAACAGAAGTGTTTTCAGAGGATCTAGGACACAGGGTCCAAATTCCTTGTTGCTGTCTCTAGCTTTCTTGGAGAGTTCCTGAGGTCAGGGTGATATTCTGGCTTCAAACAATTGCTAGTCATTTAGATTTAAACAGTATAATAATTAACATTTTCCTGATAATATAATAAAGCATTTCCATATTTTACATAATTTTGATTTACTTATGTTACATTTGGTTACTTATTAATTATATAGATGCTTATATTTGCTAGTAAAATGTGGCTCCTTGAAGGCAGGGATGGTTTCATTTTTATTATTTTGTATAATGCCTAATACAATGCCCTTTAATTGCCAGCTCCTTTAGAGTTATGAAAGACAGAATTCATCATCTGGAGGCTTTTGTAAGCATAATCAGGTCTCACTCACCAGTCAATTATGAAATTTTTCACCATTACACAGTACATAAGCAGGAAATGGTCAAAGAATACCTGTTTGTGTTCTGAAGCAAGGAGAGAAACGGTCCCTCCATCACATATTTCTGTAAGAATACTTACCAACCCTCCAGATGTATTAGCAAGAGGCAGAGAATAATATTGAGTATGCTCAGAGGACTGGGCCCTTATTGTCCAGGCCTTCCATTACATGCATATGTAGCAAATGCTTAGCAAATGTTTATTGAATTCAATTGAATTTTTTTTAATTAAAGGAGTGGGGACAGGAATTTTCAGGGAACACTGCGTATACTAGTTTGATTCTCATGAAGGAATGGCGGGACTGAGGCAAATAAAATAAAACCATGAAAATCAAGATGTTATGGTGAACAAGGGATAAAATTGGCTAAAGGCTAAAGGGATATAGTCAGGAAAAAACTGACAAAGATTCAGGTACATAAATTCTGACAAATGTATCTGATCATTTAAGGGAGCCATTCTTCCCTCTTCTCAGCTTTTAATTGGTGGATAATGTGGCCATGTTCTAAGGAGAGATGGATAATTATCTAGGTTAGACTAGAGGAAAGGAGGGGGAAAAAGTTAATGAAGAAGAATTATAGCTACTACTAATAATAAAGTACAGGAGCACCTAGACATGTACCCAAGGATGAATGACATCTGCTTGAAGCTAGCTCTTTTCCAGAGACAGGACGTGGATTATGCTGATGCATGTTAATGAAAGTATAATGAAGGAATGACCCTCTGAGTATTAATATCAAGTGAGTCATATGATCACCAAATAGAGGATATGTTTTGCAGAGTACAAATGGAAGAGGGATTCCCTAGAGAGAGCAAGTTGTTACTGATGATCTCCTGTTTTCTGATGATATTGTCCTGATTGTATCAAGCCCCAGATTATTGCAAATCATTCCAACTATAATCTATGATAACTGAAAAAGGGGGAAAACTATGTTGTACAGCAAGTGTCTTTATATTTATTTGGGTGATCACCTAGAACTGTCAGCCATAATCTAAAGTGGGGGACTAAATGAGATGAAAGGGTGATAAAAGGAAAGTTAATCTCTCTAATCTGGGCAGTCTTCAGCAGGACTGAAGCTGATCATATTGCATGGGCTACCAGGATCTATCTTGGCATATGGGTCCAGTTCAGTGGGGCCTAAACTAAGTGGATAGGTAAATATAAAATATATACATGTAACCTAAGTCTCAAAGCTCATTAGTATGGGCCTCTGTCCTCATTGGTGGAGATCAATGCCCTGTATCTGTTTGAAGGGTGACTCCGAGTTGGTGAAAATGGGAGAAAGGGGAGCTCTAGGTTCTTCAGGGCTTTTTAGGCTCTGTAATTGCTTCAGGATTTTCTGACTTCCAGTTTTGAGAGAGAAGATGAAGGAGGCCAATCCCACTTCAGGCTGCCAAGGGGAGAATAGAACTCTGGGAAAAAGCCAACATGAGGGTAAATGACAGTGTCCAGTGTGTCCCTGCCTCAGCTTGCCACACTAGAGATTTGAGGGAATTTTATCTTGCCTGAGATCTGGGATTCTCTCTCTTGGTTGAGCTGTTAGCTCACTCCCAATGGGAGAGTTCCTTCATTCTGTATTGTCTGAAATATATTCTCTTATATATACTTTCTCCGATTTCCATTTTGCTATCAATTTGGGTAAATGTGTTTGTTACCTCCTCTGTGCTTTCATTGAGCAACTGGTATTTGGTGAGTAGGGAGTCAAACCTTGGATATGAAGCTTAAAGTCCTCATTTCCCCCAATTAATTAAAAATGGTCAGTTGTTTATCTTGAACCTGAAAACCCCATCCCCTAGACTAATATTTGAGGGACCAGATAAATATAATTCTAGCCTGGTATCCACTCTCTCCGAGGAGAGCACAGTGGCTAAGCTTCTGGACCCAACTTCCTTATCCTTCTCCTGGAAGTAATCAAATCAATTAAAGGATAAGGAGAGAAGAGGCTAGGCATGTCTATTCTTTTTACCTTCAAGTCATACAATGACCTCCCCCCTATGTTACATGTGGGGGACAGGCTTCACTATATACAAAGTAAATATAAAGTGGTTGGGAGGATTTCAACAACTAGGGGTATGAAGAATTGGCTTTGTGTAGGAAAAGGCATTTGTGCTGAGCCATAAATAATAGTGTGAATTCTGAGAAGCAACCATTGCAGAAGTGAGGGACAGCCTATACAAAAATACAGAGATGGGAGGGGGAGAATGGATGGTGAGAACAGTGAGAGTTATAGAGGCTGTGTTGTATGAGAATTAGTTGAATGAAATGGGTATGTTTAGTCTAAAGAACAGAAGTCTTGGGGAGTCCAGTTTGGGGTAGGGCAGGGGAGGATGGTCATGACAGACTTCTTCAGTTATTTGAAAGACTGTGCTTGCTACTCTGATAGAGGAATTAAACTTGTTCGCTTTGTTCCCTGAAGGGAGATATATTAGCAATTGGGGAGGGGAGGGGCGCTCAGGGACTTTAGGAGGAACAAAAGGGACCTTTTTAATATAGTTTTATTTTATTTATTTAATTTGAAATTTTTATTTAGTATTTTATTTTTCCCCAATTACATGTAAAAAACATTTTTAAAAAATTTATATCATTAATTTTTAGTTTTCTACAATCACTTCCATAAGTTTTAAATTTTCTCCCTTTCCCTCCCCAAGATGGCTTGTAATCTGATATGGGCTCTACACATACATTCCTATAAAGCACATTTTCATATTAATCATGTTGCATAGAAGAATTATAACAAATGGGAAAAACCATGTGCATATGAAAGAAAAAAAATAAAACAAAACAAAACAAAATTGTCTGCTTCATTTTGCACTCCAACTCCATAGTTCTTTCTCTGGATATGACTGGTATTTTCCATCGTGTGTTCTTTGGAATTGTTTTAGGTCCTTGCTTTGCTGAGAAGGGTTAAGTCTGTCAAAATCAGTCCTTGCACGCTGTGGCTATTACTGTGTACAATGTTCTTCTGGTTCTGCTCCCCTTACTCAGCATCAGTTCATATAAGTTTTTCCAGGTTTCTCTGAAGTCCGCCTGTTCATCATTTCTTATAGCACAATAGTATTCCATTGCATTTATATACCACAACTTGTTTACCCATTCCCCAATTGATGGGCATCTCCTCGATTTCCAATTCTTGACTACCACAAAAAGAGCCGCTATAAATATTTTTGTTCATGTGGGTCCTTTTTATGATATCTTTGGGATACAGACCTAGAAGTAGTATTGTTGGATCAAAGGGTATGTATATTTCTATAGCCCTTTGGGCATAGTTCCAAATTGCTCTGCAGAATGGTTGGATCAATTCACAACTCCACCAACAATGCATTAGTGTTCCAATTTTCCAACATCTTCTCCAGCATTTATCATTTTCCTGTTTTATCATGTTAGACAATCTGATAGGTAGGATGTGGTACCTCAGAGTTGTTTTGATTTGTCTTTCTCTCATCAATAGTGATTTAGAGCATTTTTTCATATGACTATAGATAGCTTTAATTTCTTCATCTCAAAACTGCCTGTTCATATCCTTTGACCATTTATCAATTGGGGAATGACTTATGTTCTTGTAAATTTGACTCAGTTCTCTCTATATTTTAGAAATGAGGCCTTTATCAGAGACAGTAGTTGTAAAAATTCTTTCCCAGTTTTCTGCTTCCCTCCTAATCTTGGTTGCGTTGGCTTTGATTGTGCAAAAACTTTTCAATTTAATGTAATCAAAATTATCCATTTTGTATTTTATAATGTTCTCTATCTTTTGTTTGGCCATAAATTCCTCCATTCTCTATAAATCTGACAGACAAACCATTCCTTGCTCCTCTAATTGTTTATAGTATCAGCCTTCATACCTAGATCATGTATGTACCCATTTGTACTTTACTTTGTATACAGTGTCAGACATTGGTCTATGCCTAGTTTCTGCCATTTATTTTCCAGTTTCCCCAGCAGTTTTTGTTAAACAGTGTAATGCCATGCACAAACAGCTTCCCAAAAGAATGCTACTGTGAACAGCTTTTAAGGTTCAGATTACACAGTATAGTGAATGCTCCATTTATTCCATTACAAATCAAGGCAAACATTCACTACAAATCACAATATAATATTCACAACTTAATCATTCAATCAATTCACAATACAATAATCAATCTTCCACTCAAGGGGCAATTACAGATTAACTTAATGAGTCACTAATCCAGATTTACAATTATTAAGTATCACTAATCACTAAATATAATCATTAGAAAATTACACAAACCCTCCACCCCTCAGTATCCAGTGAACTTCAATTTCATCACATGATTCAATAGCCAAGGAGAGGCCTTTTCTTCATCTTGACTCGGATGGTCTCTCAGATTCCCTGGATCCCTTTCCATGGTCCCAGCTCTGACATGAATCCACCAGTCACCTGGATTCAGAGACAGACAGTTCCCAGGTTCTCATCCAGTCCTCCGAGGTAGCCAGCTCCCAGGTCCTTGTCTAGTCCTCCAGGCAGTCCCTGGCACACACTGAATTCACAGGGTCTGGCACATCTCAAACCATTTCTGTTGCTGGGAACTCCAGGATCCACCAAGCACAAACAGACAAAGCCTTATCCCCGTCATACTTCTTCAGTCCTCTAGCAGTTCGGCTGGCCCTAGGATCCAGAAGGAATCTCAGCCTCTCTAAGGCAGCAGCCACTTCAGCCTTTACCAGATTCTGTTATCAAGAAAACTAACTCAGTTCTCAGTCAGCTTCCAGATGCTGGGAGAGAAACTCTCTCTCTCTCTTTCTCTCTCAAGAAAACTCCAACTCAGTTCTCTGTCCAGCAGCCCAGCTCCTAGATGTTGGGACAATTCTGCTCCCTCCACCAGGAGCCACCAGGAACATTCTTGACTCTGTTTGTCCTCTGGAGCTCTCCTTAAATACACACACACACACACACACACACACACACACAGAGCTAACTCCCTCCCGCCAGGTCAGCAACAGGAGGCAGAGTTCACACTTTCTGTTCACACAGGACACTGAGTTCATACTTTCTGCCTCTTTCACACAAGAGACAGAGCTCACACCTTCTGTACTTAGCCCTTAGTAACTAAGGGTGAAGTACCTGCTAAATTAATTACTGTTACAAACAGTGAGTTCTTATTCCAGAAGCTGGGGTCTTTGGGTTTATCAAATAGTAGATTTCTATAGTCATTGACTACTATGTTTTGTGTACCTAACCTATTTCACTGATCTACCCTTCTATTTCTTAGCCAGTTCCAAGTGGTTTTGATGACTGCTGTTTTATAATACAATTTAAGATCTGGTGTGGCCAAGTCACCTTGCCTAGTATTTCTTTTCATTAATTCCCTTGATACTCTGGACCTTTTGTTCTTCCAGATGAATTTTGATATTTTTTTCTAGCTCTAAAACATGATTCTTTGGTAGTTTGATTGGTATGGCACTGAATATGTAAATTCATTTAGGTAGAATTGTCATTTTTATTATATTAGCTTGACTTATCCATGAGCAACTGATGTTTTTGCAATTATTTAGATCTGACTTTATTTGTGTGAAAAGTGTTTTGTAATTGTGTTCATATAGCCCCTGAGTTTGTTTTGGCAGGTAGACTCCCAAATATTTTAAAAACATTTTTTAACATTTGATTTTGAAGTTTTGAGTTCCAAATTCTCTCTCTTTTTCTCCCCCCAGCCTCCAACCCTTCACATTGAGAAAATAAGCAATTTGCTATAGGTTATACATGTGTAGTCATGTAAAGCATACTACTCATGTTGTAAAAGAAAACAAACCAAAAAAGACAAAAAATCTCAATAAAGTTTTAAAAAGTATGCTTTAATCTGTATTCAGACACCATTAGTTCTTTGTCTGGGGATGGTTAACATTTTTTATCATAAGCCCTTTAAAGTTGTCTTGGATCATTGTATTGCTGAGAATAGCTAAGTCATTCACAGATGATCATCTTACAATATTGCTGTTATTTTGTAAATAGTACATTTCACTTTGCATCAGCTCAAGTAAGTCTTTCCAGATTTTTCTGGGAGCATCCTGTTCATCATTTCTTATAGTACAATAGTATTCCATCACAATCACATAGCACAATTTGTTCAGCCATTCCCCAATTAATGATCATTCTCCCTACTTTCAACTCCCTGCCATAGGGAAAGAGCTGCTATAAATATTTCCACACATAAACATCCTTCTCCTTTTTGCTTTTTTATCTCTTTGGATACAGACCTAGTAGTGGCACTGCTAGATCAAAGGGTATGCATGGTTTTATAGCCCTTAGGACATAGTTCCAAATTGCTCTAATGAATAGTTGAATCAGTTCACAACTCTACCAACAATGCATTAATGTTTCATTTTCCCCATATCCCCTCTAGTAGTTGCATTTGCCTTTTCTCTCCTATTAATCAATCTAATATATACAAGGTAGTATCTTAGAATTGTTTCAATTTGCATTCCTCCAGTCAATAGTGATTTACAGTACCTTCTCATATGGCTATAGCTAGCTTTGATGGCTTCACCTCAAAACTGTTCATATCTCTTGATCATTTATCAATTGGAGAATGGTTCCCATTTTTATAAATTTGACTCAGTTCTCTATATATTTGAAAAATGAGACCTTTATTAGACAAACTTACTTCAAATTTTTTTTCAGTTATGATTGCTAAGTGTATTATCTTTCATCCTATTCCCCCCATTCATTCTATTCTCTCCTTTCACTCTGTCCTTCCTCAAAAGTGTTTTGCTTCTGACTACTGCCTCCCCCAATCTGCCCTCCCTTCTTTCATTGTCACCTTCTCTTATCCCTTCCCCTTCCTACTTTCCTGTAGGGTAAAATAGATTTCCATATCCAATTGAGTGTGTATATTATTTTTTAAGCCAATTCTACTGACAGTAAGGTTCATTCACTCCATTCTCCCCCCAATTCCTCTATCTTCTCTTCTACTGTAAAATATTTTTCTTGCCTTTTTTTCTGTGAAATTATTTACCCCATTCTACCTCCTCCCTTTCTCCTTCTCCCAATGCATTCTTCTTCCTCACGCCATAATTTTATTTTTTTTAGATATCCCTTCATATCCAACTCACAGCTATGCTCTTTGTTTATCTACACTCCTAAGTACCCTAATAATCAGGAAGTTTTTGAGTTATAAGGATCATCTTTCCACATAGAAATGTAAATAGTTTAATCTTATTAAGTCCCTTATGATTTCCCTTTCCTGTTTACCTTTTTATGTTTGCCTTGATTCTTGTATTTGAAAGCCAAATTTTCTATTCAGCTCTGGTCTTTTCATCAAGAATGCTTAAAAGTCCTCTATTTCATTGAATATCCATTTTCCCCTTTGAAGGATTGTACTCAGTTTCACTGGGTAGGTGACTCTTGCTTGTGAGCCTAACTTCTGGAATATAATATTCCAAGACCTCTAGTCCTTTAATTTAGAAGCTATTAAATTTTGTGTTATCCTGACTGTGGCTCCAAAATACCTGAATTATTTCTTTCTGGTTGCTTGCAAAATTCTCTCCTTAACCTGGGAGTGCTGGAATTTGGTTATAATATTTCTGGGAGTTTTCATTTTGGGATCTCTTTCAGGAGGTGATCAGAGGGTTCTTTCAATTTGTATTTTACCCTCTGGTTCTAAAATGCCAGGACAGTTTTCCTTGATAACTTCTTGAAAGATGATGTATAGACTCTTTTTTTGATCATGGCTTTCAGGTAGTCCAATAATTTTTAAATTCTCTCTCCTGGGTTTATTTTCTAAGTCAGTTGTTTTTCCAATGAGATATTTCATGTGATCTTCTATTTTTTATTCTTTTGGATTCTTTTGTTTGTTTGATTGATTCTTGATTCTTCATAAAGTCATTAGCTTCCATTTGCTCAATTCTAATTTTTAAGGAATTATTTTCTTCGGTGAATTTTTGTGCCTTCTTTTTCCATTTGGCTAATTCTGCTTTGCAAGGCATTATCCTCCTCATTGGATTTTTGTACCTCTTTTATCATTTGGCCTATTATGTTTTTTAAGGTATTATTTTCTTTAGTATTTTTTTTTGTTCTCTCCTTTACCAAGCTGTTGACTCTTTTTTCATGATTTTCTTGCATCCCAATTTTTCTTCTCCTTCTCTTATTTGATTTTCAAAATCCTTTTTGAGCTCTTCCATGGCTTGAGATCAATTCATGTTTTTCTTGGAGGCTTTGGATGTTGGAGTTTTGACTTTGTTATCTTCTTCTGAATGTGTTTTGATTTTCCTTGTCACCATAGTATCTTTCTATGGTCAGAATTTTTTTTTCTTGTTGTTTGTTCATTTTTCCAGTCTATTTCTTGACTTTCAACTCTTTGTTAAAGTGGGATTCTGCTTTCAAGGTAGAGGATGCATTGTCCCAAGTTTCAGGGTTTTGTGCAACTGTTTACAGAGATATATCTAGGTACCTGTAAATTTTCAGCTCTTTCAAGGTGGTATGATTTAAGGAAAAGTGCGTTTACTATTCTCCTGGTCTGTGCTCTCTTCTGTGAATAATCACAAGCACTCCTTTCTGCCCTGGAACTGTGACAAGGCTCCCTGTTCACTTCAGTGGTTCTCACCTTTCCTAATGCTGCGACCCTTTAATACAGTTCCTCATGTTGTGGTGACCCCCAACCATAAAATTATTTTTGTTGCTACTTCATAACTGTAATTTCACTACTGTTGTGAATCATAATGTGAATATCTGATATGCAGAATGTATTTTTATTGTTACAGATTGAACATAACCCACAGGTTGAGAACCGCTGCTTGTAGCTGCAAGTTCTGATGTGCTAGTGCTCCTCACCCTGGGGCTGCTACCCAGATATGAGTATGGGCAAAGCAAGAGTCCTGCTCCCAGTGCCAGCAAAGAGACCCCTGTAATCGCCTTCTGATCACTTGTTCAACCCCCTTACCATCTGTAGGTTGAGACCTCCAGAAGTACCTGCTGCCACTGCCACTGCTATTTCAATGGCTCCCAAGGCCTGCTCCTGGTTTGCTTGGGATTGGGTCTCTGCTGGCATAGCCTGCAGTAGACTGTCCTCCACTCTCACACAGATGTGGCAGACCTTTCTTGCTGACCCACTAAGTTGTCTTTGGCTGGAAAATTTTTTGCCCTGTCCTTTCATGGGTTCTGTCATTTCAGGAACTGTTTTATGCATTTTTAAAGGTGTTTGGAGGGGTTTTGAGGACAGCTCAGGTGAGTTGCTTTTTTCTTCACTATCTTGGCTCTACACCCACAAAAGAGACTTTCCAACAGTTAGAGATAACCTATGTAAAGTTTTTTGCATAATTCTTTCTAAGATTCTAAGTCACAGAGAAGGAATCATTTGCATTAATAAAGGAATACTCTCATCAAGGGCTCTCTATATCAGTCAGGGGTAATAGCCAAAAAAAAAGGGCAAGGCCTCTGGGACACAAAGACATAATTAAAATAGTACCTGCCTTCAAGTAGCTTATATTCTATAGGGGGAAGCATATACACAAATGCATGTAATGGGAGATTGGTCCCTCAGCCCAGTCCTTAATACTATGCATAAGATGCAATTTCCTTTACAAAAGATACTGGGGATCTTACTTCGTGTAGATTTGTAATGGTATGTAATTGAAGTACCATGTAGATATTTTGCAGCATGCATAGACCTTCTGTGACTGACTGATCTGCTAATAATGTGCTAAGGATCCTTTTTGATTGCATAATTCAAAAGGCACTAATCAAGCAAAAGCTCTGCCTCTTTTCTTGGTTTTGACTTTTTCCTGCTTGATAGCATTTGGGTTAAAGAAGAGAAACAATGCCACAAGAGGAAAGGTTTCAGTCCCTCTGCATTAGCCCAGTACTAACTCTTCAAGGAGTAACCTTTGGAATCTGGAATATGCTGCTTAATATTTAGCAGCTAACTTGGGATAAGGGGGCAGAGATTGCATTCAGGACACACTCTTGAATTTAATCTATATTATGAAGATTCTCTCCATTATTTTTGTAAGACTAGTTAATCAAGAACATAACAAATCCCTGATTTGTAGCCTTTGCCAATTTCCAAAGTGTAAAATGCTCACATTGAAAATTTAACATTGGTTCTCTCTGTGTGCAGGTATGACAACACATCCCTGTTGGGACACTGGCCTGACACAAGGACTCATCTAGCAGCAATGCCACATTAGGCATTGAACTTGGTGGGAACAATGCTATGTAAAAACTGTGTGCCAACTATGAGGAAATTATACTAGAATAGAGGGTGAAATCCATGGTTTAGCAAAGACATCCAAACACCTCAGGGATAACTCCTAGAACTCAAGAAGAGTAGATGTAACTGGACTGGCCCTGGAAGGTCAGGGAGCACTTGCTACAGGTAGGATCTCATATGGGATAAATTTTGGGTCGTTTGTATTTGTAGACACTTCTGGAGATATTCTCTACCCATATATTTATAATATACCCTGGTTTGCTATCCTAAAGAACTGGCAACTCCCCTACACCCCACTCCTCTATTTTAGGCTGTAATGAGACAGCCATTTTGGGGCTATGTATTTCTCTTACGAGTCGGTTCCTTTTGAAATATTTGTTGACTTTTGCATTTGTTGATGTTAAATGTCTGATTATTGATATTCGTTATATTACTGAATCCTGTATAAGTAGTGAGACCTGATAGGGGATGTGTAGTCCTGCCTGGGAGCATGAGCGCCAGAATAGTCTGAGAATGCAGGACAGTTAACACCAAAACACAGAAGTCATGACGACAGTTATGTCTCTGGGTCCGTGTGTCCTGTTTTATTCTGCATTTCGCGACCCAGATGTTCTGTTGATATGCTCTGTTCTGGGGACATGAGCTCCGTCCTTCCTTTTCATGTTTACCCAACCCTTGTGGTGTCAGAGGTGATTACAGGGGAGGGGGCTATTTACCAAGGGGCTCAGTAGGGGCATAAAGGAGGAGAAGCCTGGGGAATAAAATGTGGATGGATATGGATATGGATGGATGAAGAGAACAATAAAGCTGTCTGCATATCCCTAACTTTTCTGGCTCCAGACTCTACTTTGTGGAATATGCAGGCCGCATCCAGGAGGCCCGCCCCAAGACCCAGGGAAAAAAGGGTAAGACTGGCTGCCCTCTGGCGTTAGGCCAGGTCAGAGACCAAGATGAATTTGAGTTGTATAAAGCTTGGACTACTTAAAATGATAGTACCTAGCTCAGAAATGTTTGTTTTTCTTTCTGTGATTAAAGAGAGTTAGATTGTTTCTTTATTTTGAGAGCTCTATGCACTGTTTTTTTCAAAGTTAGGTTTGCCTACTCAGTGTCACTCCAGTTATCAGCTCTTTGCACTTAATTCCTTTTCCTTGTTTGCTATTTTCTCTCTACCTACTTGTCCTGTTATTGGGTAAGTTTGGAATTCTAGTAGGAGTGACTTTTTAATGACAGAGATTCATAGGGGGAAATTTTGGGTGTCTTTTGTAATAAGGACTCAGAGGAAAATTTCCTGGAATTCCAAGGTGATTTTTTTCATCATAGGCAGAGAAATTTTGGTTCTGTCCTGTGTAGGAAGGAACGCTCAGAAAGTTTTGTCCAGACATCAGATGGATAGTTCTGTGTACTAAGACAGTTATAGAAGAGTTTTTGCCCATGGCAATTTGTTTTTTTGCCTTCTAGTCAACCCCCAGGTCCCTAATCAGTGTCCATAATTGGTCTGGGATTTTTGTTGAGACTCAGCTTTTCCTTCTGAAATGAAAGCTTAGTTTTCTTTTCTGTTGGAATTAATGATTAGACCCACACAGTGAATGTGGGGTCAGTGCAGGGGGTGCACTAATGGAAAAGGGAGTGCCCAGTCCCCCGGGACCCAGAGCTGCTTTATAAGTACCAGGACAAGTGAGTTGTCTTGTCATCTGAGGGTAAGAGAGAGAGTAACTTCTAGTTTGCTCCAGGTCCTAAGTCCTGAGAGAACCCCACAAGGTCTGAAGGGCTCTATAGGAATTCTGCAATAAGAAACTGATTATCTTTTTCTCTTTTGTTGATTGAGGAAGGCTATTTTGAGCCCCAAGAAAGGCATTTACCAAGTACCAAATAAGCAGTATTTTTTTTGCAAATTTTGCAAAATATTCTTTGTTGAATCTACACAACTTTGCATTTGGGAACAACTGTAATTTTCATCTGTATATTGGGATTGTATGTGATCATGTCTCAACTGTTTTGAGGCTCTTGCACGGCACTGGGGACAATCAATGCTCATGCTTTCTAGGGAATCCCAGAATTACTCTGGCTTGGGGACAAAGACTGTGTGTTCAAAATATACTCTGGCTGTTTTGCTTAAGACAGCAAAATTTTCAAACAAAGGAGAAGATTGAAAAGAGGGACTGACCGATAAGCCTAGTCTTTAGGAGCATGTAGTGTGCCAGTAATATAATTCTTCAGCAGAACGAGGCCTGGGAGCCGCCTTCCTAGAGAATATACATAACATGTAATGGAAGTGCCTCAAAGATTTACCCCAATCCCTCAGTAGTATCCCCTAGAGTCCTAGGGTGAGATTTAGAAGTCTGACTTTAGGACAGCTAGCTCAGAGAAAATTTACTTCATAAGTATATATAAAAGGTATAAAAATTAATACAATCTAACTTGGGGAAGGGTGGAGAAGAGGCATTAGTAGTAGCAGGAGGTAGGGGCAGAAATGGCTTTGCATAAGAGGAAGAATTCAAGCTAAACCTTGAGAGAAACAAGATTTTTTGAGGTGGGGGTGTGGAGTTGTAAAATAGAAATAAGAACTTACTATCTCTTTTAAGAATATTCATCCTTGCCTATATTAAGATCCATTAGAAAGCAGGATCACTTACACCACCTCATTGACAATAGAAGTATTTGCTAAAAGTCTTTCTGCAAAGTGTAACATGCTAGGCTTATTACAAGATGCTGCTGCCCATAACTTTACAAAGAGGCTACAGATAGGCCCGGATTAGAATGAATGAAACCTCTTAAGTGGTGTTAATCAAATTTGCATTACATGTTTCACATATAAATCATAACTTCAAATAATGCAAATTCGAATACATGCCATTTTTTATTTACATCATCTGGGAACGAGCTGTACCAAGTAAGCAGTTCGGTCTTTTTATTACCTAAGTAGAAAGGGTCAGAAAGGGCTTGGAAAATGCAATTAAGTCAAAAGTAGGTCAATTCAATAAACATTTTTAAAGTGCCTACTACAAGCAGGTACTGGGCTAAGTGCTGGGTGACATGTATTCAACGTGTCTATTCCGTGCACTGTTGTTACCTGAAGCAAAATACTCACATTTCCTTGGGAATGACTTTTGTTGGGTAGAGGATAAATTAACTGGTTCCTAGTTTTAAATCCGACCACACAGTAAAGGCTAATAACGCAGCTCCTGGGACCTAGACGGCACTCACTGCTTGCTGACTGACTCCACACATAAGTATAACAAAGACAAGCGGCAGGTAGAATGGACTGAGGGATTCAGGACCCCAGGGCCCCGATGCTGCCACTAACAACCAGCCCAGTGGCCACATAAGCAGGTCCTTTATTTTTGTGCCTCAGTTTCTTCTTAGGTTAAAACAAAAAAATTAGGCTCTTCTACCCAGGAGGAGAAGCGAGTTCAGTTCTGGGCATCGCTTCTTAAAGATGCAAATATCCCGTTCTGGAGGGTGACGGGCATCCCCGCCCCCGCCTGTCCTGAGGCTCCAGGAGGGAAACATAGCGGGGCTTCAAGGACGGTTAGTGGCGCCACTGAGTAGGCGCAGGCTCCGGGACTCGTCCCCCCCCCCCCCCCCCAGGGGCTCTGGGAAGGTGGCGCTTAGCCAACCATGGGCCTGCAGAGGGGGTGGGCCGAGCGCAAACCTAAAAGGGAGGAGTCTCTTTCACAATGCCCCTCTGGGCCAACGAAGTATTCCAGACCGGCTGAGTTCGACCAGGCCGCCCTTCCCTTCTCTTCCGTCCCTTTGCCCCGTTCCGTTTCCCCTTCCCCACCGTTTTTCTCTCTCTCACCCACTCCCGCCCCGCTCCTTCTCTCGAAGCCCCGCCCCTCCCTCGGCCGCAGGCGCAGATCTGTGCAACGCGCGGGCGGGGGCGGGGGCGTCGACAGGCGCGGAGGGGTCAGCTGACTTGCTTGGGCTTGGCACGTGACTCGCGTCGGTCGGTGCTCTGGCTGAGGGAGCCCGAAAGCGGGGATATGTAGAGCTGAGCTGCCAAGTCCTCCTGGGTTTCCCGCCTCCGTTGTCTCTATTTTTTCTCGTCAGCGCCTCCGGTGAGTGATGGGCACCTCGGCGGACGGGGAGGACCTGAGCGGGGTGGCGGGGGGCCGTCCTGGGTTGGTTGCTTTCTTCGGCTGTCAGGCAGGGAAGACCCGACGGCGACGCCGGCCACTTCGCTCGTCCTCGCTCGCAGCCCCGCGGAGCAACCGCCCTGGGGCCGTATGTCGTCTGTTGTCGGCCTGTCTGCGTCCCGAGCTGCGCCCTCTAAGCAGGCGTGCGTCGGACCTGGGCCCAGCCTTCTTTCCCTGCCTGTAGTCTGCTGCTGTGTATTGTGAAGACGGGGTGGGGGTCGGGGGGAGACTGGAAGGCAGGCCTTACCCCAGGTCACCGGGGGCGCAGGGCCCTTCACTTGCGGAGGCAGGGGGAGGGGCAGAGGTCACTGGGGTCCTCGGGCGCCTAGCTTGCCTGGGATTACAAGGTCATGGTTCGGTCACTGCAGACTCTAAGCACCTCATTTTCTCGGGGATTCTGGGTCACAGGTGATTCTAGGATCATTGGGGTAGGGAAGTCAGAGGTACAGAAAGCCATCCGGGGCCCCTTCACGGGACTAAGGCCGGGCCATTTTTGTCCGGTAACATCTGTTCATTCTACCGTTGAAATGTTTCTCTCATCAGTCTTTTTCATTTCGTTGCCTTTTCACTAGTTCTTCCCCTGTCCCTAGCATTTTCTTCCTTCACTTCCTCCACTTCCTGGCTTCTAGATTCAGCTCAAAAACCACTTTCTGTAGCAAGTCTTTCTCTGTGGTCCTCCTCCCCCACCACTTTCCCTCTGTGATTATTATGTTCCATTTTATTTTTATATATCTTGTATGTGCAGTTTTTGTTATGTCGTATCCTACTGGGATGTCAGCTCTTTGAGGGTGCAAAGACCAGGTTTTTGCCTCGTCTTGTATTCCAGACCTTGGGGCCTAGTAAATACTTAATAAATGATTCTCGACTGACGACTGTTACCACTTTTGTTGATGTCGTCTTCACATATCCTTAGAGTTTTGGAGTAGAGTAACATTTTAACTGGTCTCCCTGTCTCCAGTCTATTCCAGTGGACAGACCATTGTCAGAATGATTGAAGTAGAGCTCTAATCTTATTCAAATAACATCTAATAAGTAACATGCCTGTTCAGGGAGCTTATTTTCTTTGCCAAAGAGCATCTAATGACTCTCAGTTGGTTATCAAATAAAGTCCAAATGGTAATTTGGAGGCAGCTAGGTGGTGCAGTAGATAGAACATTGGGCCTGGTGTCAGGAAAACCTCAGTTCAGATCCAATCTCAGACCCTATAACTGTGTGACCCTGGGCTAGTCACTTAACCTCTGTTTGCCTTAGTTTCCTCAGCTGTAAAATGGGAATAATAATAGCTCCTACCTCACAGGAATGTTGTGAGGATCCTGTGAGATAATATTTGTAAAGTCCTTCTAAGGCACAGTAGCTGGAGCATAGAAGGCTATATACATTTGTATTCCCTTCCCTTCCTCTAATTAAAGGGATCTAACAACCTGGCCTGAACCAGTTTTATCTCTCATTATCCCCCCTCACATAAACTATGCTCCTGGCAAAATGACCTACTAAACTATTATTCTCTCATATTCTTGTGTCCAGGTCTTTTCTTATCTCTGCTTTCACTAGATTCTCTGTTCATTTTCTTCATGTATTTAAGTGCCTACCAAGTACAGGTTAATAGTGCTTACATACTGTGGATTTGAAGATGGGAATCATTAATTCCTTAGAAGATACAAGGGGCACACAAAGAGTGATAAATTTGGAGTTAGAGGACTGATTTCAAATCCTAGTTCTGTTACTTAATACCCATGCAGTATGCACTTAATCTCTCTTCCCCTCAATTTCCTCATTCCTACAATGACTTGGTTAGATTAGAAATTCCTTCCAGCTCTAAATTCTAGTACTATAATATGTGGCAAAATGTTCTAAGAATGACTTCCTTTGGGGGTTTTCTATGTTAGAAGCTCCTGAACCTAGAGGACCAATCCTGTTGTCTTTTGTTTCAAGTTAAATCAATTGGTATTTAGAGCCCATCCCTCTTTCTGAAGCCCAGTCCTATGCTTGACCTTTTACCTTAGCAAAGTACCATTCATGGATTTGGTTCTTAAATATATCTTGAATTGAAAAACAGTGAGTGTGTGTCTTATATTGACTTGTAAGGGGAGAGAATTTTAGGCTGAATTCTAATTTTGGGTAGCGGAAAAATAATGATCATTGTGAGTTTAGCTCTCTTTTTTCTATGTATTTTGCTATCATTCAAGCAACTCTTGAATTCTGAGGGAGTGGTGGTGGGGTTCTCAAAGGTGCATAATAGTAATGTTAGGGAGGGAAAATTGGCTGAAAGACACTTCTGCAAATGTTGGCTTTGCATTTCTTAACTTACTTAATTTTTATCACAGGAATTACTTCAAAAGTTGTCGAAATAGAGGGCCGGAAAATAAGTTTTTCAGGCTTATGACAAAAGTAATACTTCTTGTGGTAAGAGTTGGCGTGAGAGATTGACAGTTGTCTAGAACACTTTTCCTTCCCAAGTGTTGGTTAGAGAGGCAGGAGAGAAAATAGCGTTAATACCTTTTATTGATAACAGATACTAGGTTTTTAGACCATTTACATGCTTTTCACATCTCTTATTTAATTTGTTTATAATTACAAATTCCCATCTGCTGGGTAGTAGCAAATGTGATTCATTTTGTAGATGGGAAAATAAATATATAAAAGAAAATTGATTTATCTAAGAGTGGGATTAGAATTTAGGTCTCATAACTCTTGCTACTGTCCCACGTGTGATAACTGTTATATATTCCTGGAGAGCAATTCTTAACCTTTTGTTTGTGTGTCATGGACACCTTTGGCAGTCTAAAGAAATTTATGAACCTCTTCTCAGCATAATGTTTGCTTCCTACTTTCCTGCTTGAATGAAATGCTGAATTTCACTTAGAATTATCAAAAATAGAGATGTATTTTTTTCCTCCATCCAAGTTCATGGACTCCTTCAAAGGTTTTAATTGTTAACCTTGAAGGTTCATGGACCTTAAGTTAAGAACCCCTGCTGTAGTCTAGGCTGTTGTAGTTTATTTAAAAAAAAATGTACGTGTATATGTGTGTGTGTGTATATGTGTATGTACATGCATATATACACTCATATGCATATATTTATATACACATGTATATATGTATTAGCATCTTAAGACACTAAGGACCATAATATAGTAGAAACTGGATTTGTAGTAAGAGGACATAGGTTTGAGTCCTGTCTCTACTTTGTCTTGTCTCTGAGCATCAGTTTTTTCATTAAAAAAATTATTATAATAATACATGTACTCTGTACCTCTAGAGCAGAGGTTCTCAACCTGTGGGTCACGAATGACCCTTTCACAGGCATCCCCTAAGACCATTGGAAAACACATGTTTACGATGGTCTTAGGAACCGAGACACCGCTCCTCTCTTCGTCTCCAGGCAGGTCTGCCCACATGCAGATACACCTACATAGGAGTATTAAAGGGTTGCGGCATTAGGAAGGTTGAGAACCACTGCTAGAGGTAGAAAAGTGCTTTTTATATTTTTAGCAGCACTATGTAAATAGAATTACTGTTATAATATTTGATTCTGAACTATAGAAGGAGGCAAGTAAACATCTGAAGCTGGGCAGCACCTGGGAGTTGCCAAGGGACTGCTTTTAAAGGCATTTTTTTTCCAAACATAGGTAAAGTGGGTCCAGTCACTACCCAGAAGCTGTTGGAAAGTGACGGTTCATCACAGTCCTTAGCCATTTAGGGTGTCTCATTATATTGAGGATTGGGCTTGAGATTGTA
Source organism: Pseudochirops corinnae (assembly GCA_028646515.1). NCBI lineage: Eukaryota > Metazoa > Chordata > Mammalia > Diprotodontia > Pseudocheiridae > Pseudochirops > Pseudochirops corinnae. Next base: position 247,453,881 of record CM053587.1, read on the forward strand.
TATCAAAGATCTTTTTCTCTTTAGGTATAGCTTGCACAATCTAGATAAAATCTACAGCAAAAATACTAAAGGTCTGACTAATGCTGCTGTAAACTCTATGTGAGATAGGTTGTTAGTGTAATACTGTACTTCCAAACACTGAGTGGAACACTTTGTCTTTTATGGAATTTCCAGTATAGTGGGAATAAATATATTCATTTTTAGTAATGACTTTGGAAATCCTGAAGCTAAATATTAGAATTTTACTCATCTTAAATGGATTTTCGCAATATAATACTGGTTCTATTTTAGATTTAGAATTTTTCCCTTATCTTTTCATAGACCAGAATAATCATCAGCATTTTTAGTCAAAACCTGAGCTGCTGTAAAACGTGTATATCATCAGTATTTTCAAGATTTTTGAGAATCATTTATTATTGTATTCTGGACAAGCTAGTAGTGACTGTCATCCAGGGCTAGTTTGAAATTTCTTACTGGCAAAATTGACTTGGGAACTGATCATTTCAAGCTCTGTTTTATAAAATTAAACACACTTTAAAAAAAAATTGGGCTTCTCTTTCAGTGAATTGTTTAGGTGTTATTTGTTTCATCAGTATGATTAGTTGTTGAAACCAATCCTTATGTCGCTATTTAAAATAAGATAATATGTGAAGTGCATTGGAAGTAAAAATGTCACATAGATTAAAAACAATGCTCTATCTTCAAAGGTGTTTAAATAAAATGATGTCTGGCAAGTAATTTGAAAAAGATTGGCAAAATGGTAATTCAGTGAGGTGGAGGACTTTCAAGTATTTTTGAGGCAAAAAACAGAACCGAATAGAACATTTGACATTCGAACACAAGAAGCATGAGAAAGTAAACATGGAAAAGAAATCATAAGGAACTTATCAAAGCTGAACTATTTATATGACAACATGGAAAAATGATAATTGTAACTTATGAAACTTTTCTCAGTATGAGGATAGGTGAAGGGAATATAACTGTATATGTATATGTATACATACGCATATAGGAGAGTATATATGCATATGAATACATATGTGAGTGTGTGTATATATATGTGTACGTAGATAGAGGGCACAGGATCAGTTGAATAGGAAGGGATGATACTTTAAAAGTGAAATTAAGAGGTGGGAGAGGAATACAATGAGAGGAGACAGGGAGAGACAGAATGGGGTTAATCATCTCATATAGAAGAGGCAAGGAATAACTGTTACAATGGAGGGGAAGAAGAGGAAGGCAAAAGGGAATGGGTCAACCTTACTCGTTGAATTTGGCTTAGGGAAGGAATGACATACACCCTAAATTGGGTATCTTGCCCTGTAGGAGAGTAGGGGGGATGGAGATGAGAGAGAGGATGATGGAGGAGAGGGCAGGTTGGGGGGGAGGGTTGTTAGGAGCACACACTAATATAAAGGGACAGGGACAAAGTAGAGAAGAGAACAAGTAGAGGGCTGGATAGAAAGGAGGGAAAAATAGCGTTTCATAATATGTCTATTGTGGAGATGTTCCCCCTACGGCCTGTATTGAATTGCTTGTCTTTCCAGTGGGGGCGGGTGACAAGAGAGGAAGGGAAAGAATCTAGAATTTAAAGTTCTAAAATTAAATGTTAATATACACACACACATACATTATTATTATTTACATGTGTCTGGGAAATAAGATATACAGGCACTGGGATAGGGAGATCCATCTTGCCCTATTGGAAAGTCAGAGGAGTGATGGGGGAGATTATAGGAGAGAGCAGATTGGGGGAGGGGGTATACAGTGGGATCGCTGTTTTGGAGTGATGGGTAGGGGAAAGATGGGGAGAAAATTTGTAACTCAAAATCTCATGGAAATCAATGATGTAAACTAAAAATAAACAAAAGTTAATTTAAAAAAAAAGAAAGATTGGCTCAGTAATTTGCAATTTTCCTTCATGGTTCAGCTGACAATTAAGGGTGATATTTTTGTCATGAATCTTGTAAAAAAAGAAAAAGAAGTTTGAATTTGCAGAATTTGAATCCCTATTTTCTAGGATCTCAATGTTATACCTGTGTGTTTTAAAAATATGAAATCATATATATATTTTTTAAAATTTTATTATAGTTTGCATCATTCATTTCCACAAGATTTTGAGTTACATATTTTCTCCCCCTCTTCCCCCCCCACCCCAAAACAGCCATCCCAGTGTGTCCCCCCTCCCCCAGTCTATTCTCTCCTATGTCACTTTTCGGTAGGGCAAGATGGATCTCACAACCACAGTGCCTGTGTATCTCAAGTTCCAGTTGGATGTAGTCAATAATAATAATAATAATAATTGCATA
>CM053587.1:247456689-247501803 GCA_028646515.1 Pseudochirops corinnae
GGGAAAGCTCTGTCCCAAATCGCTGGGGTCCTCCCGGCTGCTGTAGACTTCCGGATGACTGGGTAATGAAGACTCCAAGACCGAGGCCCAAGATGACGATCCGGATCCAGGCCGCTCAACGTGAGAGCCCTGGCCTGAAAACAATCGCTCAGTCTCCCTGCTGTCTGTAGGCTGCGGGCGGGAAGCTACAACGCAGAGGCGGGTGCAAAACCTCTGCCTTTTGCTTTTCCGCTCTGGAGACCTTTCGGCCGGACTGCTTATCTCCCCCTTTCGCAATCCCCACTCGCAGCTGGTGCTAATCCGCGGCTGGTGCTAATCTGCTCACCTGAAAGGCTCTTCCGCCCGGTGCGCAGCCGAGCCTTCAGGCCAGGCTGGCTTCGGTTCGCAGTGCTGATATGGTTCCTCGTAGCCGAGCTGACTTTAGTGGGAAGTATCCTTGTGTGCGTTTTGGAGTTCTAGGATTAGTTTAGAGTCCTATTTTATGGGTATTTTGGGGTGGCTATGTGAGAGCTGTGATATGTTGCTGCTGCTAAGCCGCCATCTTGGCTCCGCCCCCCCCAAATCATATGTATTATTAAAGAACCTTTGATCACATATTGCCATAATCTGCAAATATAACTAATTTCTGAAACATAGGCATCCCTCACTCTAAATCAGATTATTTGCAGAATTTAGACTTACCCTATTGATAGAGTAGGGAATAAATTCATTTTTCATAGGCTTAAATTTTTTTTTTATTAAGTCACTTTTGTTTTTACATAATCTTTATTTCCAAGTATGTCCTTCTCCCTTTTCCTACCCATGGAGCCATCTGTTGTAACAGAATAAAAAGAGGAAAAACAGCAGTTCAGCAAAACTATATTAGATATCAACTGAACTTTTATCTTGAAGAATTTTTAACTAGAGTATTCTGTGATGATGACAACACTTACCAGTGAAGGGTGTTATTGCAGTGTCATTCTGCTTGACATTATAAATTCCCAAAGATATAAAGAATAGGGGTAGTAACCAAGGAGCAGTATATATGAGCCCAGACTCTCTAGGCAAAGGAAAAATTGTTGAGGTCCAGGAATATCCATTGGCAGAGGGAAAGTCCAGGATTTAGCGGAGTGCTGACTATGTAGAAAAAGAAGGAAAATTAGGCTGCTGGGTTTAAGTTCACAGTTCTTGGTAGTGGATTAGCATGCTATGCAACTTCACTAAAAATTCTTATTTGTTTTGTTAGGAACACATGTTATTCCTCCTCCCCTCCCCCCATTTTTTTTTTTATAATAGAAGCCAAAGGGGATTTATGTGTCAGAAATTCACATTAGAACTGCTGGGAGATGGGGGGAGGGAAAGAGGTTGAAATTATATGAATAAAGTATGCTTGCCAAGTCTAGAGTAGAATTTTTCTTTAATATTAAATATAGTTATTATAAAGTGAAAATTTATTTACAAAGTGATTTATTTATAAAGTGAAAATCACTAGGTATTTAATGAACCTACATAATATGTAAAAATTTTAAACTTGAAACCAAGAGGAATACATAACCATCTTGATTTGTAAAATGTATATGTTTTAATGAGTAAGCTGAAAAATTTTATTATGTGAATTTCTGAAATTGTTACTTGAGAGAATATATGAAGTCATCATTCAAGTCATCAGAAGCGTTTAAACAAATTAATGTTTTATGAGCAAGGACAAAAAAGATTAAGAGATTTCTCATGCAGCATAGTAATCTATGAAGAATGAAATAATAAAAACAATATATATTTGATCTTCATACATTGCCATGTTTTGTGGCAATCACTCCAGTAGAATGCCTTCTACATTCTTTAGTTATGATAAATGATTCATAATAAGCTATACGGTTAGAGATGTGCTTTGTGCCACAACTGGAAAGCAGTGTGTTGTTATTTCATTTACAGTTTGAGGTCATGCAGCTTCTACTTCGTTTTGTCTTGTTTTGATAAGATCTTAATAATCTGTTTGCTATCTTGGTATTAGAAAATCATGAAGAAAAGTTATATGTACACAGGCAATTTTTAAAAAATGTAGTCACTGCCTTCCCCACCCCATGAAAGTATCAAAATCAGTGATATTTTGGGTTGCTTATTTTAATAGGAGGAGGGATTGTTTGAAACCTTTGTGGATATTCTAGAGCAGGGGTCAGCAAACTACAGATGCTTTTGAGCAAAGAATGATTTTTACATTTTAAAATAAAATTTTATAATTATGCAAAACATTTTAAAATAAAGTTTTATATTTAAAAATGTAAAAACCATTCTTAGCTCATGGACCATACAAAAACAGGTGGCGAACCAGAGTTTTGCTGACCCCTGTTCTAGAGTCTATTTTCCTGAAATTACCTTGTATTTATTTTGTATATATCTTGTATATACCCTACATATGTACATGCAGTCTCTCCTATCTTGGCTGTCCTTTGCTTGTAAGCTCTTTGAGGACAGTAGCTATTTCAGTTTTTGTTTTGTAGCCCCAGGTCCTAGTGCAATATCTGGTGTATGGTAAGTATTTAATAAATATTTCTTCGTTGATTGCTCAGGAGATTTTAAACAATCATGAATGAATATAATAAATAGCTTGTATAAAGGTACTTTATGCACACCTGTGAAAAATAACGTAGTAGAGTGGAGAAAGCACTGGACTTGGAAGTAGGGAAGATTGAGATTTCACCCTCACCTCTGATACTTTATGTATGGCCCTAGTCAAACCATTTAATTTCTCTGGGCCTCAGTTTCCTTATCTCTAAAATGGGAATAACATATAGGAATAATCAAATGAAGTGTATATCAAGTATTTTGTAAATGTTAAAGTACTGTGTAAATATGAGCCATTGTTATTCTCTTGAATTGCAACAAGCCTCTTTGGTAGGTAGTGCAGGTATTATTATCCTAATTTTATAGAAGAAATTTGAGGCTTAGATGGATTGTGACTTATTCAGGGTCAGACAGTGATAGCAGTGGGACCCAAATCCAGGTAACTAGGTAACAATACTCTTTTCAGTATATCATATTGCTACTTGCAATACTTATATGAAGGTGTTAGCTTTTAGTACTTAATAGTGAAATGGGGTATGATACTCCATTTTCTTTAACATATCAGTTCTTAGAAGAAAAAAAAGCTGCCTTTTGGGAATTTCATATGTGGAACCAGGAAAGGCACATGGGAGCAGTTCTGTTGATTTAGTGATTTTGTGTGAATATCGTATGGTAGGAGGGAAAATACCAGAGTTGGGAAAGTTCTACGGAAAACCTGGCTGAAGAGGGAGAAAGCTGTCACTAGTGAAGAATGGGTAGAGTTAATCAAGGAAAGAGTTTTGGAGGAGGTGCTACATGAGTTAATTTAAAACAGAAGGAAGCTTGTTTCTTGCTTAGGAGAGAGAGATTAGGGAAAATATTAGAGATAGGAGAGACAGATCAGGACTATTACAATAAAAGAATGTTGACTCAAACTGTCCAGGAAAGAAGTACACCATAAACAGACCTGGCCAAAGGGTTGGATAGTGGAGGCAGTAAGAACTGACAGGTTAATTTTGTTCCTAGGATCATAGATTTAGAGCTGTAAGGGACTTTAGAGCCCATGAAATCTAACCCCCTCATTCTGTAGATGTGAAAATTAGGGCTTATGTGACTTGTTCCAAATCACATAGGTGATAGAGTTAAGATCTGTATCCATATCTTCTAACTCTGAAGCCAGAGTGCTCTTTCTATTATGACACCCAGCTTCTCAGCGAGAAGGAAGCAAAACTATAATGATAACTGTAATGACATTTATATAGCATTTGCAAAATTCCTTATATGATATCTCATTTGATCCTTTCAGTAACCATTTGAGGTAAGTAATACAGGAAACCGAAGCTTAGAAAATGTGTGACTGAGCGTGTATGGATGTTAAAAGGCATGCAAGCTTTCAAGGGAATTATGCTGTTATGATCCAGGCTTTTAGATCATACAACCTCTCTCCTGCAGTTCCCCCTTTGGAAAGAAATAGTTAAAATATTTGTAAGAAAGAACACTAATTATCTGAGTAAATAAAGCATATTTGTTTGAAATTGAATAAGATATTTTTGGACTCCAAACTAATTTTGGCAGAGTGGCCTCAGAAATTAACCTGCCATTCTTATTTGACATTTGTGATTCACTGTTCTGCTTTCCCAGAAATCATGTAGTTAACACTGTGTTAATTACCTGGGAAAAGCAAAATTATTAATCTTCATTTCATAGCTTCTGTGTTTGATCTTTCATATCTTAACCAGGATTGGTTGATTTGCTAGCTGGTGAAACTACAACTATTTTTGAGGATTTGCAAACTAATATAGAAGGCATGAAAATGAAGGAGTGTCTGTAGTTTAGGAAAATGCTATTTTAAAAAGAACACATACCAGTGAAAGTTTTGAAATTTAGAAAGTCAGTGTTGGATCTCTTTTTCAGAGCTAACAATACTATGTGATTTTCAGTAATGATAAAATTAAATAAGTCATTTAGGCATATTAGTGAAAGGTGATACTAGTTTCTTATAGAAATGGAATTGCTTTGGAGCCACACAAATACCTTGCCTAATACAGTCATTCGATTATTATTAAGAGTCTTGACTTTTACTATTGTCCCTTCACAGGTTTTAGATATATAATATTATGATGAGGTGCCTCTGGTTGAATAATTCCTTTATAATAGCTTTATGTTTCAAATAGTCATATTTTTCTGTATGTGAAGTTAAGTAAGAGATTTGCATGGACTTCAGTACCTGTTGCCAGTCTTTATCTCCAGTTCAATTCCTGTGCCCTTATGTTGGAAACATTGATGTCCACTCAGATATTCTAAGTTCTCATTTCTTCATTGTCTTCAGTTCACATGATCTGCTCCTCCATTTGAGCTTAACTGCACCCAAAACCATGACGACCTTCATCTCACCATCACCTATGAGTGTTCTACCTCAGTCACAGAAAACTCTGAAATCTCATTACCTCTTATCATTCTGTCTCTCTCTGTGTCTTAACCTTCCTAGACCTATTTTTTTTTTTTTTTGCTTTTTGGAGGGAGGAGGGCAGGGCATATGGGGTTAAGTGACTTGCCCAAGGTCAAATGGCTAGTAAGTGTTATGTGTCTGAGGATGGATTTGAACTCAGGTCTGCCTGACTCCAGGGCTAATTGCCCACCTAGCTGCCCCACCTATTCTTTTTTTTTTTAAGTTAAAAAATTTTAAACAAAGATTCACCTTCTTTCCCCCTCAAGAGAGAAAGCAAGAAAAACAAAACCCCTATCAGAAACTTTTGTAGCAAAACAGATTTTTACATTGACCAAGTTTGAAAAAAAAAAGTCAGTCTGCGCCCTGATTCCATCACCTCTGTCAGGGGGTGGACTAGCGTGTTCCATCATGAGGCTTCTGGACTCGTGTCCTAAATCTGTTTTCGTTGGGACATCTGACCTCTTGGTCCCTCAGTATTCTTGTAGACTAACTCTTCTAACATCACTTTCTTCCCCTTTCCAATCTTGACCCTGTAGTTAACCAGTTCTACTCTGCCCTTTCCATGCTCATCTCTTACCAAACCCGGACCCCAGATTACTTTTACTCCATCTCCACACGCTCCTACTCTTATGTGCTGAATAGATGTGGAAGAAACATGTAATTTAGGCAGCTGGGTACACTGCAGATTTATTTTCTAAGCTTAACTGAGCTCTCACTGCAGCAAGATAAACTTTTACTCACTGTTTTCTATACTACTCTCCACCTAGTCTGCTGTAAGCCTTCTCTTTTTTACTTAAACCTCTCACATTGTTCCCTCCCCCATTCTTTGAATTGAGGACCTCACGTTGTACTTATCAAGAAAATAGAGACCATTTGCCGTGAACTCACTTCTGCCCTTTTCCTCTTTTCAGAACCCCTTGTTGTATCTCGTATTCTCGACACTAGTCTCAAATGAAAGACTCTATATGTATCCTCCATTCCATCTCCCAATTTTTCCAGCAGATTGCTTCTACTGTCTTCTACCCTTTCAATCCCCTCTCCTCCCATGTTCATCCTTTCCTTATCCCTGGTTCCTTTCCCACTGCTACCGACAGACAAACGTCTCCCCAATCCTGAAGAAAAAAAAAGTCTCTAGGTAAACCCTACAGCCCCTTTCAAACTGTTGCCCCATATCTTCCCTTTCACAGCCAGACTCCTAGAAAAAACAGTGTATACCCATTGTCTACTCTTCTTATTTCACTTTTATCTAAACCCTTTGCCATCTGGCTTCTGACCTCATTACACAAATGAAACTGCTCTCTTAAATTGCCAGATCTGATAGCTTTTTTTTCGCTCCTCATGCCTCTCAACCTCTCTGCAGCATTTGAAACTGTTGAGAACATTCTTTTCCTTGGTACCCTTTTCTCTTTGGGTTTTCATGATACTATTCTCTTTTGATTTCTTCTTTTCATCTGACCTTTCCTTCTCAATCTGATTTAATTTCATTATTCATATTGTTCCCCTGACTCTAAGTGTCCTCTGAGACTATCCTGGACCTTTTCTCCCTCCCTAACTTGATAACCACGTCACTTCTCATTTCATTGTTAGCCCTATGCAGATGCCTCCCAAATCTGTATATCTAGGCCTAGTCTCTCTGCTGAGCACCATTCTTGTATTTCCAGCTGTCTAATGGATATCTAAAACTGATGGTCCCTTCAGCTTCTGAGACTTAGCATGTCCAAAACAGAATGCATCCTTTTTCTTTGCCCTCAAATTCACCCTCCTCCACCCCAAACTTCCTTATATTAATATTAATAGGGGGCACCACTGCCCTAAGAGTTACCTAGGTTTGCAACCCAATTTTTTTTGACTCCACAATTTTCCTTACCACACATACCCAGTTAATTGCAAGATCTTGTTGCTTTTATCCTCACAACACCTCTCAGCCTTTTCTTCTCTCTACTCACATAGCTATCCTTGGTTCAGGCACTTACCACCTCTTGCCTGGATTATTGTTGCACTGGCCTCCTAATTCATCTCCCTGCCTCAAATCTCCAATTATGAATCCATTCTTCACCCCCTCCTAAAGGGGTTTTCTTAAAGTGCAGGTCGGAACATGACATTTCCCCTACTCATTAAGCTCTGATAATTTTCTCTTCCCTCCAGGATCAAATATAAACTCCTCAGCTTGGCTTTTAAAGTCCTTCACAACATTGCCCCAACTCTACCCTTTTAACATTATTATATATTACTCCCCTTTCTTCCCCCGTGACCAAACCAAACTATTCCTTATACATGACACTCCCTTTTCCATCTCCTAAGCTTTGTCCTGACCAACCATCCTGCCTGGATTGCACTCCCATATCACCTCTGCCTTTTTGTAATTTCTTCTTTCCTTTAAACTGCCCAGGTGCCACTTCTGTGGGAGGCCTCTCCTCATTCCTCCTAGCTGCTGATGTCCTTCTCATAAACTTACCTTTAAAAATAGTTTGTACTTACTTATTTATGTATGTGTTGTCCCTTCTAATAGAATATGTGCTCTTCCAGGGCAGGAGCTGTTTCATTTTTGTCCGTGTCCCCAGTGCTAGTCCAGTACCTGATTTACAGGAGGCATTTGAAAGCTTATTGATTTTGAAGTTTTTGTTTCTGCCATTTCTTAGCCATGTGGCTATCATTAAACTTCTCTGAGCCTAAATTTGAATTTTAGGGGAAAGAGATAATGATGTCATAGCTTATATTTTCCTTTCTATCATATTTTTTGTCTGCAAAGCACCTTATAAAGTAGATAATTCTCATGGGACAGGTTTTCAAAGTAAACCAACAATTGGTATAGTCTGATAGCTTTACCTAGGTGTATAGTTATTTGTTAGATAACTTCTTTTCAACTTATTACCATCTCTTCTTTTTTTTTGGAGGGGGAGTGCAGGGCAGTTGGAGTTAAGTGACTTGCCCAAGGCCACATGGCCAGTAAGTGTTAAGTGTCTGAGGCTGGATTTGAACTTGGGTCCTTCTGACTCCAGGGCCGGTGCTCTATTCACTGTGCCACCTAACTGCCCCTAAACATCTCTTCTTAGCCTTGATTGTTACTTGCTTTTTAAACTCACTCTGAATACTTTGAGTCAGACCTCTCCTGATATGTAACTGGCTTGTGGGTCTCACACTATTTTACAGCAGTGACCCTTTAAGAAGCTGTAGAGTGTGGTACATGTATGCTAAAAAAAAGTTTCATGAGAGAACTATCAGTTAATGATAGTGGTTCTTCTGACTTTTTCTCAGTACCCAGTTCTCATTATCTTACCTCTCCTGCATCTTTATTGAACTTTGTATAAAAAAATTCAGCCTGTATGTTGAACCTCTGATAATGCTTTTTGTTTTCTACAGAAGCTTGGATGATATTCTCACTCCTCAGTTTAATTCAACAGACATTTAAGTGCCTCCTATGTACATTCAAAGACAAGACAGAAATAGGCCTGGTTTTCAGGATTTTGTGTTCTAGGCAGGGAAAAGAAGGGAGGAGTATACATTATGTACACAAATGAGTAAATTCAAAGTAGTTTTGAGAAGGAGCTTGTGCTAGTAACTGGGGAGTGGAGTGCCTCCTCTCTGTGCTTTGAGAGAAGATGTCAGATTCTTTGAGAGAGGGGTGAGGAAGGAGTGCATTTTAGGATTTGGGGCCACTTATGAAAAAGCATGGAGATGGTATATTTGAAGTGTCATATACAGGGAACAAGTAGTAGACCAGGTAGCACTGGAAAGGAGAAGGCATGAAGGGGAGTAGTAAGACTGGAAATGGAGGGACAAGAGTGTAGAGCACTTCAGTTGCCAAGTGAGGATTTTGTGTTGAAGATAATTTGAGCTGGAGAGATAGAGGATGTGGTTGGACCTGTGCTTTAGGGATTTGCAGTAGTGTTAAGGATGAATTGGAAAGGAAAAGGACTTGAGGCAGGAAGACTAATTTAAAGTGAAGGCTATTTTTCAATAGTCCAGTTTAAGATGATGAATCCCCAAACTGAGGGAGAAGGAAGAGTCAACTCCCAAGTTGCCAACTTGGGTTATTGGAAGAATGGTGATACCATCAACAGACATGGGAAAGTTTGGAGAAACACTCGGTTGAGGAGGGATGGGGTCAGAATATTATAAGTTCTGTTTTGGACATGTTCGTCAAGTCAGTAAACATTAAAGTACCTACTCTGTGCCAGCTACTGTGCTAAATTCCAGGGATAAAAAGAAAGTGGGGAAAGAGTCCCTGATCTCGAGGAGCTCACTATCTAATAGGAGAAACAACACACAAATAAATATACCTGTGGGTTATGTTCCAGATACTGTGGGTTAGGTTCCAGACCACCACAATAAAGCAAATAATGCAATAAAATGAGTCACCTGAATTTTTTGGTTTCCCAGTGTATATAAAAGTTAGGTTTACACTATACTGTCGTTTATTAAGTGTGCAATAGTAGTATATCTTAAAAAATGTAGATACTTTAGTTAAAAATACTTTATTACTAAAATGTTAACTATCATCTGAGCTTTCAGTGAATCATGATCTTTTTGCTGGTGGAGGGTCTTGCCTTGCTGTTGATGGCTGTTGACTGATCAGGGTGGCGATTGTGAAGTTTGGAGTGACTATGGCAAATTCCTAAAATAAAGCAATGAAGTCTGGCTACATTGATTGACTCTATCAGTTGAACACTGAGAGGCCATTGTTGGGTTACTAATTGGCCTAATTTCAATATTGTTATCTTTCAGGGAACAGAGAGGCCAGAGAAGAGGGAGAGACACAGGAAATGGTCAGTGGAGCAGTCAGAACACGCTATTTATCAATTAATGGGATTTTAGTTGGGAACTTAAAAGGAAACCAGGAAGTGACAATGAAGAGAATCCCAGGCACAGGAGATAGCCATGAAAATTCTGGGAGTTGGGAGATTGATTGTCTTGTTGGAGGTAGAGTAAGGAAGCCAATGTTACTAGATCACAGAGTACATGGTAGGGAATAAGGTATAAGAAGACTGGAGAGGTAGGAATGAGTTTATGAAGGACTTTGAATGTCACACTGAGGATTTTATATTTGATCCTGGAGATAATTGGGATCCACTGCGTTGTTTGGGATGTTAGGGTGGGATGTGTGCCATGTTTAGACCTGTGCTTTATAGGAAGAGCATTTTGACAACTAAGTGGAGGATGGATTGGATTGGAGAGAGACTAGGCAGGGAGACCAAACAGAAAGCTATTGCAGTAGTCCAGATGGGAGATGATGAGGGCTCTCTTGGTGGCAGCGTCAGAGGAGAGAAGTGGGTATATAGGAGAGATGTTGCAAAGTTGGAATCAACAAGACTTGGCAGCAGATTGGATATGAAGGGTGAGAGAGGGGAGTGGAGTTTTTTGGCGTGTTGAGTTTAAGATGTCAGTGGGACATTTAGTTCAAGATGTCTAATAGGCTGTTGGAAATTTGAGACTGGAGATCAGAGAGGTTAAGATTGGATGAGTAGACCTGAACATAGTCTATAGTCTACCTAGATATTTTGTTTGAATCCACAGGAGCTGACGAGATCATCATGTGAAATAGTATAGCAGAGGAAAAAAAGAGGGTCCAAGACCCAGCCTTGCTTTAGTGGGTGTGGCCTGGATGAAGATAGAACAAAGAAGACTGAGAAAGGGAAGTCAGGCTGTAGAGCAGGACCAGGAGAGAGCAGTGTTATGAAAACTTAGTGAGAAGAGAAAATCATGGAGAAGAGGTGATTGACAGAAGATTTTGAAAACATACTTCTGAGAAGATCTCACTTTTTGATCTCTGCTCCCAAGCCTTCAATTATCTCTAGGTAGATCATTCTTTAATCTGAAATCCAAACCTAACCTCTTGCTTGGCCTCCAGTTTTGCATCACCAGCTGCCTTTTGGACATTGCAAATTGATTGTTCCATGGACATCTCAAAGTTAACATGTCCAAAATATAGCTCATCTTTTTCCCCAACCCCTCCACTCTTCACCAGTTTTCTTCTTTCCTCAGAGGCTTAATCCCTCTCATACTTTATTACCTCCTCCAAGGACCTTGTGTAAGCAACAATCTTTTTCTCATGTATCTTCTTCTTTCATTCTGTTTATGAACATGTTAAGGTTTCTTAAGTCCATTAAAACAACCCAAACAACTTTCGTGGGGTCATAGACCTTGAGTTGGCCTCAAGGCCATCTAGTCCAACTCCCTCATTTTAATGATGAGGAATCAGACCCAGGGAATTTAAGTGATTTGCCTATGGTGGCTAGTCTAGTAGTAATCATCAGAGGCAGTCTTTGATCTCAAGTTCTCTTACTCAACAGCTAGTGCTCTTGCCACTGTGCCACTGTTCTGACTGGTGACTTGCCTCACTTGTCCACTACTTCTAGTGTCAGTGCCAGCTTTGATTCACTTCACTCCCCCAAACACATCCTGACTGGGTACTATACTGCTTCTTTACCACCTCTCCCCATGTCCCCCGCCACAATTTAAGGACTTTATTTTGCTTCCAAAACTTATTGCTTGAAACCTCATTGGTAGTATTTGTATAAAGTATACTCTGTATGTGAACTTGTTAATATTTATTTTATTTGCAAGAATGACTCACCATTAGCAGACAGGGCCACAAACGCAAACTTGTAACATGACAGCAGTTAAAATTACAAGCAAGATCCACTGACTAGAAGTTGACTGCTTCTCTTCTATGTTCTCCTGTATTCGTTCCCAGAAATGTTGACCTTAACTTTTGACTCTGTTTTTCAGGGATTTCTCCTCTTGCTTTTGGCTTGGTAAGTGGATTACTTCAAACCAGTAATTGTTGATTGATTGATAACCTTTAATTCTCAGAGGACAACCACAACACATTTTTACAACTTCTCAACTCATTTTTTGAGGGTGTTTAGGGTTTCTTAAATTTCCCAGAAAATGCCAGGAAGCAGTTCCCTCATGGAAACACTGTTGTGTAATTAAGATTTAAAAAGAAAAAAAACCAGTTCAGCAAACCTAAGCAACACACCTAACATGTCAGAAAGTTTATGAAGTATATGAAACATTCTGTATGCAGAGTCCCCAACTTGTATAATTAAGGGAAAGGAGGTGATTTTTTCAGTTCTTTTGTGGGTCAGCCAGGGTCATTGTACTTCTATAGTATTCAGTTGTTGGAGGTGGTAGTGAATTTTTTTTACTCTTTCCATTTATGATATATAGTATTTTTCTGGTTCTGCTTACTTCATTCTGTATCACTTTATATGAATAAATCTTTTTGTGCTTTTCTGAATTCTTTACATTTATAATTTCTTATGACACAGTAATGATATTCCTTCACTTTCATATAACATAGTGGTATTTGTTTTGTTTTGTTTTCATTAGCTGTTCACTCGATGGATACTTTTTTTTTACTTATTTCTTTAATAGCACAAATTGTTGCTATACATATTTTAGTATATATGGGACATCTCTCTTTGGGTTATATACCAATCAGTAAGATCTCTGGGTCAAAGGGCATGTCCATTTTAGTTAACATTTTTGAAATAATTCTAAATTCCTTTCCAAGAAGGTTATAATTCACAGCTTCACCAACATCTTATTAGTGTTCTGGTCTTCCCACAGCTCTACCAATAATGACTATTTTCTTTTGTCATCTTGTTTAATATGCTTTGTGTGAAGTGAAACCTCAGAGTTGTTTTGCTTTTCCTTTCTGTTATCCTTGATTTGGAATAATACAAAATCAAGCAGTAGTAAATAGTAGCAAGTAGTAGTTTGTATTCCTTTTGAGAACTTATTGTTCATATCCTTGGACAGTTTGTTCATTGAGTAATGGCTCTTGGTCTTATATATTGCTGCTAGTTCCCAGTAAATCTTGATATCAGACCTTTAGAGATATCTGAAACCAAAAAAATCCCAACTATTTCCCTCTTTTTACATTGATTTTCTTAGTACAAAAGGTTTTCAAATTTATGAAATCAAAGTGACTTAATATTTTGGCAAGCAAAGAAATAGTTAACACTCTGCTGTTTAGTTGACTACTTGTTTCAGTTCTTGCCCATGATCTATCAAATCTTTGTTGAGAAGCAGAACTTGTGAACCCTAGAACTTGTGAACTCCTGTTGCTGATGCAACAGGAAGGGGAGGAGCTAATGACCATATATAAGGAGAGGTCCAGGCTGGAGAGAGCAGAACTAAGAAGAAAGAAGAACTGAGAAAAGAGAAGAACTGAGAAGAGAGCAAAACTGAGAAGAAAACTCTTGTGGCAGAGTTAAGAAGGAGAAAACTGGTAGGATCGCAGCACTCTATGTTTGTTGTGTGTGTTGATGTTTATGATACTTTGTACAGAAGCCCTAGGACCTAACTGGAAGCTCTGAAAGAAGATTTTTTGGTTGTCTGTTTACAGAAGTCCTAGAGGAGGGATTTGGTGGTCCTGGGACTGTACTGATGATTTGTGTTGAGTTCTCAGACCTTGTTTGTGGGTCTGTGTTGATTTCTATGTTGATGATTTGTGTTGACCTCTTGGGACCTTGTTTGTGATTCTGTGTTGATTTTACAAGCAGAAAGTGAATTGATGATGGTTCCGGCAATGTGAATGAATGTTATTGTGGCTTTGTTAAGCTTTGTCTTCCCAGGAACAGAAACTGTGAAGGACTTAAGGTGGACTGGACACTGAGCTTCATTGTGGAACTGGACAAGGAACTGGGAGCTGCCTGCCTTTGAACCCAGGTGACAGTTGGGAGGAACCATGGAATCTGAGAGCCAGCCTCCAGCCAAGATGAAAAGACCTCTCCTTGGGAATGCAAACTGAGAAGATTATGATTTGCTGTAGCCTAGGGGTGGGAGGACTTTGTATTCTGTATCCTGTATCTCTTCAGGATGATTGAATTAAGGATGATTGGAAACTAATCTCCAATTAAGAAGAAAGAAGACTTTTTTGACTGAGATTAAAACAATGTAACCTAGGGGTACAGAACTTTGACCTTTGTACTTTGTGTCCCTTAAGGAGGCTCCTTAAGGATGATTGAGTCTTCTTACTGAATGATATCTTTTATTTAAAACTATGTGACCACTTTGGTGAGAACTATGTGGCCACTTTAGTGATAACTTGTTATGTCATAACATTGTGAATGCTGTACTTTGGTTTCTGTGAATGTTTTGCTTTAATTTATTACTGAATAAATAGAGGGTTCACTATACTATGTAATCAGAACCTTGAGGCTGTTCACAGCAGCAGTCCTCTGGAAAGCTGGTCTAGAATTCTCTTGTAGGTTGTAGAAATACATTCCTGGTAATATGTTGTTGAAGCTGTGAATTGGTCTATCCTTTCTGGAAAACCATTTGGAACTATGCAACTAAAGTGGCCATTCCTTTTGACCCAGAGATCCCCCAGCTAGGCATATACCTTAAGGGAAGTCAATGTTTTGTTTTGTTTTGTTTTGTTTTTTTTAAGGCCTTGTATTCACTAGAGTTTTTTTGAGAGCAGTTTTTTTGTAGTAACAGAACTAGAAGCAAACAAAGCAGATACCCATTAATTGAGGAATGTTTGGACCAAGTTGTATCTGGATATAATGGAACTGGGCTGTAAGAAATGATGAATGTGATGACTGCAGACAATCATAGGAAGAATTTATGAACTGATTGAGTTGAAATAAAGAGAACAAGGAAAACATCCTTGCTGAACTACAGCAATGTAAATAGAAAGAACAGCACCAATCTAAACTGAATCCTTTGAAATGATAATGACAAAGCTTGACCCCCAAAAAGAAGAATGAGAAGGCAGTCCTTTATTTGCTAACATTGATGACTGAGTGTGCAGCACTCATTATAATATACTTTTTCAATGTGTTTGATTGTGAACTAATTTTTTTTTCAAATTGGGAAATGTTGGTAATATGAAAATAAGCAATCGGAACTTTTTTTAGAAAAAAATTCTCTTAATTGGAAATTGTGGGGATGCCCATCAATTGGGGAATGGTTGAACAAGTTGTGGTATATGAATGCAATGGAATACTATTGTGTTATAAAAATGATGAGCAGGTGGATTTCAGAACAAACTGGAAAGATATGAACTGATGCAGAGTGAAGTGAGCAGAACCAGAACATTGTACATAGTATCAACAACATTGTAAAATGATAAACTATGATAGACTTAGCCTTTCTCAGCAATACAGTGATCCAAGACAATTCCAAAAGACTTATGATCAAAAATGCTAACCACACCCAGAGAAATAACTATGGAGGCTGATTGAAGATCTAAGCATACTATTTTGTTTTCTTTTTCTTTTTCTTTTTCTTTTTTTTACTATTTTCACCTTTTTTTTCTTTCTCATGGTTTTTACCTTTTGTTCTGATTCTTCTTTCACAACATGATTAATGTGGAAATATGATTAAGATGATTGTACGTGTGTAGCCTATATCAGATTGCTTGCTGTCTTGGGGAGGGAAAGGAGAGAGGGAAAAAAATTTGGAATTCAAAATCTTATAAAAGTTGAGTATCTATTTGGAACTAACTGTGGTATCTGATATAGGCTACTAGTTTAAATGTACCTTTTACCAAATTTTGTTCAGATTTTTCTAGCAGTTCTTTCTCCCCAGTTTATGTTTGTGAGAAATAGTTTTGAGGTTTACAGTACCTCCCAGGTAGGGTCAGGGAGTGAGTGAGGCCAAAGTTTCTGATGCCCACTGCTTTCCTGGGGACCCTTAGGAAGACCCACATGGTGTACCCCTCAATGTAGCTGTGGGGATCACAGGACTTCCAGGTAGGGTCAGGGATTTAGCCTGGGACAACGTTCCACTGCTTACTTCTTTCATTTTTGGGGGACCCTCAGGAAGATCCACATGACATACCTGTTAAAATGACAAACCCTTTCTCACTGAAAGAACTCAGACACAGAGTGTGCAGAGGAAGGTGTTTATTTACCAAGGAAGCAATTGTGATGCTCACTAGGGACACACCCACACTCATACCGTAGTAGGAGTGAGGGGCTACAAATTCTCTCCTTCCTGGTAGACTTAGGGTTAGTTAAATTCCTCAAATTCCTTACTTTATTTCCCTCTATATATATTTTACATTCCATATATATATAATGTGTATATATGTATATATACATACATATATACACACACATATACACATATATACATATATATATATATATATATATATATATATATATATATATACACATACATATAGTCAATTTCTCAAAGGTTAGTCAAATTCCTCATGCTCCTCACTTTATTTCCTTCTATGCATTCTACATTCCCTTAATATATGCAAATTATATGTAGATTATGGAGGCATGGTAGTGAGCATATTTGAGACCTGACCTCTTCTCTTCTAAGGTCAGAGCTGTGTGCCACACCCCAACCTTTCAAGTTCCCTCTGGCCATTGACATAGTTCCAGGAAGGCCAGGGTTTTAGTAAAGTAAGATAAGAGCTTCCCCACAGCTATTGATTGTCTTCCAATAACTTTTGTGGAAGCAAAACAAGATTCCATTATATCCCCTCTTACATGTTCTTAAATTTATTGAACTTTGGGTTATTGAGTTGCTGATTTCTTACTTATATGCTTTACTGACCTACTTTTTTTAAACTAGTGCCAAGTAATCTTGATTATTCTTGTCATGCTTCTACTTCTGCAGCACTCATTCAGCCTTTGCAAACTGACTTCCATCCATATTATGCTTTTGAAACTCTTCTCCCTATGATTAATGACTTCTTGATTACCAAATCAAGAGGACTCTTTTCATTCTTCTTTCTCCATGACCTCTGCAGTTTTCAGTTCTCTTAACCACTTCTTCCTTTGTGGTGCCTTTTTCTCACTTGGTTTCTGAGATACTACCTCTCTTTTTCCCCTTCCATCTCTGACTCCATGTTCTCTTCCTGACTCTTTCATTTCATTCAATTCATCAGGATCTTTTTGGCAAGGCTCTGTGCTTGATTTTTTCTTCTCTATACTTTCTTTGTTGGCAACTTCATTTACTCCTCCTGATTCCTAAGCTAACTTTTCTGTTTAGATGACTTTCCAATCTCTCTCACTACTTGACATTTCTTCCTAAGGACATCATCAGTGGTGTTACTCCCTGACCCTCCCTTCCTTGTGAGGTTCAGTCAGGAGAAAAATAGAAGAGACCTGTATTTATCATGAGTGATTTATTTGGCTCACATGCCTCCAACTAGCAATTATGGGAGACAGGCTTGCAGCTTGCAGGTTAACTAAGATTCTCCCCTTCCATGAATATAGGACTTCATTTTTACTGGGTCACATCAGTGTCATTCCAGGGGGGTAGAAAGGGAGTAAGCATTTATATGGTGCCAATTATGTGCAAAGCACTGTGCTCAGGAATTTACAGATATCATCTCATTTGAGCAGTCACTTAACAAACATTTAGTCAGCACTTAACTGTGCTAAGCACTGGAGATACAAAGAAAAGCAAAAATCTGGTCCCTGCCCTCAGGTAGCTCACTTTCTGACAGGGGAGACCACACAGCTACGTACAAATGAGGTATAGACATTGTAAATGTGAAATAATCTCAGAGGGTAGGCACTTGGGGTTGCGGGGGGGGGGGGGGGAGAGGGGGAGGAGATGAGGGCTTGTCTAGGGAAGACCTCTTGAAGAAGGTAGGCTTTGAACTGAGTCTTGAAGGAAACAAAGAAAGCTAAGAGGCAGTAGTGAAGAGAGAGAGCATTTCAGTCCTGGGGTACAGTTTGAGGAAAAGCAAGTAGGCTGGTATAGATGAGTCTGTGTGTGTGTGTGTGTGTGTGTGTGTGTGTGTGTGTGTGTGTGTGTGTGCGTGTGGAGAAGAGTAAAACATGAGAACCCTGGAAAGGTAGGAAGGGATCAGGTTATATATCAAGAGTTTTAAGTGCCAAACAAAGAACTTTACATTTGATCTTGGAGGTAACAGGCACTGAAGTTCATTTGAGTAGGGATGGGTGACATATTCAGACCTACACTTTAGAAAAATCACTTTGGCAGATCAGTAGAGGATGAATTAGAGTGGGGAGACACTTGAGATGGAGAAGCCAATTAGAAGGCTATGATGAGGTGATGAGACCCTGAGCTAGAGTAGTTGCTGTGTGAGTGGAATGATAGGGAAATATAAAGGTAGAAATGTCAAGATTATCGGTGAATTGACTATATGGGGTGAGTGAGTTGAAGATGATATCAAGGTTGAGGGCTTGGGTGTCTGGGAGGAGAGTGGTGATGCCCTTGACAGTAACAGAGAAGTTTGCAGTTGTTCAGTGCTGGCTACTAAGACGGAGATTAAGTAGTCCCTGACTTTGAAGAATTTATATTCTTTTGGGACAGACATATACACATAAATATATTCAGAATAAAAGGCAATTTTGGGAGAATCAGGAAAAGCCTGATGTAGGAGGTGGTATTTGAGCTAAGATTTAAAGGAGTATAGATATTCTCAGAATAGAAGCGAGGAGTTTGTTCCAGGCATGTCAGACAACCTGTACCACTGCAGGTTGGTACAGACACTAGAGATACAAGATGTCATATTTTCTGTGAAGATTAATCAGCAAGGAGGTCACTTTTATTTCCACTGCTAACTGTCCCTTTGCAAACCCTTATTACCAACTACTTGGACAATTTTAATAGCTAACAGGTCTTGCTACTTCTCCTTTCTCTAAGTTCTAAACTACCTTTCACCTTATTGAATAATCTTCCTTATTCATTGATCGGATCAAATTCTTGCTCTTTTCTCTTCGGTGTCTTTGTAATGCCTACTATATAAGATTCAAACTCTGTGCTCTGTAGTGCTAGGCTTTTCCCACACCACCTTACTTTGTAGCTTTTTCTCTACCTCTCCTACCAGACCTGAGTGCCTTTATTGACACTGTTTCCTCTTTGGGGATTTCCCCCTCCTAGTCCTCCGCCTCTCCTCCTACCCATACTTTTAAGGTTTGCCTCAAGTGCTGTTTTCTTCCATATTCTTCACTGACAATGATGCTGTCTTCTCTTCCACATTTGGCATAATGATCTTTCTCCTTGGAATTATACATGGCACATACCTCTTGCAAACTTATTGAGACAGGATATGTAAAGCCTTTTGAAAACCTCAAAACACTATATAAATATTAGCCATTATCTGTCATAACTAAACTTTTAAAAAATACCTTTAACATATGTATACATACACACATATATAAATTTATCAGTTATTTCCTCCCCCTGTGACTCCTTCCTTTGTTTCTGTGTATATATTTTCCTAAATGATTAAACTTGACATGCACATATACTCATCTTCTAATTCTGCTTTCTTCATTTAATGCTAGGGCCAGGAAGGAACTTACAGGTTGTTTCTGATTTTTCCACAATTTCAGATAATACTGTGTAAAAGTAGGCTTTTTTTCTTTTTGATAATTTCTTAAGGCACATGCCGAATAATGGGATTGTTGGGAATGATTTTTAGAATTCTTGCATTGAATTGCCAGATTGCTCTCCAGAAAGAGTCTATTTGAAATAAAGTCATCATACTGAATTTTGTGTTTTTGTTTACTTTTGTTAGTGTGGGTAGTTTTATAGGTGGTATTTCTGTTTTAATATGAGTTTCTTTGATTATTAAGTTTATCAAATATTTTTTCTAATAACTGGAAGATACAGATACCATTTTGTAAATGTGTATTCCCATTGTTTCATTTTTTATTTTTGGTATTTGTATTTGTCCCATCCTTCATGAGGCTGACCTCCATGAGGGCAGAAGCTGGGGTTTATTAATGGTTGTAGTATCCCCAGAGCCTGGTACACAATGCCCTGCAGATTTTAGCATTAATGTCTGTTGAAACTGAGAGAGTAGAACCTTTTCAGAAAAAAAAATGAGAGCATTGTAGTTAGCCTTCCTACCTATTTCTCAGTTAAAGAGAAGATTCCTTTCATAGGCCCATGGAAATGACCATGTCCATGACTTGTTTTAGGATAAGTTTACCCTTTCAAGGATACTGTGGGGGAGAGGTTCTAGAAGAAACATGGTATGATGGGAAGAGCATCAGACTTAGAGATCGGAAACCCGGGTTCTAGTCTTGGTTTTTACTCGTTAGCTGTTTGATCTCAGACAAATAAATCATTTAACTGCTCTGAATCCTGGTTTCTTCATTAGTAAAATGAAGTAGTTAAAAAATGATGGCTCAGGCTTCTTAGAAGCTCTAACATTTGAATCTTGCTCTCCTGGGGAAGAACAGTTGTTCTGTCCAAGGAAAAAGAACAGTCTTGTTTTTTGGGAGATCTTGCGTTGAAGATATTTTAGTTTATTTGATGCCAACCTTTGAGGACCCTAGATTTAACTAGGGTCTAGATTAACTAGATTAACAGAGCATCTACTATGTATAAAATACTAAAACTGAGTGTTGTAGAAGATTAATATTAATAGCTGATATTTATAATGCTTTAAAGTTTGCAATACATTTTATATACATTATCTTATTTGATATACAGATGAGTAAGAGATAGCTCCTATCCCTAAGGAGTTTATAATTTCACAGGATGATTAATGCAAGTATACAAGTAAGCAGTATATAATATTACTAATTGTTATTAGTATTATTATAGAGTTACAAAGTGCTGGGTAAACTAAAAGAGAAAAATAAAAGGAAGTTCGGATTTTAGGTTGAGGGGGCATCGGTCAATATCCTCCATCATTTTATTTATTAAATAGATTCCCTAGCTAAAGCAAGGGGAGAAGGTCCTCTGAGAATTTCCCTTCCTACCTCTGAAAAAAGTAGAACTCAAGTTGACTAGGTTGGAAGGTAGATACATAGGCATAGTCCAGGGGTGGGGAACCTGTGAAGTTTGTATTCAGTCAAAGGACTGCCCCGGAGGACCTAGAAAACCACATGTGGTCTCAGAGTCGCAGATTCCCCACTCTGGTAGTCTTAGAAGGGAGAATTGTAGCATTCATCTCTTTGGATTTCCTAGTTACATAAGGGAGTGGAAATAGTTACTTAATCTGATTAAGTCATTTCCTCTATAAACCTGGTAACCTCTTCTTTTCTTCCCCTACCCCCCCCAAAAAAGAAAAGAATAACTTTTCCAGAACTTCCAAAAGAAAAAAATATGACAGAGATACTTCTTATAGTACCTGACTGGGACAAATAATTTTCATTTTTAGAGACATTGCATTTTTAAGATTTTAGTCTTTCCTTGTATGAATATGAGAATCATAGATTTAAAAAAATATAGTACTAACTGGATAGTGAGCTTTAGAATCATACAATCTGAGAGTTAGGAAGTATATTAGAGATTATTTATTGCAGTCCACATCTAATAATTCCTCTACAGCATTTCTGGCAACAGTGTCATCTGTCCTCCTTTGAAGCTCTCCAAAGTTCAGAAGGGGATTTGGATAGGGCAATTTTATCACTGTTATTAGATTTAGTATATACTTAAAATAAAACCCTATACGTAACAAGTTCACAATTTCATTTACAGTGCTATTTTTGTTCTTTGTTATATTGAAATATTTGTATTTTTTATTATTTATGTCTTAACAATCAACAACTAAAAACATTGAAAAAAAAAGATGTCTGGTGATCT
Source organism: Pseudochirops corinnae (assembly GCA_028646515.1). Lineage (NCBI taxonomy): Eukaryota > Metazoa > Chordata > Mammalia > Diprotodontia > Pseudocheiridae > Pseudochirops > Pseudochirops corinnae. Next base: position 247,478,159 of record CM053587.1, read on the forward strand.
TGAAACTGCTACCTTTGTAAGTAGTCCATTCTACTTCTGTACAGCTCTGATTGTTCTTTTCTTCTTATATCAAGCTTAAATCTACCCCTGTGCAATTTATTCCTTTTTTCCCCATCTCTTGAATTCAAGCAGAGCAAATCTAATCCCTATTCTACACTGTAGTCATGGAATGCTTCAGATACATTTCCCTCCTTAACTCATCTTCTCCACATTAAAGATCGGTAGTTCCTTTTACTAGTCTTCACGTGGCATTAACTGTCATCCCCTTTCCATCCTAGGTGCTGTCTAGATGCCCTTCAGTTTATCAGTGTCTTCTCTAACATGTGGCACTCAGAATTGAATTCCAGGGCAGAGCAAAATGCAACTTATTATGAATAAATACCACTTTTAACTTATACTTAAATTCTTCCTCTCGATTTTTTTAACCCACTTAGAGCTTTTGCTCATGGATGTTCAGTCTCTTTCAGACAATATTTATTTTTAAAGAAAATGAAAAAAAATAGCCTTAACCAACCCTTAGAAGAGTTAAAGTTGAGTCAGCAAGCATTTATTGAGTGCGTACTCTGTTGCAGGGACTGTGATATTTTGTGCCAGAGCTATAGAAGAAGGTAAAAACAATTTCTGTTCTCAGTCTAATGGGGAGACAACATGCAAACAACTCTGTTGTTGAGTTGTGTTGTGTCCAGCTCTTTTGTGACTCCATTTGGGGTTTTCTTGGCAAAGATACTGGAATGGTTTGCTATTTCTTTCTCCGGTTCATTTCACAGAAGGGGAAACTGAGTCCTACGGGGTTAAGTGACTTGCCCAGTCATACAGCTAGTGTCTGAAACCAGATTTGAATTCACATAGATGAGTCTTCCTGACTTTAAGCCCAGTACTCGATCCACCGCACAACCTATGTCCCCCAAACAGCCATCTTCAGTTGATGGGGAAGATACTAGCATTAAGAGAGACTGGAAAAGGCTTCTTGGAGAATGTAGCATTTTAACTGGGACTTCAAGGAAGCTAGGGAGGCCAGGAGGTAGAGATGAAGAGGGAGAGAATTCCAGGCATGGAGGATAGCTAGTGAAAATGTACAGCAAGGAGGTTAATATCTCTGGATCTCAGAATATGTGGTAGGGGGTAAGGGTTAAGAAGGCAGCAAAGGGAGGGAGGGGCCAGATTATGGACAAGAGGGGTCTGAATGGCAAATCAGGTAAGGCAGGCTACTCGGTTTTCAGGACTGGGTAGGCATCTGATGTTCTTATGAATAGCTTGATGGGATATAAAAAAATCACATAGGAGCATGTTGCACACAATAATGTGCCAAACATAATTTAACAATGTTATTGTTAAGATTTCACTTAATTTAACAATGTTATTGTTAAGATTTCACTTCGTAGGGAAACCTTACATAAGATCCCTTAGCCTGCCTTAAATTGGTAGGCAGGTTGCTTAGCTCAGTAACTTCTCCCTGACTTAGCCTTATAGGGATAGTGCTGCCCTAAGTTCGGTGTCCTGGAGTCCACTGTTCATTCTCCATTGTCCAGCTTGTACCCTTTTCCATTCAGCACTTCCCGTATCTGAAATTTTAGTTTGGCTTCACTTATCTCTTTTCCTGTAGACGTAACTCTCCCCTATATGTTTCCTAATGTTTTTCTGGAACCAATGAACATATGAGGGTGCATATGGATATTGGTCGCTGATGCATGGGTTCAGTGAAATGTGTTGATTAAATTCACTTTTTTTCCCAGTGGAAAAATGAAGTCTGTTTATCTTAGTATTTCCAGCTGGGTATTAGTGGAAAATGCACTGGACTGAAAGCCAGGAAATTTTGTCTGCTACCAGCACTAAATAAGTGATTTTGGATAAGTTACTTTACCTCTGGGCTTGTTTCCTCATCTGCAGGATGAAAATACTGAACTAATTGACTTTTGAGGCCCTTTTAGCTCTCTTGGTCTATGATACTGATTTCTCAAATTTGTGGACTATAATTATTTGTATGAATACTTTACTTTGATGTAGTTTTATGTGTTGCTCCCATATAGGAAGTTCTGTTATTTCATAAATTTGGTACCTCAAGTTTTTTTTTATCTTTTATCTTATACTTTATCTATATTCTTTAGAAAAATCCCTTTCCGGGGGAATAATTTTAATCAATATTTATTATTTAGAGGCACTGACATTTTGTATATAGTGAGACTGTGAAGTTGTTATACTAAGAAACTGATGTAATTTAGAAATAAATTATATATCATTGTGTCCTTTTTCTATTTCAGTATCAATCTTACTTTTGGAAAAATTCCTTGATAAGCATGAGTGAGTTCTGGCTTATATCAGCTCCTGGGGAGAAGACATGCCAGCAAACATGGGAGAAATTACACGCAGCAACAACCAAAAGTAATAATCTTTCTATTAATTCAAAGTTCAACATTCCTGACTTAAAGGTAAACGAATGAATGCGTGTTTGCATGAACTAAATGCATCATTTAAAAACTTTTGTTAAAATTTTATTTTGGGCCAAAAATAGGGAATTCTAATAGAAAAGACACATCTTACTGTCAAGGAGCTTACATTCTAATTGGGGGGGTCAGAGGGTTGAGGAGACAACTCATAAGGGCTTAGCTGCAGGACAGATGGAAAGGTCCTGGGGGATGGAGTACATAGGTAGTAAGGTTTAATATTCCTTAGTATGCAATGCCAAGTGCCTAATTTTCTGAAATATCCATATAATATGAATGAATGTTCAGGCACTGTGCTAAATGCCGGAGATACAACAAAAAGGTGAAAACCCATTCCTACCCTCCAGGATCTCTCATTCTAATGGAAAGACAAAATTTACATGGCTAGGTGTATACCAGAATTGTACAGTCAGTCAGTTAGCATCTATTAATTACCTACAATGTGCCAGGCACAGTGCTAAGCTCTGGGGATGCAGAGAGAGGCAAGAGAGAATCCTTGCTCTCAGGCAGCTCACAGTCTGTGAGGGAGTGTAATGCCATGCACAAGCAGCTTCCCAAAAGAATGCTACTGTGAACAGCTTTTAACGTTCTGATTACACAGTATAGTGAACAACACTCTATTTATTCCATAACAAATCAAGGCAAACTTTCTCAGAAAATCAAGGTACAGTATAATATTCACAACATTACATCTTATCACAGAAAATCACAATATAGTGTTCACAACAGCTTAACATTAGAACGGCCACATAGTTTTCACCAAAGTGGCCACAGTGTTTAGAACAAAGAACAAAAGCATAATCATCTGGTTTCCCTAAGGGGGAAACCCTTCTTACGTAATCATTCAATCATTTCACAATACAAGTCAGTCTTCTAACCATGGGGCAATCATATGTTAACTTAATCAGTCACTTATCTAGATTCACAGTTACTAAGTACCATTAATCACTAAATACCATCATTAGAAAATTACACAAACCCTCCACCCCTCGGTCTCTAGTAAACTTCAGTTTCATCACACGTTCAATATCCAAGGAGAGGCCTTTTCTTCATCTTGACTCGGGGTGGTCTCTCAGATTCCCTGGATCCCCTTCCATGGTTTCTGCTCTTACCTGAATCCACCAAACAGTCACCTGGATTCAGAAGCAGACAACTCCCAGGTTCTCGTCCAGTCCTCCAGGCAGTTCTTGTTACACACTGAAGTTCACATGGTCCAGCATATCTCAAGACCTTCACAACTTCTGTTTCTGGGAACTCAAGGATCAACCAAGCCACAAACAAACAAAGCCTTATCCTGGTCATGCTTCTTCAGTCCTCCAGCAGTTCAGCTGGCCCTAGGACCCAGAAGAAATCTCAGCCTTCCAGGAGGCAGCAGCCATTTCAGCCTTCACCATATTCTGGTCTCATAGAAAACTCCAACTCAGTTCTCAGTCCAGTAGCAGCCCAGCTCCCACATGCTGGAACAATTCTACTTCCTCCACTAGGAGTAAAAATTCTTGATTCTGTCTGTCTGTCATCTGGAGCTCTTCTTAAATACACACACACACACACACACACACACACACTGGTTTCCTGTCTCAGCCAACCCTTTCCTGTTATGTCAGCAACAGGAGACAGAGTTCACACCTTCTGTTTCTTTCACAGAAGTACTTAGTGGGCTAAGTACCTGCTAAATTAATTACCATTAGAGGGAGGTAGCACACAAATGACTATGTGCCAACAAGATACATACAAGATAAATCAGAGATAATCAAAAGAAGGAAGTCATTGACCTAAGAAAGAAGGCACTAGCCTTAAGGGGGATTGAGAAAGCCTTCTTATATGAGGTTGGATTTTAGCTGGGACTTGAAGGAAGCCAAGGAGCAAAGGCAAGAAGGGAAAGCTACTCATGAGCGACAACCAGTGAAGTACATAAAGCCAGAAGATGAAATGTCTTGTTGGAGCAAGAGAAGTGAGGCTAGTGTTGCAAGGTGTCCCCAGTGCTTAGCATAGTACCTGCCACATAGTAGGTGCTTGATAAATATTTGTTAATTGATTAATAGGAATAGAATAAAACTCAAGATACTGCTTTTTATCTTTGTCTTTTAGGTTGGCACACTGGATGTTTTAGTTGGATTATCAGATGAATTGGCCAAACTGGATTCATTTGTGGAGGGGTAACAGGTTTTTTAATCTGCATGTTATGGAGTAAAATAAGCCTTTGTAATAATTGTTCATAACCTTTAGTCATTTAAGTTTAACAGTAGATAATGCTCATCTAGATAAATTTTGGAAAATGCTTATTTTTTTAATACACAAATTAAAATGAAAGGTCACCAGCAAAGACCGTTTGAGGAAAGCTTTATTTCATATATCATTCTTTTAATTCTGAACTTCAGAATTATGCTGTAACTTTGGGTCAGGTGAACTGAGAATTACATAGAAGTCTCTATTAACCTTACACACCTGTGCTTTTTTGAGTTAGCAGAGCCATTGTCTAGAACTTCTGTGATTTCTTGGTCATCCTTTGGGACCCATAGTCTTTGAGGATTCTTGCAAGATTTTGAGGGTTTTAGTTTAATAGGCAGCATTGAAAAATTCAGAACAAGAACATTATACCCTGGTCCTGAACATAGTTGTAGCCACCACCCAAGCAACTTTTTTTTTTCTAAGAGAAAGGGTAGTTCTGTTCATTTCATTAACTTTCTGTAGTTATCCCTTTTTAGATGAGCACAGCTAATGAAGGTGTCTATTCCCAACTGCCATGACTTCCTCTACAGAAAATATACCCTTGTGGCACTAGGCTTCAAAAGATTTTATAAGTCTGCCTAGCAACTAAGGCTACTACTGAGATCAATAGCAAATCTGATTCTTTAAAGCAAAAAATAAATCACCTAACAGACCAGGTAGTAATGGAAATAGCATTGTTTTTTCTACTATCTGACTTTCAGTTTTGGCACTAACACTTAATAGCTGTTTGATCTGAGGGACACTAACTCCTTTACCAGATTTTAAAAATTTTAATATTTTTGCTTTTTGGTGGGGCAATTGGGGTTAAATGATTTGCCCAAGGTCACATGGCTAGTTTTCTGTTAAGTGTCTGAGGCTGGATTTGAACTCAGGTCCTCCTAACTCCAGGGCTGGTGCTCTATTCACTGCACCACCTATCTGTGCCCGAACTGTTTTTTGTCTTTTTTTTTTTTTTTGAAGGGGGGAAGGCAGGGCAATTGGGATTAAGTGACTTGCCCAAGGTCACACAGCTAGTAAGTGTTAAGTGTCTGAGGCCAGATTTGAACTCAGGTCCTTCTGACTCCAGGGCCGGTGCTGTATTCACTGTGCCATCTAGCTGTCCCTCCTTTACCAGATTTTAAGATCCACTAGAGCAGTGGTTCTCAACCTGTAGGTTGCGACCCCTTTGGGGGTCAAGTGACCCTTTCACAGGGGTCACAGGGGTTGCCTAAGACCATCTGAAAACACATATTTCCGATGGTCTTAGGAACCGAGACACTGCTTCTCTATCCGTCTCCAGGCGGGTCTGCCCACATGCAGATATGCCCACATACGAGTATTAAAGGGTTGCGGCATTAGGAAGGTTGAAAACCACTGCACTAGAGTAAGTACCATGCCTCACATAACTTTGTATGCCACAGTACCTAAAAAAAAGTTTCTTATACCTAAATTTAATTCAGCTCACTTCTAGCTAACATTTATTAAGTGATCAGTAAAGTATTTCTTAAATTAATGAATCATTTAATAATTATTCTTCCTTCACTTTTTAAAAAATTTATTTGTTTTTAATTTATGGAATAAAGCATTTCCATAACATAGTGTAATAAAAAAAAGATGATTGAACATGAAACTGTAAGTTTATTTTGCACAGCTTGCTATTCCTTTAAAATATATAATAAAGTTCCTTTTCTTTTAATCTGTTATATCTTACTGAAGCTAATTCCAGTGCATGTCTGGAGTCAGTTCCTCCATCTTAGCTCTTATGATTAAGTACTTTATTCAGTCTTGTGATCATCTAATATGTGGAATGTTATAGTCTGTTTCATTGAGTTATAGGATGTTAGAGTATGTAGGGATCTTAGAGATCCCCTGATCCAGTCCCTTTATTTACAGATGTGAATGTTATAAATTCTTTTCAGCTTTGCTTTATGATGCTTGTTGATTAGTCTCAGAAGCCTTTGATCAAGTTTACTATCCAAAGAGGTGTAAAGCCAAGCACTAGCAGCTTTTCAGAAGAATGCTACAGTGAACAGCTTTTAAGGTTCTGATTACACAGTATAGTAAACACTCTATTTATTCCATAACAAATCAAAGCAAAACAGTCACAGTAAATCAAAGTACAGCATTCACAATGTTACAGCTTATCACAGAAAATCAAAATATAGCATTGACAACAACTTATCACAGAAAATGGCCACATAGTTTCCACCACAGTAATCACAAAGTTTTCAACAAAGAACAGTCATTTAATAACTCAGTCATTCAATCATCTTTAAGGAGATTTGCCTTCTCAAGGAACACAAAGTACAACAGTAAAAATTCCCCACTCATGGGGCACACTAAGTTAACTCAATCAGTCACTTATTCAGTCATCAGTCACTAAGTACAATCATTTAGTCAATCAGTCATATCAACTCCATCATTCAGTCATCCTTTATCATTCACTATTCAATCATCAGAAAATACATAGACCCTCCACCTCTAGGTCACTAGTAAATTTACAATTTCTCAGTCAGTACACAGTATCCAAGTAAAGTCTTCTTTCACCTTGACTTGGGGTGGTTTCTCAGATTCCCTGGATCCCCTTCCATGGTCCCAGATCATACCTGGATTCACTGAACTATCACCTGGGTTCAAAGGCAGACAGCTCCCAGGTCCTTGTCCAGCTCTCTGTGCAGTCCTGCTCCACATTGGAGCTCACAGTGTCCAGTCCATCTCAGATCCTTCAGAGTCTCTGTTCCCAGGAAGTCAAGGCTTAACAAAGTCACAGACAAAGTCTTAAATCCTCCACAGTCATGCTTCCTTAGTCTTTTGTCAGTTCTAGCTGGCACTCGGACTCAGCAGAAGTTTCAGCTGGTTCCCAGAATCAAAATCACTCCATCCAGGTTTTCAAAATCAAAATCATTCTTTCTCTTCAGCTTCCTTGGTAGCAGCAGCTTCTGCCTCCGCGGAGTTTGCTCCAAGAAGATCTGTCTCTGCCAGCCAGAATCTTTCCTTATATACACACAACATTAGCTTCCTGTTTCAGCCAACCCCTTCCTGTTAAGTCAGCGATAGGAGAGAGGAGTTCATACCTTCTGTTTCTTTCACAGAAGCTTACATGCTAAGTACTTCTCACCTTAGCAATACAAAAGGAACTTCAAATCTCGTTACTGTTACAAGAGGTTAGCTAATTTATCAAAAAGACAGCCAGAACTTGAAGTTTCTCCTGCCCGCCAGTTTAGTATACTTTCTTTCTACATAATAAACCTCTTCTACTAGCCTTTCACCTTCTTTACTTTTCCACTAATATCAGACACCATTGCTAATGTCCTTTTATTGTTCATCTTTATATATTCTTAAAACTTTAGTTGATGATTGCATCAGATCCAGAAATTTACTTTTAAGAAAAATCAAAGCAAAAACTACATGATCCATCTTACCCTTGAAATAGAGTTTTGTAGAAGGTAGGAGATAGATTTATATATCATGTTGTCCATTGTGGGCACTGCTGTATTTGTGATTATATTTTCATTATATAAGTTTATAGTTTTAGGTCTCATTCATTTGTACTATCTAGGTCTCTAAAATAATTGCCTTTTTTTGTTTGTTTGTTTTTTCCTCACCAAGAGTTGTTAAGAAAGTGGCCCAATATATGTCTGATGTACTAGAAGATAGTAGAGATAAAGTTCAAGAAAACCTGTTGGCTAATGGAGGTAAGCCAAGGATTTTACACAGTCTTACTACTTCATAAATTAGATGAGTCATTACACTTAAAAAGCAGATGATGACATGTGCGCCCTCCCCCCCCCCCCACACTACCTGAAAGTCGTTAACTTTTAAATAAAACCTTTCTTAGCCTGAGGGGAGCTGCATGTCACTTTGGTCTACACCAAGAGTCCATCAGCTATATACCTGCAGATAGGCCAAATATGTCTCCATTGTGTTTAAAAAAATGTTAAAATCTTTTCTTGGCTAGCAGCAAACCAGGTTTGGCCAGTGAATTTGCTGACCCTTGTGCTAGGTCATGGAGATACAAAAATAAAATCTCTCCTGCCCTCATGGAATGGCAATTTAATAGGTGTTCTTCTGTTGTATTAAGATAAGTGATTGTGCTTAAAATCTGATATTCTCTAATTTACTTCCTCCCTACCACTGTAGATATTTAACTTATCCTCTACTACAAAAGATACCTTAGCTAAAATATTGGCTTCTGTTTCTAGAGATAGATGGATTTGTTAATAGAAGGGAAAGGAGTAGATTGGAGAAAGTAGATTGTAAAATGGAACAGGGTGGGTAATGTTGGAAGCTTTTGAGAGGAAGAGAGTAAACTGTCTATAGCTGTTTTGGTTGGTTAAGGTAATTTGGTGATGAGGGGACACAGGTTATCCAGAGTCTATTTTTTGAGAATATACTTTATAATTAATATCTTGTTTATGATTCTGCTTCACCTGTGTAGGGCTTATCATAAACAAGACTTGTCATCAGATTAAAAGAAGTCTTTTGGAGTTATTAATAATAATTGATAGGGTAATAATTAATAGGGCCTTAGGTAAAATGGAGAAGCCATGTAATTAGTTTGTTATGAGATTGGAATCCTGATGTTGCATTTTTTTTTTTATGTGTAGTTCTCAAACTTACATTTATGGTAATGAGATTTGTGGTTTCTGTTAACTTTCTCATGATCCTTTTTCTTATTGCAGTAATGAATATTAAACTTCTTAAAGTTTCATTGTTGAATCCTAGGAACTAAATTTAACTTATTCTTACATTTCAGTTGACTTGGTTACATATATAACAAGGTTCCAATGGGATATGGCCAAGTATCCAATTAAGCAGTCCCTGAAAAATATTTCTGAAATAATTGCCAAGGTAAGATCAGAGTAAGGGTAGGACTTTAAAAATCTTATTACATAGATGACTAACTGTGATATGTTTTTGCCAAATTAATTTCCTCACATCACTAATTGGAATGCTAAATGACATTATGACTAAAGACCAATTATATTTTTATTTCATCACATGATAAAAATATGCTTTTCCTGTGTTTCCTGTATAGTCAGTCTACATGGCATGTTCGGTAATTGTAATTTTTACTTCTATTGCAAATTACCAGCTAAATCCTAAAAAATCTTTAACACATGAATAAATCTTACTGAAATTGTCTCTAGAATAAATGGTTTCCCAGAAGATTTCCCCAGAAATTTCAGTGAGGAAGGTAGTTACGAACCAGTTCATTTTTCTCTCAGTTGACTGACCTGAACAATTTGACTTTAGTTAGGATCTAAATTACCTTGACTGATTGCCCTTGCCTTGCTCCCATTAAATTCAATTAAATGTAAATAAAATTAGGAATCAAGGAGAATTTAACTCAAGTTCCCTTAGTGTTTCAGTAAAAATGAACAGTTTAATGTTTCATCTGAAATAGGACTCTTATGGGTTAATAATAATAAGTAGCTACAATTTTCTTTACACAAGACCACACTGTGACTGAAGAGGCACTTTATAAAACATGAAAATAGATATCTCCCTCTGTAGTCAACTCAGTTATTTCTATGTGAATTATCCGCTTTGTAAACTATTCAAGGCAAATTTGTCTCCTAAGCTGGCTTCTCTTTGTCATACTTCTGTTTTGGCTCCTGTTTAACATTTCTGACCCTTGGTTGGTATATACCCAGTGTATGAAACAGATTTTATTATCAGCTTGGAAGACACATAATCTAAGAGTTAAATATGCCAGAGAAAAAGCTATAGAATAAATTTGAAAGCCAAACAGAAAATGGCAGGAGGGGAGGGGGGGAATTTTTATGGGCCAGTTTTTTCTTTGGTTACCATAATATAGGATTTAATTAAGATGACAAAATTTATGTAATTGAGAAAAGAAAAGAGATAATAACAAGGCCATAATGCTTTGTGAACCAGATTTTGGTAGACTTGAATCACCTTTTTGTGATTGGAATCAATTGGTCTATCTTACTCAATGCTTTTGAGGCATTAAATCTATTTGCAAACTTGTAATTGTACACAGTTGAACCTTAGTAATACCATAGTAGGTACTTAAGATTTTAGACAAAGTTGGAAGCACGTTTACAGCTTGTTAGGAAAAAGCTGTATTTGTTTTCAAACTCACCTCATTGGGGCCATCCTAGCATTTAGCCAGGTGATTGGTTGTTTTTTTTTTTCTTCAGGAATATTGACTAGGATTAAATTCAAAATGATAGGTCTTTTAATTTTATAAAATCCATGTTAAAAAACTTTATAGCATATGAATGATGCAAAGTTCAAGTCATTTAAAGCAATTTGAATAGAATGCTTAAATTAAATATTTTCCTGAATGATTACATAAAGGACTTGTTAAATTTGGCCTTTTTTAGTTTGCGAAAACATCCAGGGGGAGATTTTTTTGCAGAAAATTTCATATTCACTATCATAGCAGTCAGTAGATTCTAAATTTGACAGTAATAGCTACAAAGTAGGGAAAATAAAACTTGCTATAAATTAAGAGTAGAAAAATTGCCCTAGAGAACAACTATAATCATGACCACAGTGCCTATCACTATCCAGTTGCCACAGGTATATTGGATACCCTCCTTTCTCTTGCATAGAAGGTAATAGAAACAAATCTTCTCTTTGAATGCTGAACCAACGGGTTTTTGAAAGCAGTGGCAGGAACTTTGTATTTTTGTGTTAGAGCCAGACATTTAGGCATTTCAGAGGCCGGCAGTGACTGACATCAAAGGAAAAGGAGAAAGGTTCCCCTAATTTCACTTATTGTTAATAACTTGTCATAATTGAAAGCCTTGTGTCTGATTAGAATAGAATGATAGAGCTTAGAGAACATTGAGACTGCCTGCCTCATTTTACAGAATGAGGAATCTGAGTCACATAGACATGTGTAGTTCATTTTAGAATGCATCCGTTACTGACTAGTTTGGAAAATGCAGTCCTGTTGTATGATTTTTTTCCTTCTATCTGGTTTGACTAAAGTACATTTGTCCTTTTGCCAAAAATTATAATGGTAGAATGATGTCACATGATCAGTGAGTCAGACCTTAGTGGTCAGATGAATTGTCTGCTTGTGTTTTTCCCCCACAATTTTGGATTCAGTCTGGGACAAACTTAATCATTTGTGTAACATCTGCAAATGGCACTTAACTGTACTTTCTCAATTTCATTGAGACCCATGTTCTTAGGTAGCTTGATGCAAAAATAGTGTACAATTAAGACAGAATTTTTCTAAATGATTTATTTTGGAAACATTATTTAGCCTTTTGGTAATTTCAGCTAATAATATGCTTTTAAAATATTAAATGAAATGTCCATTTTGTTTATGGAATAAAAGTATCTCACTATTTCTCTTTAATAGGCAACCAGGTGTCAGGCTCCAAATTCTTTAGTGGTACTTAGGTGTAAAAATAAGAAATTTGCTGATTATATTTAAACTTTTTTTTCTCTTTGATTTTTAAAGGGAGTAAACCAAATTGACAATGATTTGAAAGCCCGAGCATCTGCATATAATAATCTGAAAGGCAGTCTTCAGAATTTGGAAAGAAAGAATGCGTAAGCCTACCTATACTTTATTTGAATGTAAACAATTGGTGGAGTATTTTATGGAATATTGAAACAGACATGGTCACTCTCCAGTAAGCTCAGTTTTTATATTTCCATTAGCAAAATGGTGTTATTTTGACTATTGTAGAAAACTTTTTAAGAGACATTTTTACAGAATTGAGGAAAGCTAAGAGAGATGAAGGTAAGGTTTATGGTGCTTGTTTAATAAATAATATCTTTAAAGTCAGTGATGATGAAGATTTTTCAGGTAAACTGTGTAGTTATTGTCACTGAAAACTTAATGTATCTATTGAATTTTAATAAATAAAATGTTTTAAATATACCAGGAGTATTTGCCACTTAAATAACTCCTATAGTATATATTTTTTTGCCTTTTTTATTTTGGAGGGCAGTTGGGGTTAAGTGACTTGTCCAAAGTATAATTTCTTATAAAGTAAGAAATTGCTGAATGCAGTTGTTCATGCCTGTAATCCCTGCAAACTCAATCATTTCAGGCATTCTGAGCTTCAGTAGGCTAAGCTGATTGGATCTCTGCATTAAGTTCAGCATTGGCATGTGAACCCCCAGGAAAAGGGGATCACCAGGTTGCCTTTTTTGTTGTTGTTCTTCAGTCATTTCAGTCAAGCCTGACTCTTTGTGACCCTCTTTTGGGGTTTTCTTGGCAAAGATACTGGAGTGGTTTGCCATTTCCTTCTCTAGCTCATTTTGCAGAATAAATAGGGTTAAGTTACTTGTCCAGGGTCAAACACTTAATAAGTTTCTGAAGCCAGATTTGAACTCAGGAAGATAGCTCTTCCTAATTTCAACTGCAGTGCTCTAACTACTTTGCCAACTAACTGCCCACCAGGTTGCCTAAGAAAGGACAAATTGGCCCACATCAGAAATCAAATAGACCAAAGCTCCATGCTAACGTGAGACAGGTTTCTAGTAGCCCATGTGCTTCCAGGTTGTTCAAGATAGAGAGACCGAGTCTTTAAAAAAATAATAATAAAATGAGAAATTCTTTTGTAAGACAAATAACCAGTAAACCAGTTTATTTTATGAATGAAGATTTTTGCAGTGAAGTAAATCTGTATTTTTTTAACCTTTGTTTATTTGTCTGTGCTGTGAGTGTGATTGTTATCTTAAAGACTTAGTAAAACTGTGCAGCAGATGAGATAGTTAACTTTGGTGGTAGGGAAAGATCAGGAAATCTTCAGTAGTGAAAAGCCATAACTGAAAGACTTAAAGATGTGAATTAAAGAATTATTTGAAATGGGACATGATTGTTTATTGGATGAATTGACTAAGACACAGTAGTATGGAGTATGCAGATACACTTCAGAACAGGGATTCCTAATCTGTGGTTTGTAACTTAATTTTAAAAAATTGCAATAACTGTCCTTAAATATAATTGGTTTCTTCTGTAATCATGTACATTTTATTTTATGCATTTACAGTCCTTATTCTGAGAAGTCCATAGGCCTTACCAGACTGCCACAGGGTCTACGACTTAAAAAAGGAGGGGGGGGAAATGTTGTAAATGTTTGTTTTGGTGTTTATTACCTAAGTGTGGAATGAAGTGTTATAAAAACAAATTAAAGCTGCCATTGTTTAATTTGAAGACCTATCATTACAAGAATACCTTGTACAAATGAAGAGTAAAGGGTAAAATAAAAACAAAATTGAAAGGAATGCTGAGATAAAAAAATTTTTGGTTCTAATTGTTGTGATTCTCAGGCTACATTTTCACTAATTGATCTTTATTAAAATAATAACTGTAGCTTCAATAAAATGTTGTACACAGTATCAATAAATCATATAAACAATGTTATTTCCTTATTTCTGTTAGCTTTATATGTTCATGTTTCCAAATTTAATGGGTAGTTTCCTCTTCTTCTCTCCCTTCTTCTACCCTCCCTTTTCTTCTACAGGGGAAGTTTATTGACTAGAAGCCTAGCAGAAATCGTAAAGAAAGATGACTTTGTCCTTGATTCAGAGTATCTCATCACATTATTGGTGGTGGTTCCAAAGTATGTACTCGTGACAACAAAAGTTTTAATTCTTAAAATGCAAGAAAAATAATCCACTTTCCCCCCATTATTTCAGTTTAAAGTTGTAGGATTACTGAGTCCATAAAACGAAAATAAAAGTTTTTATCTTTGATTCTTCCATATTGCCCACTGCAGTAGAATCTGTGATGGAAACACCAGTTATAAATTGAAATATTCCATTTACATAATTTTAAATTTATGTCTTTAGAAGTACTGGAGAATTTGTTTAGATTTCTAAATTCTTTTCACATTTTCAAGGAAAGTTATTTTATTGTTTTCTAAGAAATCTTAAGGTTAGGATGGTTTAGGTACCTAAAATTAAGAGATGGATCTTAAGAAGGTCCCTTTCAGTCTAAGATACCTGTCATACTAACATTGTTTGAAGTCTAAGCAAACCTGCCTTCAACATTTAGCTGTTATCTGAAGCAAAGTAGGATTGGAATTTAGCAGAAGCATTTATACTAGCTCCTGTAGTTTACCCTATGGTCTTGTAATAATGAGATCCTCAGGGTTCAAACTAAGGAAGGAGCTGCCAAGCAGTAAGCTTCCTGTCTTTCTGCCCCATATTGTCATTGGTGAGAGGGAACCTCCCAGCAGTGCAGCTGATTGATACGTGCTGGTGAAGAGAGGGAACGTACAGTGATGGTAACCATAGTGAGCTTGCCAATGCCTTCTTGCCGCTCAGGCTGGTAGTAGTTTTACTTTTGCAGAACTCAGCATCAATTTATACAAATTAAAGTTTTGTTTTTTTAGAAGTGCAGGATCAGAGATTAGCTTTTTTTTAATTAGAACAACACTAATCCTAGTTAGGGTCTCATGTCTCTTCATCTGCACATGTGTCATGTGTACAGTAGAGTTAAGGGCAAGATGTATGATTTCATCAGCATAGGTAGCCTCTAATGCAGGTAAGTACCTTCTTTGTACCTTAAAGCCCTAAAGAGTTGCCTAGAGAACTGAGAGGTTCAGTAACTTGGCCAGGGTCACATAGCCAGGGCGTGATGGAACTTGAACCTAGGTCTTTCTGGCTCTGAGGTCATGTCTATCCACTGTGTTATATTGTCTCTTGCATATGGTATATAATGTATAAAAATGTTATCAGTTGTATGACAGGAGTATTTATAGCTTAATCTTGCTTTATAAATAAGTGGTTTAACTGAATTATTAAATTACTCACAATTTTTGCCATTACACATGTTCAAAGGCTAGGAGAAGTTTTTTGGGGGGAATTTGTTAGTATTTTATACTCCTTAATTGAAAACAGGATTCAAAGGCACCTCAGTTGGAAAGTTAGTCCATATCTATAATTCTGTCTCTCGAGGGTCAGAAATATGGTCAGTCTCTTTTTTTATCAGAAACAGCAAAAACATGACCTCCAGAGGAAATTAGACAATATTTCATGGTGTTACAGTCTCTTTTTCACTTAATCTACATAACCTTAATGTTTTTTGCTTTAAATAGCTCTAGATTTTCCCAGTCCACCAAAAGGCAACTGAAAGAAAATGGTATTAATGTATAATTATTTTACCTTAAATGACGCACAGTTAGAAAATAAGATTATTAAAGTCATTGAAAATACATACTTTCCATCTTTTCTTTATAAACTTAGTTCTCTAATGTTTTGCTTTTGAAACATGAAATCACAGAGTGAGCTCTCTTAATGTATTTGAAGTTCATTTTTGCTAGAAAAGTTGAAATCTTTCGTAGCAAAGTAGGTTTTAGGCATTTGGGAACACAAGTATTCTTTATACCTCTAAGAATTTTTTAGACACTTATAATTAATTACTTTATAGATTTGTTTTGAAGTAAGCATTTCTTACTCTTTTCTAGTACTTTTTGCATGCTTTTTTGCAGATTAAACCACAATGACTGGGTAAAGCAGTATGAAACATTGGCTGAGATGGTAGTCCCAAGGTCTAGCAAGTAAGTTTTTATTGCATTGCTTTTTAAGGATCCTTGATTTTGTGAATATGAACCCCTCTGTATGCTATGGCTAAAAAAATTAATCATATGGTAGTCAACACTGGTGATGAGCTTCTCTGAACTTTGCTAGGGTGGTCCTTGGATAACAGAGATAGGTTTTGTGCTTTATCAAGACCTTTCTTGTGTATTACAGCCTGCCAGAGCTTGAATTCTATGGCATAGTCTTGGAGAAGTGAGGGTTGCTTCCATGTTCTGTTAAGGCATTGCCACATGAAACTTTAGTGAAAGTGAGAGTAATTGCTGGGTATTGTTGCATGTTAGCACTTAAGAAAATTTTGCATTTTTCCTGTAAATTGAATATATATGTGGTATTAGAACAGTTCTTAGTGAAATCATTCCATACAGCAATATAATTGCTATCACCAAGTCTCTACAGATTGTGTTACTAGCTTGATCTTGTTGATTAGTTAAATAAAAAAATTATAATAGCTTGGCTCTTTTTTTTAAAGAAACATTTTGGGCATATTTATTATACATAATTTATTTTTAAAAGTACAATATAGAAAATAAGAACAGAGGAAAATTTATGGCATACATATATTTATATAAAAGTTTGAACAATGTTTGTCAAGCAAAAGATACTAAAAATGTAGACTTAGAGCAATTTGGTCAAAACCATACTTAAGTGCAAAAATCCCCCAAACTTATACACGTGAAAATTTGATGTGAACAGTAATAGAAGACTCACATGACAGTCCTTTAGTGAGTCAGCCTACAATTGTTTAAATGAAGAGACTACAACCTGACAATCTTTAACAGTCACCAGATTACTGAAAATTGTTAGCCACCTACAAGATATTAATTTGCAGATTCTACAAATGCAAAAAAATGCATATGATATATTTAGATTCAGTTTTATGTTCTCTTTTTGGAGTGGAGGGAGGGGGGAAGAAATCTGCCTCCTCCTTAAAATAGTAGTAATAGAAGAAAGAACCCTGGGTTTGTATTTGGAGGACCTGGATCTGAATCCTAGTGATCTAATGCCACCTGTGTGATCTTAGGTAAGTCACTTACCTTCTCTGGGCCTCATTTCATCATCTCTAGTCCTTTTCAGCTCTAGATCTATGTTCTCTCATCCCTATGACCTTGGCCAGGTTACATATGTCTGAGTCTAACTTTATCTATAAAATGAGGGATGAGAGGTAGATTAGATGATTTCTAAGAACTGTCTAAGTGTTAAATCCTTTGGTCTTCAAGGTGACAGAGAATTGATGTTCAGAGATTACCCTACTTTCCCAGCTCCCTTAATAAGCCCCTGCATAGATTCTGTTAGCCAACTGGAGGCCCCTTTTGCATATAAGATGACTTGGATAATATACCATCTACCTTATCTGCTTTTCCCATTTAATGTTTTCTTAGAACAAAAAAAAATTTGAATTGCTTAGAAGCCTTAAAATGGAATTAACTGGTACAGTTATCAGGGGTTGGTTTTAGAACAGCTGATTATTTCTCAGGAATTAGATTCACTTTCCCTACAAGTTGGGGAGACTTAGCAGAGGGGGAGACCACTTACTGGTCTGATTCGTTTTGGTTTTGCCATGGTGCTTTACATGTTACCTACCAGTCACTCCTTTGGACTTGGGAAGGTCCATTGTAAAATACAAATATGTGCTATAACCAATACATGAACATAATAACTTTATAACTAAGGAGAGGTGAGAGGACAAGGCAGGTTAATTTTGAAAGGAGCAGGAGAAATGGAAAAGTTTGAAGTATGGAGTTTGAAATCTTTCAGAGAGGGTAGGCCTAACTCATGGGGAAACTATCCATATCTCTGAGAAATTGGTGTATAGTATGAGGAAATGGGGTGGCTTTGGACTGTTAGAGGATGGTTCTCAAGAAAGAGGATTCTGAAAATAAATTTAATGACCTCACAGCATCACCAGAGCCTTTTTGCTTTTGCTGTATAAGTAATATACCCTATCACTTGGAGTTTTCCATTTGTTTATTCAAGAATATGTGGTTCCATCAAAGAGAGCCTTTCTTCCATTTTTGAAGATTGGAACTTGACTATATCCTAGTAAATGGTTAAGAGTTCCCGTGGTTGCCCAATTTGGTGATGAACCTCTCTGAACCTACCTAGGTTGTTCTTTAGAAAATAGAAATAAAATGCAGCCCAAACCTGAAGCCTTCCCAGTGTGGCATAAAACCTCACAGAGTTTGCAATTTCTCGACCTGGGCCAGCCTAGATCACGGATGACTCCATGTCACCTTCGTGACATAAAGCGCATCAGAAGAGGATTTCAGTTGAGATTCAGTTAATCTACCTGATTTAGATAGTTGATTAATGCATAGGAGAAGATAAACTTTTTGAGGTTTGAATTGAAGTTCCTGACATTATCAAGATTTCTGACCAGAAATGTTATACAGTGGCTTGGGCTAAGGGACCTCCACTGTTCCTCTCACTCCTATTTCCAAATGCTAAGCTTTGTAAACAGAGGGGGCGGCATAGTAAAAGCAAAGGTGGAGCACTGGATTCATAACTGAGACTCAATTTCTTAACTGATTTTTTTTTTCCCTTTAGAGTTCTTTCAGAGGACCAAGATAGTTACCTGTGCAATGTCACTTTGTTTAGAAAGGCAGTAGATGACTTCAGACACAAAGCCAGAGAAAACAAGTAAGAACATTTCTTTTAGTGCTTTTAATCTGTTTCAGTATCTCAGCACAGTGTGGACAGTTCTTTTCTTTTTTCAACTTCAGGTTCATTGTCCGTGATTTTCAGTATAATGAAGAGGAAATGAAAGCAGACAAAGAAGAGATGACCAGGCTCTCCACCGACAAGAAAAAGCAGTTTGTATGTGAACTTTATGATCAAGCATGAGGAAAGCTGTTATGCTGCGCTTTCACCTAAAGAGAAACCAAAACTTAGATTTTTTTTTAAGATACGTTCTTTGTGCATTTACTTAGTGTATCATTTACTGAAAAGATTAATCAAAATGAAGTCTATTTAGATATTCAGTGTAGAATAGAGGAAAGAACAATGAATTTGAAAGTCAGGCAGATAGGTTTAAACTTAACATTTCCTCATTTGTATAATGAGGGTAATACATATAAGACTTGCCTTACAGGGTAGTTGTGAGGGCTAAATGAGATGATGTGTCTCATTTTGCAAATCTTATAATAGTGCTATATTTTTGTTAATTTTTTTAAAAAGTGTGTTTTCCTCTTGTTCAGTGGGGGTCAGCTAGAATGGTCTGGGGATAAGTCACTATCTTCCTTTTTTTTTTTAATATTTAATGTTCTCTGCGCTGTCATGTAAGTGGATAAAATAACTATAGTAATAGGCAAGTTGGGAAAAGAAGAGTGGTTGGTGAGAAAGATAATGTGTTCCAGTTTTAAACATGCTGATTTTAAGATGTCTGCAGTGTATTTGGTTTGAGATGTCCAGTCGGCTCTGTTGGAGATGTGTGACTGGAGGTTGAGAGAGGTTAGTACTGGATAAGTGGGTAAGTAGTGTCATCTGCATAGAGATGAGGTTTGAATCCACGGGATCTGATGAGATCACCAAGTGAAATAGTATTGAGAGCGGGGGGACTTGTAATAGAGCTTTGGTTGCAGCCTGGATCAAGATCTAGCAATGGGAGACTGGGAAGGGATGGTGAGACAGGCAGGGGGAGATCTAGGAGAAAGCAGTGTCATGAAAGCCAAGAGGGATCAGAGCATCGAGGAGAAGCGGGTGATTGAGAGTGTGGGAGGACGCAGAGAGGATTTATTAAGCACTTACTGTGTTCCAGGCACTGTGCTCCGTCCTGGGAGTACAAATGCAAGCAGAAAGAAAGACCGTTCATATTCTCACGGAGCTTATATTCTAATAGGAGGCAGCACATAATAAATGAAGGACAGTCAGGGTTGGAGCTGGGAGAGGAATGAAGACACAGATGACCCGAGCACTGCTTAAAACAAAGGTTCTGGGAGGAGCAACCAATTAAAGAAAGAGGCAGCAAGGGTAGAGTTTGCTTCCAGGGTAAGGAGACCACAGAAACAGTCAGGAAGGATGAGGATTGAGAAGAGGCTATTCGAGTTGGAAATTAAGAGACTATTAGTAATTTTGGGGAGAGCAGTTTTACAGTTTTAATTGAATGAAGATGCCAGAAGCCAGACTGTAGAGAGTTGAAAATAAGAGGAAAGAAAGTGGAGTTACGAACTGTGTAGTTGACTTTCTCAGTGTGTTTATCTAAGAGAGGAAGGAGAGGTCTAAGCTAGTAGTTAGCAAAGATGAATGGATCAAGTAAGAATTTTTTAAAGATGAGGAAAGGCATTGGCTTATTTGTAAGCCACAGGGAAACAGCCAAGAGATAGGGAAACATTAAAGATTAGTGAGGAATGATAGAGGGGCAGTCTGTTGGAGAAGTTGAAGTGGAATAGGATCACTTGTGCATGTGCAGATGTTTGTCTTTGCAAAGAGAACAACTACTTCAGTGTCAGGTGAAGGAGGAGACAGTAGTGGAAGTCATCCTAGTAATGTGAGATGAGTAAGGGATAAGAGGATGCTCTTGTTAAATGGTCTCAAATATTTTCAGTCAAGTAAGAGGCAAGGATCTCTGCTGAGAGGTGGTGGGAGTGGAAATCATAGAAAGTTTGAGGTGGTGTGCAAAAGCCACTGTGGTGACTAGAAAGGTGTAACAGGATTGCTTTGCTGCAGTAAGGGCCCAGTTGAGATTTTTTTGTCATAAATTTTTAGTGGCATCAGTGCATAAATAGAGGCAAAGACAGTAAACGGTTTTCCATGTGGATATAGTAGTTGTATACGATGAATAGTTACAGAAGACATCTTGACAGGACAGAAATCTGACACCCAGCAAAAGCACGTAGGAAGAGATGGCAATACAAATTAATATTCTTTACTTTCATCTTTCACCTCAGTACTAAATTTCCAACATTTTCTAGAGAAGAATGTCCCCACATAGCCCATAACTCTTCTTCCTCCCTCCTTTTCCTTTGTACCAGTGAACAGAGGTATACGTGGCATACATATCAGATAAAACTTGTCCAGGTGAGATGAAGCCTCAGCAGTTGCTGGTGGTATTGCTCAACACACACAGAAGACACTGTTACTTGCCAGGTCACCACCAGGAACCACAGTGGGAAGCTGGTAATTTAGGTCTTACTCAAAGCCAAGTGGGCATGAATCCACAAACTGGATGTTGTACTTTGTCTTGATGGAGATGACAATGACCTCAGTCAAAACTCTTGTTACCACATTGTCATGGCACAAGAAGTAGCAATCCCTTTATTTACTGTGGTAAGGGTCATACCTCCTTATCTGGTTGGTTGGCTGAAGGCAATCATTAATGAACTCTGCCTCAGTTATCTGTGAATTGTAGGCTTTTATAGCAGAGATGACTAGAAATAGTTAGAGCAGTGGTTCTCTACCTTCCTAATGCTGCCCACTTACATGTGGGCGTATCTGCATGTGGGCGGACCCACCTGGAGACGGATAGAGGAGCATGTCTCCATTCCTAAGACCATCAGAAATATGTGTTTTCCGATGGTCTTAGGCAACCCCTGTGACCCCTGTGAAAGGGTTGTTCAACCCCTAAAGGAATTGCGACCCACAGGTTGAGAACCACTGGATTAGAGGGAAGTGGATTTCAGGGTAGGGTACTAGGCTGGTTTGGAATTATGTCCCATCAACATTCTGGGCATTATCAAATCAGAGGCAGTGAGGAGTGGATACAGTTTCACCAATAAAGCAGTTTAGATTAGTGTAGGTTCAGTGTTCATTAAATATCTAGATTTCTGTGATATCATAGATGGCTTTTTTGTGTCATGAAGGTTCAGTGTGCTCTAGCATGGTAGGAGAGGCAAGACTGGAGTTGTAGGGCTTAAGTACAGTTGTAGAAACCTGAGGAGCCAGGTAAATGGAGAACTCCATCTCTAGCTTGTTCTTTCAGCAGAGAGATTGAAATTAGAACCAGTCCTACCTCCTAAATGGTGGAAAATAAAGAAGTGTTGACAGCCTGTGCTTCCAAATTCTGTACAGGACCAGATTGATGATTCCCTTTCTGATAAAGTCGTGCCCCTGGGTATAGTTATTGGCAGCATCTTCCCTGCTCAAGGAGGAAAAGGTGGTGAGAGGTTTCAGTATGAACTTCATTAATGTCTCTTGGTTCCAGGTCTGTTGACATTATCCTGGAGATGTGCTTTTTGGTGCTCATTTCACTGAAGGATTTGAAGGAAGCTGTCTCCTTCCCCTATAGTTCTCTTTATTTGACACCTACTTGACATTTTCAGGCACTGGAGCTCCCAGCAGACATTGAGGCTCAGTACCCTGGCCTGGCCAAAACAGATAGAGATGCACTCATGTATTATAAAGGGGCACTAGGGTTTGCTGGATGAAGAAGCAGCTTGGCAACGTTATTGCATAATAAATGGTGAAAAGGATAGTTTCAGACAGACATGGTGGCACACGCCTGTAATCTTAGCTGCTGGGGAGGCTGAGATAAGTGGGCTGGTCTGGTCTGGTGTCTGCACTAAGTTTGGCCACAATGTGGTAAGCTCCAAAGAGTAAGGGGGGAGGGGAGGGGCACCAGGTTTCCTAAGGAGGATCTAACTGACCTAGGTTGTAAATGAGCAGGAAAATCTCAAGTGCCAATACCATTGTAGTATTGGGTCCCTCTATCTACTTTCAGCCTGAGTGACATGAGGAGACCCAGTTGTTAATTGTTTTTTTAAAAGGACAGTTTTAAACAAACCTGGGGACTTGTTTGAATTGATGCAGAGTAAAGTGAGCAGAACTACAACTATTTATACAGTATGTTCCAAAAGTTTTAGTGTAGCTTTAAGCAATTGAAACTTCAGGTGCTGTACTAAGACTTTGGCACACCCTGCACAGTAACAGCTTTGTAAAGAAACACCGCTTTGAAAGACTTAAGAATTCTATGACTGATCTATGAAACAATCAGCCACAACTTCAGAGGATAGATGACGTAATACCCACCCCCAACAGGGAGACAGTGGACTTGGGGCAGAATGAGATTTGTGTTTTGGAGCATGACAAAGATATACATTGCTTTTGCTTATGTTTATTTATTACAAAGTTTGTGGGGGTTTTTTCATCAGAGAGGAGGCTTTGAGAAGGAAATGTGATGGGGAGAGGTAAAAGAGTGATAGTGTTGCCCCCTCCCCCCAAAAAAAGAAAAACAAAAGAGGATCATTGAAGCATTTTTTTAAATGTACAAAAAGAGATGAGAAGGAAATTCCAAAAGAAATAGATAAGAAAAATATCTTTGAAAAAACATGTTGAATTTGTTACATATTGTTTTAAAAGAATTTGCATGTAATAGAAATTTCATTTTCTTTTTTTTTTGTATTCGTTAAAAATCATAATTTTTATTTTTTTTTCATTTTTTTTTTATTTACTCATTTACTTTTAATTTACAAGATTCAGTTCCACAATCACTTGAGTTTCAGATTTTCTCCCCTCCCTTCC
>CM053587.1:247502303-247527543 GCA_028646515.1 Pseudochirops corinnae
ATTTTAACAACGAAATTTATATTAAGGAGAGACAACATGAAGATATGAAAAATAGAAAACTACATCAATAACGTAATACCGATTTTGTTTTTGTTCATTTTATTTCATTTAAATATAGTTTTAGCAGAGGAGAAGCACATAAGTTCAAAGTTGTTCCTATTATAGATGGAACTGATAATGTGCATTGTACTGTTTCTAAATAAATTGATTATAATATGCTACAAAAACAAAAGAATATCTTAATTATTAGTCCTGTCTGAAAAGGATAGGTTTTATCTCTTGATGTAGTGAATTCTCCATCCCCAGAAGGGTTCAAGTGGAAGCTATATTATCATTTGAGGGGGGAATGTGGAAGAAAAGATTCCATGTTTCAAACAGAGATTGGACTGGATGACTTTTGGAGGTCCCCTCCAACACTAAGGTTTGATGATTTTGTAGAAGGAATTGAATTTTCTTTCTTTTTCCTAGGCAACTGCCCCAATGTCACCTTTCTGTCACATTTCTAATATAGCTTTTGATGCATATTCAATAAATATTTAAGTGCCTACTATGTGTAAAGGTCTAAGGAAGATGGTAAATATAGTTTATCCAGAACAAACAATATATGAGGAGGAATACTGTAATAGAATAGTGAATAATTATTTGTCTATTTATAATACCCATATGTAATTTATATATATACATATATAATTTATATTTATGTACATATAATTCGTAATTGAAAGGTAAGTTGGTACTAGATCATGGAGAGTCTTGACTTTTAGCCTATCAAGTTTAAACTTTATCCAGTAGCCAATAGGGAGTTATTGGAGATCTCAGACAGTGGGGTGACATGTTCAGATCTTTTCATTAAGCAGACTAATCTGACAGCATGAAGGATAAATCACAGAAGAAGGAAAACAACATGGATGTCAACATGAAATGCCAGTCGAAATGACCGATGTGAACGTTCCATTAGGCTTTGGTTAGAAATAGGAACTTGGGTATTATCTGTATAAATGTAACAGTTGAAGAGTAGATGAGAATGTTGAGGAAGAGCAAGCCGAGAAATGGATTAAGGGAGCCCCTAAGAGGGAGGAGCAATGGGGAAAGAAGTGTAGAAGGATTCAGAGAAATAAGAGAGATCTTACCCAGGAAAATGTGGATTCACAGAAGCCAAGGGAGAAGAATCAGGAATGGAAAGGAATTGGCATGATCTCAATCCTCATTCTCCTTGACCTCTCAAGTGTCAGCCTTTGACACTGCTGATCACCCCTACTCCTTGATACTCCCTTTTCTCTAGGTTTTCAGGACATCACTCTCTCTCTAATTTCTCTTCCTATCTCACCACTCTTTTTCCGCCCTTATGCTGGAGACTCATCCATGTTATGACTTCTAACCATAGGTGTCCCACAGGGTTCTGTCCTGAGCCCCCTTCTCTTCTCCTTTCCCTTAGGGATCTCATCAGCTTCCATGGATTTAACTGACATCTCTATGCTAATAATTAAATCTACTTCTCCTGCCCCAACCTCTCTGTTGACCTCCAATCTCATATCTCCAATGGCCTTTCAGACATCTTGAACTGGATATTCAATAGACAACTCAGTGTGTCAGAAATCAAACCATTATCTTTCCCCCTAAATTCTTCCCTCCACTCCCCTTCACTATTATTTTAGACAGCAACACTATCCTCCTAGTCCTTGAGGCTTACAACTTAGGGTCATCCTAGACTCCTCACTATCTCTCAAACCACCACCATCACCACCCCATATCAGTCTGTTGCCAGGGCCTGTCAAACACACCTCCTTCTCTCCTCTGACTCTGCCACCACTCTGGCACATGCCCACATTACCTCATGTCTGGAATATTGCAGTAGCCTACCAGTGGGGCTGCCTGCCTCAGGTCTCTCCCCATTCTGATCTATCCTCCATTGCCCCACCAAATTGATTCTCCTAAAGTGAAGGTCTGGCCATGTTACTCTTCTACTCAATGAATTCCTGTGGCTCCCTATCACTTGTCTCCAGGATGAAAAGCAAAATACTGTTTGGCATTCAAAGCCCTTCATAACCTTGACCCCTCTGGGACACACACACACACACACAGACAAACACACACAGACACACAGACACACACACACACCTTTTTTCTCTTTTGTCTTTAAGAATTACTATTTGTTATATAGGATGGTTTTCTGTGAGGAAACAGCAGTGATGAGAGACAGAGACAGAGAGTCAGAGACAGACACAGATATGCAGAGAGACAGAGACACAGAGAGAGAGAGAGACACAGAAAGACAGAGATGAATAAAAATGTATTTAAAAAACAAAGCCCACACTTAGGATCTAGACAATTGAGAGCAAATTAGATTTCTATTTTAGTAAGCATCTTATGTCAATACCATTTTAAATAAACAACAACATTTATTTACCTAATTGTTCTAAGATGATTGCTCTAAGTCTCACCTCTATTACTCAGTAACTTTATGACTATGGACAAATCCTTTAACTTGTCTGAGCAGCCTCAGTTACCTTATCTGTAAAATGGGAACGAGTCCTAGCACTAACTACCTCACAAGACAATTGGGAGGAAAGTCTATTGGATACTGTAAAAGAAGCACCTAAGTGTGAAGAGTGATTTCTACCTTCAGAATATGTCATCTGGTCTCTGGTCATTATTCTTTGCCACATGCTCAGCTCTTCAAGCACTGGCTGTCACCTAAACTGTATGGCAAAAGGTTATTGTGTGTGCATGCATGAAAGACCCTTTTCAGTCTGATGAAACAGAAGACCATTTTAACAGCTGCCTGTGTCATGGCCTGACATGCCTACCCTTGAAACAAACTATTTCATTTAAGGATCAATCCTGAAAGTTCAGGTCCAATGTGATGGGCAGAGAGGCCACTCAGGCCCCTTTATCATGCCCAGTTTCCAAGTGTAGGGTAGAGCAGAGAAGAGACAGCCATTTCTGAAAGCTACAAAAACTTAGAAAAAGCTCTGCCAGTGACTGACTCTATGGGGACAAACAGAAGCAGATGGCATGATGGTCGGCTTTTGGCAAGATATCCCAAGGGGCTAGAACATCTTGCTGAGAAATTTGCTGTTTAAAAGCCACAAGGAAGAGCCTGCTGCTCTCCTATATTTTCTTAACATCCCAAGGCCAAAAGAAAACACCATCTTTTTTTAAAAAATCCAGTTTTACACCCCACCCACCCCCCACCTATATGATGTACTTGTGAACTGCTGAGAGACTAAAAATAATAAGTGGCAGCTCATGATATAATTACAAATATTTGGACACTAAAATACACCTACGCTATTTTTATCCACACTTCACAGTCTAAAGGAGAAAGAGTACAGGCTCTTAGGAGGTCTTTAACCTGAGGCATTACAACTGAGACCAAGGGGAGAAAATGAATCATCAAAGAAACCTTATCATCATCAACATCATCATCATAACAATAATAACGGCATTGAGGTAGCATTTTAACATTTGCAAAGCACTTTACAAATAGTATCTTATTTGATCCTCACAGCAACCCTGAGAGGTAGGTGCCTGTTATTATCCCCATTTTACAAATAAGGAAACTGAGCCAGATTAAGTGATTTGCCTCAGGGTCACATAGTTAATAAGTGTCTACAGCAGGATTTAGACTCAGGTCCTCCTGCTTTCAGGCCCAGAGATCTAGCTACTATACCACCTAACCACCTTTTTAACATGGTGCTGAGAAAAGAATCTGAAGTCACATGATCTGAGTTCAACTACTAGCTCTGCTTGGTATTGCTACCTGTGTGACCTTCATCTAGTCACAACTTCTTGGGGGCTCAATTGTCTCACCTATAAAATGGCAGGGGGGGGAAGGGGGAAGGAAGGGAAGTGAAATGGAAGGTGGTGTGAGACAATGGAATGAGCCCTGGTCCTGGAGTCAAGGGAAATGGGCAAAAATCCAGCTTCTGACCCTTGCTACCTGTGCGACCTCAGACAAGTCTCCTAATGTCCTTCTGCCTCAGTTTCTTCACCTGTGAAATGAGGAAGTTGGACTTGATGGTCCCTTCCACCTCTAGATCTGTAATCCAACATAGAAGATGCAAAGATTAGACATTAGTTTCAAGAAACACCAAAAAGAGTTGATGTTAATAAGAATTCTTATAAACTGTAAAACAGTAAATAAAACTTTAAAATAAAACCACAAAATCTTACAAATGAAACTATAAAAACACTTTCTAGGTAACAGAATTTTCTTCTTAATCACCTTATAAGTACTATAGGTACTTTTTACCCCCATTTTACAGATGAGGAAACAGTAGTTCAGAGAGGTTGTGACTTGTCTGTTATGTCTTAACTAGCAACAACCAAGGTTTTCTGATTCCAAACCCAGAGTGCTTTCAAATATACCATAGATTGACTGGCTTGTGTACATAGCTTTGGGGAAGAATGTGCTTCTCAATGTTTTGTGAGTGTGTGCATGTGTGTATATGTGCACATATACATGTATACATGTTTATATATTCATATATATATGTAGATACACATGTGTGTGTGTGTGTGCGTGTGTGTGTGTGCGTGTGTATCACCCGATTATGGCTATGTTATGCTTTTCACTCAATGACTGGTCTCTCTGCCTACTGTCTTTTTCAGCTTCAAATCATCCTTCACAATCCTTCTGGAACAAAATTTCTGAAACAGCATTTTTATCATATCACATCCCTGTTCAAACTCCTCGTTATTCAGTCAAGCAACAAGGATTTATTAAGAACTTATTATGTGCCAGACATGCCAGACAGGTGCTAGGGAAAGGAGGAAAAAGTCTCTGTTCTCAAGGAAACTGTGGAAATATATAAGTATATACAGAATTGATAAAAGGTAATATGTGTGTATGGGGAGAGGGGTATAAGCAGTTGAGAGGATCAGGAAAAATATCATGTAGAAGGTGGTGTTTGATCTGTCTTGAAGGAAATAAGGACTTCTAAGAAGTAAAGGTGAAGAGGAGATCTATTAGAGGAACAAGATATAGCCAAAAACAGGGAGACAGGAAGCAAAGGGTTATATATGAAATATATTAAGAGGGTCAGTTAAGCTAGACACAGGAAAAGGGAGTAATGTATTAACAAACTAGACAGGTAGATTGGGGCCAGGTTGTGAAGGGCTTTAAAAGCCAAAAAGTTGAGTATATTTCATCCTTAAGTTTATTGAGCATTGGAGTGACATAGTTGATTCTACACTTTAGGAGGATCACTTTGGCTTGATAGATTGGAACAGGGAGAGAATTGATGCAGGGAGACCAATTACAAAGGTGACTGAAAGAGGCCAAGGGAGATGTTACGACAGTCTGAATATCATGAAGGTTATGACGTGGCTATGTGAGTAGTAAGAAGGTGTCATATGCGAGACATATTCTGAAGGTAGAAATGGTAAGATATGGCAACTGAATGTGGGGTGGGGAAGAGTGAGGTGTCAAGGATAATACTGAGGTTCCAAAGACAGAAATATGATGGTGTAGTGACAGAAATAGGGAAGTTCTGAAGAGGAATAGATTTGGTGAAAAAAGATAATGAATTCTGTTTTGTGTATGTTGAATTTGAGATGTCTATAGAAGTGGTATCAGAACTCAGGAGAGAGGGCTGGAGCCAGATATATAGGTCCACGAGTCATCTGCCTTGTATTAAATGAAAACTTAGAAGCTTTCCATACCCCCCTCCCCCGCCTAACTTTAGTCTTCCAGTTTATCTAACCAACCAAGGCTTATGTTCATACCCTGGAAGAATCTTTCTCTCCAGTCAAATTTCTTATTTCTTCCTCTTTGCTTCTGCCTAGAAATAATACCTACCAAGTCCTTTCTTCTAATGTGTGTCCCTTTCCTCTTCCTTCTCCCAAAGGACTCCATCTGCTTCCAGTCTTTTCTTCATTGGTTTCCCATGAGCAACTGTGTGCTCAATTAGCATAGCAATAATTTTACATGTTAATTGTTGTTCAGTTGTTCTCAGTCATGTCTGATTCTTCATAACCACATTTAGGGTTTTCTTGGCAAAGATACTGGAGTGCTTTGCCATTTCCTTCTCCAGTTCATTTTACAGATGAGAAAAATCATTATTAATAACCAATGATTTGGGGAGATCTGGAGTTGTTCCCTTTTTCTAAGTCCTGATTTTAAAAGTTGTCTATTGAAGGACATCACTCATAATGAGATTGGACTAACTTTCTTGTTCAGACCCCACTCAGGTGGAGAAGTCATTGTACTCTACTCAGGTTTGGGTGAAGATAAATTCTTTAAATAAATTGCTAGGGGTAACTTAGGAAGTAAATGGCATAATTAAAGTGTGAGCCCACCAGCATGATTGTCTTTGGTCTAAGACAGACACAACCTAATGACCATCTTTTTATTAATAAATGTGCTGGCATTATTAATAAAATGATTAAATTACCCAGATTTTCTGAGCCTTTGCACTGTCTTAAAATGTCTTAAATGTAGAGATATTAATTATCTGATGCTGGAATTGAACTTAGATTTTCCTGACTCTAGTTCCAATGCTATTGTAAAGCCCAGCATAAGCAGCTTTCCAGAGGACTGCTGCTATGAACAGCTTTCAAGGTTCTGATTACATAGCATAGCGAACTCTCTATTTATTCTGTAACAAATCAGAGCAAAACACTCACAGAAAATCAAGGTACAGCATTCACCATCTCTCAACTCAACAACTTAACACTAAAATGGCCACATAGTTTTCACCACAGTGGTCACATAATTTTAAGCAAAGTATATTCATTTAGTAAGTCCTTCATTTAGTAAATCCTTAATTCAATCATCAAAGTACAAAGGTCAAAGTCCTCCACCCACAGGGTATGATCAAGTCACAATACATCAGTCACTACTCAGTACCCTCTTAAGGGGTAGTGGAAAGTACAAAGGCATCCATCCCTAGGTCACAAGTAAGTTACAATTTCATCAGTCAGCCTTAAATACCCAAGGAGGGATCTTTTTGTCTTGACTTGAGGCAGGCTCTCAGCTTCCATGGTTCCATGGTCCTAGCTCCTATCTAAATCCACCAAACTGTCACCTGGGTTCAAAAGCAGACAGCTCCCAGTTCCTTGTACAGCAATCCATGCAGTTCCTGTTCCATATTGAAGTTCACAGTATCTGGTCTACCTCAAGTCCTTCACAGTTTCTGTTCCTGGGAAGACAAAACTTAACAAAGCCACAGACAGAAAAAGTATCAACACCACAGTCATGTTTCCTCTGGCAGTTCTGGCTGGCCCTCAGAAGAAGCTCTGCCATCATAAGCTCCATTCTCAAAATCACTTTCTCCTTAAAGTTCTGGATGATTCTCAGATGAAGCTCCAACACCGTAAGTTCAAGTTTTGCCACCACATGTCCAAGTTCTGTGTCAGTTCTCAGTTCTCAATTCTCAGTTCAGTCTTCACTCCAGCAGTAGCAACTGAGCTTCCAGATGCTCGCTCTCTCTCCCATTCTCACTCTCCAGGCAGTAGCTACTCTGCCTTCATGATGCTTGCCCCAAGAAGCTCTGACTCTCTCAGCTGGGGCTTTTCCTTATATATGGTATTAGCTCCTCCCTGTTCAGCCCCTTCTGGTTATGTCAGCAACAGGGGTTCATACCTTCTGTTTCTTAACAGAGGCTTGATATAACTAATTTGAAACTAGGTACTAACTACCTGTTAGCTTGCCAATATAGAGATCTTCGAATTTCATTACTATTACAGCTATCCACAAACAAATCTGCAACCAAATATAGTATAAGGGAAACTGAAGAGGAAGAGAACACTGATAGAGGAGGAGGCGGGTTGGGAGAGGAAAGGACCATGACTCATGGAGATGCCAGCAACAAAGGTAGCTTTCCAGCTTTCCCTTTGATATGGAAAAGGTGTTTCACCAGTTTTAATCAGTTCCCAAGGAAGGAGAAGGCAAGGTCTTATGTGTTAACTCCACTCTTGCATCTAGGTTTTGGAATCTCTTTGCACTGCAATTGGTTGAGGAAGCAAGAGAAGTAGAAGGAGTCTGATTCATTCCATAGAAGACTTTTGTAAACTGATTGTGCCTATTGCCATGGTTGGTTGAGATCTAAGAAACTTTCACAGAACCCAAGGGATTTATTCCTCTACACCAGTGGTTCTCATCCTTCCTGATGACACAACCCTTTAATACCTGTATATGGGCATATCTGCATGTGGGCAGACCTGCCTGGAGACGGATAGAGGAGTGGTGTCTCAGTTCTTAAGACCACTGGAAATATGTGTTTTCCGATGGTCTTAGGTGACCCTGTGAAAGGGTCGTTTGACCCCCAAAGGGGTTGCAACCCACAGGTTGAGAACCGCTGCTCTACACAGACACAGCTATAGCTCATTTGATAAGGGGCATTAAAACTCAAGAGAATTCAAGGTTAGCAAAAAGAACAAAGGTACCATTAGGTACCAAAGGTACTATTCATGGACTAAATTTATGAAAACTCACCTGAGCCAAGCTTCAGACTCTAAAAAGCATATTACAAGTGCAGTAAACAAGTTAACATTCCCTCATATCTTTCAACCAGTTCTTCCTATGTTGAGTTGTCTTGCATCTATGATATCAGATCATTGGGCAACCACCATTGGCTTGAATGAGCACTACAACATCTGCATAGAGTGCATGATGTCTATCTTTCTGTCACAGCCAAATAATAGTCTTCTATATATATTCAAATTGCAGGTTAGTCTCCCTTAGAGAATTCTGGGAAGCTAAAGAGGCTCAAAGAATGTCTCCTCCAGTTCATCTGGGAGTACCAAACATTCGTTAAAAATAAAATGAACAAAACCAGAAGGGGCTATGTAAAACAAAGAAAGAAAAAGAATATTTGAAAAGGAGAATCCTGACTGTGACACAAAGGAGCACAAGAAGGACCACTGAATACTTAAAGCTAAATAATAAATATGAAGCTCTTCCTAATGGGGAGAGAGAGTCGAAGCTTGCGAAGAGGAAGTACAGTGGTACCTTGACTTATGAGTTTAATTCATTCCATTTGAGCTCGTAACTCAATTTGCTCGTATATCAAATCAATTTTCCCCACTGCAATTAATTGAAATGCCATTAATCTGTTCCAGCACCCAAAATGCCACCCCAGTATTTTTTGTTACGTTTTAAAATAAGAAAGTATTTATAAATAACAAATATTGTATAAAAACATAATAAAAGAGAACGTAAAGAAATAAACTGGTTTTACAAAGTGTTTATTTACCTTGGATATCAGACGACTTGAGCTAACAGAAGATACTGGCAGAGGTGGAGGGTGGAGGAGATGGATGGAGGAGGTTAGAGGAGTTTTGCTTCATGCTCTTTCAGTCACTTCTGTTCACTTACTTGCTACACACTTAATGCCACACTTTATCCCTGAACTTAATTGCTACGATATCTTTTTTACTTTTGCTTAATTTTCTTCACTGGCAAGGTAAACATGTGGACTGAATGAGTGAGGCATGGGATGCTGGGTGGGCATTGGGTTGTGGTGTTTGCTGCGCCAACTAGTGGCAGTGACAGTGGTAGTCAAATTTTGACTCGCAATTCAAAACAAAAAATCGACCTAGTGACAACTCGCATCTCAGAAATCTCGTAAGTTGGTGCACTCATATGTCAAGGTTCCACTGTAGCTGCATGTCCTCTGAGCAATGGTGATATGGATCTACAGTTTCTATAAGGAGTTGAGCTATCAACTTCAGGCAAAGGCTGAGTGTCTACTTGCAGACTGTGTTGACATGGAAGTTTTTGTCCAAGTGCTGGTTGCACTAAATGGTATTTGAGAAGGTCATTTCCTACCCCAGGATTCTGTAATTTTGTAATTAAGATTGTTTAAATTCATCTAAACAACTAGCTATCAACTGAAAAGTTACTCCCAATTTGTAAGGTTTCCAGGTACACAGACCTATGATACCCCAGTTTACACACACTACTCTGGCACCCTAGACGTATACATCCTGTCTGAGACACGACATGACATAATTCTTCTCTCCAAAGTCATGGGGCAAACTAAGTTCAAATTGTGTCCCATTTTTATATTGCTATTTCTGTCTTCATGGTTGTTAGAGGTGGTGGGAGTAACTCTAACATGGTGGCCACACCCTTCATTCCTGCCATGTCTACATTTAATTCAGTGCTGCTCAAGAAAGAGGGAGGGATAGCAGGCATATAAATGAATATCTGTGGCTTCCCCCTCTGCTTTATCGTCTATCAGGTATACCCTACTTTAAAGGTTTCAAACTTGCAGGCATTGGGCAAGCCCAAAACAGATTAAAACGTCAATGGGTAATATTTAACGAAATAGATAAAAATACAATATAATGTCCATTTGTGGTTGTCTAAGTCAACATGCTGCCAACAGGGATCCTTTCTATTTGAGTTTGACACCACTGTCCTACCTGTTATCTTTTAATTGGCCCCACAAAAAAAACATGGTAGAGCAAGACTCTGCAAGTCATGTTGGGGTTCAGAGTTTCATTACAAAACAGTATTGGTCAGGATAATGTTATGTCTATATTGTACCAAGCCTTCAAACATTAGCACTGGGACTGGGAGAGAAGTAAAACAGGAGAAAGAACACTAGACTGGGTTCAAACCTTGCCTTCTAGAGTTTTAAGCAATTTGCTTAAAACTGCTCTAGACTTCAGCCTAAAATGAGGTGATCCTTTTTTGACTCTAAATACTAAATTAATCCAATAGCCACAGACATGAACTAACCTATCCAAGGCTACATACCTGATGAATATAGCAAAGTCAGTTCTATATTTAAAAAACAAAAACAAAAGATTGGGTTTTATCTCACTTAGACTGGGTGAGATACTCAGTGGGCCAATTTCATTACTGACTGGCAAGGGGGACTTTTGACTTGTTTTGTTTCCAACTTGGGCCCTTCCTTAGGCAAGTATCTGTCACCCCCTTTCTCATCTTGTCCTCCACTCCCTCCTCTTTTCCAGGGTCTCACCATACTAATACTAGGCTTAGTACCTGATTGACTTAACCCATTGCAATTCAGAACTCTAGAGCTTAAGAAATCTGTCAACTTCAGCCTCTCTGTTAGCTGGGATTACAGGCATGGGCCACTGTGCCCAGGTCTAAGCTTTTTGCACTGTATTCTACTTCCTAACTGGTTCTCTGGGTCTGTTTTCCTCCTCTGTCAAGCCCTGCCTCATCCATCTCATCCAGCTAACAGGAAGATAAAATGAGATAACAAGGTGACAGCAGTGTTATGAAAATGTAAAAGCCTTAGAGTCTAAAGCAGTTTCCCATGGTAGCAAATTAAATTCTCTTCCAGCAACCAAACCCTCGTCTCCCCTCCATCTCTGACAACTGATAAGAGGTCAGTGGAGACAAGATATCATTGAGGGAAGAAGTGAGACTTTTTCTTCGATACATGTGATAGAGAAGAGTTTTTCAGGTTTGTCAAAAGGTAGTAAATCTCTCTGGAAGGTGTGTGTGTGTGTGTGTGTGTGTGTGTGTGTGTGTAGAAGACTACAAGAGGAGAATCTTCTACAAAGAAGATTCTCTCTTATGGGACACTTACCTTTAAAACCTACAAATACAGACCTGACAGAGGCAGTCTGAAAGTAGGAGAGGGGCTTGTCCTAAAGTTCCTTAGAGATCTTGCAACTTTTTCAGACAGGGAAGGGAAAGGAAGAGAAGGAATAAACACTTATTAAGTGTATACTATTTGTTAAGTGTTTTATAAATAACTCATTTGATCCTCACAACTCTGTGAGGTGAATGCTCTTTTACAGGTGAGGAAACTGAGGTAGTCAGAGGTTAACTTACTTGCCCCAGGGTCACATAGCTAGTAACTGAGGCTGAACTTAAACTCAGGTCCTCCTGACTCCAGGCCCAGAGTTCCATCCACTACACCACATAGCTGCCCTCAATAATGACAACATCATCACGAAATGGTACTAGTCTGTCCTAGCCATGGCAGCCCATGGATTCATGCCCTGGATTAGTATTTGAATGGAAAAGCTCCAAGTTGTTACTGGAATGACTAAGTTATTCAATTAATTTTTCCAAAAGTATTTTATACTAGGAAGTAATTATTAAAGTTGTCATCATATAAGCCAGGGCTGGGGAACCTGCAGCTTCTAGACCATATGCAGCCCTATACGTCCTCAAGTACAGTCCTTTGACTGAATCCAAATTTCATAAAACAAATCCAAAGCCCTTAATAAAAAGATTTGTTCTGTAGAACTTAGACTCAGTCAAAAGGCTGCACTCAAGGATCTAGAAGGCCATAAGGCCTTGAGGCCACAGGTGCCCTTCCCCTGAAAGTAATCTAAATCTTCAATGGACCTCCACTATGTATAGAATAATTCCAAACTTCTTAGCTAAAAACCTTCATAATCTGGCACTAATCTACTTTTCTAGATTTATCTTCATTATTTTTCCACACAAAAACCTCTGCCTCAGCCAAAAAGAGCTGTTTTCACAGCCTTCTCTAAACATGTTGGGTGACAGCATTATCTACAGCAGAAAGAGCCTTGGACTTTGAGTCAGCAGATCAAGGCTCATTTACTATATGGCTCTGGATGTATACTAATGCCTGTGGCCTTTCATTTGTAAAATGTGAGCAACAACAGAGAACAGGCAAGATGGTGTAGGAGGAAGTAATTCAATCAGGACTGCAACAAGGATCTAAAGAAGAATGCCAGACGAAGTAGTGATTAGGAACTCAAAGGAGATAGTACAGTGAATCATCTTCATAGCTCATGATTACAAATTTGACCTATAGGCAAGTGACCAGAGCAGGAAGTGTGGAACAGGGATGGGCCAAGATCACAGATTCAGTGTCCAAAGCTTGAGTCAGGCCAGCAAGCAGCTCAGGGGCAGCCAGAGCTGAGCTCATTCAGCATCAGGCCTGAGACAATAACAAGAAATTGAGCAGAGGGGCCAGGTGGGTGGACTCAGCATTCAGAAATATTAAAACAATGTGAGGCAAACATTTTTTGACATAGTCAATGTGAGAATGTTTTACTAGCAGGTGTTTCCCCCTTTTTTGGCAGGGAGAAGTGGAAGGAGGGCAGGGAGTGGGAAGAAGATGATTGATGTTCATTAATTGAAAAAAATGTAATGCAATAAATACTTCTATTACCTCTCTAAATTTTTTAAAATGTATTTTATTGTCTTTTATTTTACATCAATTTTTTTACAAAAGAAAAAAACCTTTCTTCCCTTGTGGGAAAAAAAACCCAACCTTCCATACTTTTTGTCTGGAAAGTGCCACATAAATGTGAGCTATTGTTACTACCTTGTACCTTCTTATTGCTGTGCCTTTGCAAATGTACCTCAACCTGGAAGTCCTTCACTTTCTTCCTCAGCCTACTGTATTCTCCTCAATTTTCAAGAATCAGCTTAAGTGGGGTGGCTAGGTGGTGCAGTGAATAGAGCACCGGCCCTGGAGTCAGGAGAACCTGAGTTCAAATCTGGCCTCAGACGCTTAACACAAAAACTAGCCATGTGACCTTGGGCAAGTCACTTAACCCCAATTACCCTCCAAAAAGCAAAAAAAGAAAAAAAGAAGAATCAGCTTAAGTCTTAGCTCCTTCCATATGAAGCCTTCCCTGACCACCCAGGCAAAAAGTCCCTCCTTTGAACTCCTATAACATTTGTCTCTGCCACTCATTTGGTATATAATTCCTCATTTTATGGTTATTTTTAAAGCTACAGCATAGTGGCCAGAGAGCTGGTCTTGGAGCCATGAAAACCTATGTTTAAGTCCCATTCTGATACATGCTGCCTATGGGAATCTGAGCAAGTGACTACATAGGTACTTTAGAGCTTAAATCTTAATTTGCCAAGAAGATACCATTGGGTAGAGTTTCCTTATCAGGGAGATTCCTGTGTGAATGAAATCACAAGTAGAGTTCCATAACCTTTAAGGCATATAAGTCTAATCTCTCTAACTATAGTGTATGTACTCCTAAGAGTCAGGGACTAGGTTCATTAAAAAAACAAAACAAAAAAACAACCTCTTGTATCCCTCCTAGTATTACCATACATATTAACCATTTTATGAACTTGTTGACAAAAATCTAAAGCAAAGAATGTCTCATTTATTCCTTATAGAGTAATAGGCTAACTGTATGCTATATGGTCAGCCACCATCTCTAGACAGGAGTCAAAGACCCTTAGTAGTTTTTCATGCAAAACAGGAAAGGTCTAAATCACACATCCTTCCTAATATAATGGAAATAGAACTGTGGAGAAAGTCTGCCCATGGAAAAGATGACTAATATCAAACTTTTTTGATATGAGGATGAGCAAATTGCAAAGAAGCAAAACCAGAATGGTAGAAATAAAGTTCTAGGTTGACCTAGTTACTACAATAACGCTGCTACTAACCCATACGTGTCCATGTGAACTTCTTACGGATACTTTCTAGTATCTCTGACAGTGCCTAACTCACAGGACTCAAAAATTTGTGGGATGAATACTACCATCTATGTTCTATGATACTTTATAACCTTTCAAAGTTCAGTCACAAATATTAGCTAGTGTAATCCTCAGAACACTCCTATGGCATTAGCAAGGCAGATACCATCCCCATTATGTAGATGGGAAAACAGACACAGGAGCGGTTAAGTGATTTACCTAAGACTACCCTAAATTAACAGCTGAGAGTGGAGTGAAAACTTAAGCTTTCCTGACTTATAACATAATATTCTTTCTACTATACCACAATGACATCCCATATAAGCAGTGAGAAAGATAGAAGACTAGAGGCGGAAGGGGTACAACTACAAATACCATAGTTTTGATTAATTTTCTTCAAAATGTTTCCAAACCTATGTTACACTTATTAAATTTCCCTATACTGCTGCAGATAGCAAGCAACAGCAGTACTAAGGCCAAGTAACATGTTGTTGTCCAGTTGTTTCAATCATAGCCAACTCTTCATGACCCTATTTGGGGTTTTCTTGGCAAAGACATGGAAGTGGTTTCCTTCTCCAGCTCATTTTACAGTTAAGGAAACTGAGTCAAACTGGGTTAAGTGACTTGCCCAGGGTCACACAGCTAGTAAGTATCTGAGGCCAGATTTTAACTCAGGAAGATGAGTCTTTCTGACCCCAGGCCTGGCATTATCCAGCGCCACCTAGCTTCCCCTAAGAAACATGACCACCTGGATAAGAAGAGCATTATTTTGTTACACGAAGCTTCTGGCAGTGAAGCTTTCCTTCAAATGATCATCTTTATAAAACAGGCAGTTTTGTTGAAAGGGAACATTGAAACTAAGAAAGAAAAGTTAAGAAAGGACAACCATGAGAAAATTTACCGATCTGAAATTGCCAAAAAGAGAAGTCTGGGACCCAAACAATATTTGAGAAGGTGAGTAGGGAAAAGAATATTAGGAAATAGAGAAAAAACCCCAGAGTTTAATAAATGCTATTCTGTTTCTTGTAGCTTTACTGTGGGAATCTGATTAGTTTGGGGAGTCTAGTTATATAGAAATCATATTATGTATGTAATACTATGGCTTAAGTTAATTTCACCATTTAGGAGAAACTGAAACAAATGTTATATCTGGTTACTAAGATAAGGGAGTGTCTTCCAAAATAATTTATTTTGAAAGAGAAACTGGCTTAGGAACAAGCAGGCAAATGGAATGTGGGAAATCACAGTTATGGAAAAATTTGCGCTTATTTCAAATCTAACTATATAATCATACAGACCCCAATCCAAAATACTCTGCTACTAGCACTTCTTAGCCTGTCAATTTATGTACTGCTTCTTAAAAGTTGTATTTTCTTTTTTTTTTCCAAATTGATTCTGGGGAAATTAAAGGGCTGCAATTTACTTAACCTGAAATTTATTCCAAATATTCTAAAAGTAACTCTAACAGGCCAAATTGAGAATGACATTTGAGTTGCAGCAATCTGTTTCTGGATTAGAATTTGCTCTGTTGACTCTACTAACTATATGGAAATCGATGCCTTGATGTCTTCTACTAGGAAGCTCCAATAAGGCAGATGGCAAAACATTCCTCCTTTATTAATATAGAGCAATGGAAGGAGGGGGAGGGGAATAGTAGGGAAGGAGAAAGGAAGAATGTAGATAACACTTAATAGGGAAAGCTGAAAAGGGAAATAAGTTTTCTCCAAAAGTTAGGATTAAATAGAACCAAAAGATTATCATATAATTGATCTTGATGTGCAAATTCAAACAGCTTTGGGTTAAATAATTCAGCATATTATCCTGTGTCTAAAATAAATCTGGCCAGACCCTAAGGAAATCAGCAAGATAACATAAACACTTCACTGGATATTAATGTATTTACAATCTGCCAATATCTGTGTTTGCTTAGTGTGATAGGATGAGTATAGAACAGGTAGAAGAATGTACTGATATATATGTCTTACACACATATACCTATAGCTGCAAACAATGTAAATTAAACAGACTGGTATAACACCCAAGATTTTTTTTTAATCCTATCACATTTGAGGAATGTCGTGTAATGAAAGAATTTCAAGGTGCCTTCTATTAACAGTCAGAATAGTCAGAAGGCTTATTATATAGTGCTGTCATGCCCAAATTATCTACAGCAACATAGGTGCCACAACTATATAAAGATATGACAGGAGTGGGATTTAGCAGAGAAGGTACAGGCCTGGGAAGTTCCTTTGGTCACCAATTCAGTGTCTTCACAGTTATCATTAACCTTAATTCTTCACTGTATAATGGGTAGATGCTTCAGTTTTAGGCCTAGAGAAAAATGACACAAGGTAATTTTTGGCAAAACTTTTGAGACTTCAGTTGTCATTCTTGTGTGGGGTCCTAATAAGATGGGGTTGAGAGAGAAGAGCCTGGTTTTTTTGTCCTGTTTTCTTCATCATCTCTTTTTGATGTACTTTTTCACCAAAAGTGTTTCAAATTTTCTACTTTCCTATTTGCTTCTTTTATTCAAATTGGTTCTGCTTTGCCCTTTGGTGGGCAAGTGCTGATTAGCCTAGTTGGTTAAAGCTCTTTATTAATGAGGTCATAAGTTGCTAGTCCACTTTGGTCAATTTTGTTCATCTCTGCTGACAGACAATACCCCCATCTTTGGTCAGTTCTTGTAAATGAATGCTATGGGTGACAAGGAAAATCAGGCGAAGGATGGAAAGTGGATGAAATCAAATGCAAATAAATCACTACAGAAAAGGTAACTGAGACACATGTTCTACTCACAGCGGGCCAACAGTATCTTCAAATAAAAAACACAGCATCCATACAGAAAGCCCAATAGAACTTCTAACAATAGCTGACTTTTATTTAACACTTAAAGGTTTAGGACACCCTTTATACATTGTCTTGTTTGATCTTCACAGTAAGCCTATTACACAGATACTCCAGGCATTAAGATTCCTGTTTTACAAATGAAGAAACTGGAGCCCTTGGTTACACACCTAGACAGAGCCAGAAGCACAAACTGAAATTCTCTGCAGACTTCAAGCCCAACACTCGCCCTTATACCACACCCTGCTCCTAAGCACTGCCAGGGCCTTGTTAATTTACAATATCCTTCCACTAAGCAGAGAACAGGAAGGTATATTGTTTAAAGGGGTCTAAGAAAGGCTGTCCCTATTATTTCCTTTGTAACTCCCTACAGCACCTGCAACATTGCTTTGTAAGCAACAGACACTCAGTACAAATTGACTGACAAAAGAAAGTCTAGTTCTATTAGAATCACAGCTGTTTTCAATTCAGCTGACTCAGTATTTCCCATCAGAAGTTGCTTTCAATCCCTTCTGATCGCAGTTGGTTTATGTGCATGTAAAGGGATAGGGGCAAAGCATACACAGCCGTCCTCTGTAATGAAAGCTAACTGGGACCACACATACCAACCTGAATCACTATCAACACTAATTCAGCAGCAATCCCCTAGCTACCACCTTTGAGCTCCTTAGGTTTTGATGTATATGCTAGGGAAAGCCAGCTTCCTGGTGCAAGATCCAAAAATCTAGGCTATTTATTCTAGTCACAAAAACAGAAAGGGAGCCAAAGGACATGGTCAGAAACATACAGAACAACCCAAAGGACAGAATGAAGTCAGGCCACTGAACTTTTGGCTAACTACCAGAGTGCAACAGATCAACTGTATAATCAAATCTGAGTCAATCTGCTTCTCTCATTAGCTGATACAGCAGGGGTGAGGGAGAACGAAAACTTGTGGGGGAGGGGGGTGAACTTACAGAAAGAATAACCTTGAGCTATTTCTCTACAACAGAATGTATGTACTAAAATCAGAGACCTCAAATTTTAGAGCTAGAAGGAACTGTAGCGATCATCTGGTCTGACATATTTTATAGACAAAGAAACTCAATGATACTTGTCTCAAATCAAGATTTGGGCCTTTATCAAGCCTTGTAAAAACTGAAAAAGATACACAATTCATTTTCCCTGAGAGCTTCCCATTAACATCTCTTTGTAAAAAAAAAAAAAATGCCCCAAATTTAGACATTATGAAGTTAGAGCTGGATTCTCTCAACTGGTTTCACATTTTAAAACCAATATAGTTAGATAAAAGGAGTCTTTCATGTCTTTAACCTGTATGTATGTTTTAACAGAACTGGGGTGCCCTCTTGTGGCCAAATATAAAAATCAACAGCTGAAGTTTTATTTTAATGTGGGAACTCACAGCTTTGATTTTTTAAAATGGGTGAACATTTATTTATATGGCGCTTCACATTTATGAAACCACTGTACATATACTGTCATGCGATTTGCAACATATCTCGAATGCATCCCCCTTCTCTCCTCTGACACTATCAATACTGGAGAAAGACCCTCATCATCTCATGCCCCAGATTATTGCAATACCAAACTGGTGGGTCAGCCTGCCTCAAGTCTCTCTACTCCAACCCATCCTCCATTCAGTCACTGATGTGATTTTTCCAAAGCATAGGTCCCAGCCACGTCAGCCCCTATTCAAACTAGTGGCTCCCTTTTACCTCCAGGAGCAAATACAAAATGCTCTGGGCATTCAAAGCTCTCCATAACCTAACTTCCTCCTAACTTTATGGTCTTACGCCTTACTCCCTGCCACGGGCTGTTCGATGCAGTAACACTAGCCTTCTGGCTAGTTCCAGGAATGAGATCCTCCATCACGCTGCTCTAGGCGTTTTCACTGGCTGTCTCCCATGCCTGAAATGCTCCTCCTCATCTCTGCCTCCTGGCTTCCTGGCTTTCTTTACATCCCAACTAAAATTGCATCTTCTGCAGGAAGCCTTTCCCACCTCCTCTTAATTCTAGTGGCTTCCTATTTATCCTGCATATGGTGTTTGTACATATTTGTTTGTTGTCTTACTGTTAGATTGTGAGCTCGAGGATTGTCTTTTGCTCTCTTTGTATCCCCAGTGCTTAGCACAATGTTTGGCACATAGTAGTGGGTGCTTAATAAATGTTTACTGATTGATCAATGTGATTCTTAACAACACTGTGAGATAACTGGATTGTTCCCATTTGGTGAGGGAGAAAAGTCGATGTTCAGAGAAGTTAAGTTTCTATCAAGGACACAAGCTAATTATTATCAATATCAAAGTAGCAGAGCTTAGACTCAAACCAAGGTGTCATTTTTCTACATTAGAAAATACAAAAATCCTAATCATTCTAGCACTGTTCTGAGAAATCTAAAGAAGGTTGAAGTAAGTATTTTGAGAGGAAAGCTAAAAGTTGCAAAAACAAGATGATAATGGGGAAAATATTAAGCTTGGAATTATTGCTACTATTAAAATATCTGTTAATCCACTTATCTGGGGTGGAGTTCAAACAGAAAGGAAGTGTGTAATAGAAAAAAAACACCATCAGAAGGCTTCAAATCCTAGCCCAGATACTTAAACTGGCTATGCAAACCTAGGTAAGTTACTTGACTTCTCTGAAACTCTTCTGTTTCCTCACCTATAAAATGGATTATCTCACATGGTGACTGTGAGAAAAACATTTTGCAAGTCTTCAAAAGCCTTATATGTGGGGGCAGCTCTATAGGTGGGGAAGGGGAAGGAGAAAGGGAAAGGATACTGGGGAAATTTTCAGTCATGTTGGAAAAGAAAAAGAGAATAAAAAATTTTATTGAAAAAAAAAGTTACTAGAGTCCCATCCTATCTGAGTAAAGGGAATGGAACTGAAGGAGCACTTCTCTGCATGAATGGTTCAATGACACAGCCTTCTTACATAAATAAACAGAAAAAAATAAAAAGATGGAGGTAGTTTTACTCTAACCCAACATGGGTATTCCCCAAAAGCACTGCTATGTAAAATGGTGAAAAAAAAAAAAACCACGGAAGAAAACGGGGTTAAGGATCGTACTCTCAAAAACTTTG
Source organism: Pseudochirops corinnae (assembly GCA_028646515.1). Taxonomy (NCBI): domain Eukaryota; kingdom Metazoa; phylum Chordata; class Mammalia; order Diprotodontia; family Pseudocheiridae; genus Pseudochirops; species Pseudochirops corinnae. Next base: position 247,522,596 of record CM053587.1, read on the forward strand.
ACATAACTTATAAAAGATAGGAACCTAATAAAAATAGTAGGACAGTTTAATACATATAAAATGATGAATAAATACAGAAATCCTGCGCTGGGCTGCTGCTGCCCTTGCCCTTCCCTACACCCTCCCATGCAAGGTATGAGGGCTGGGAGTGTTACAACTAGCCCTCTTCAGACCCTTGCTCCTACTGCATCAGAAAATATACAATGAACATATAGCACTTCACTTTGAAAAAGGCCAGAAGTTTGCTTGTGGAAGCGAGAGTTGGAAAGGTTGCAACTTCTGAGTTACTGTGAAGTGGTGTAGTCTTCAGAGTTCCCTCACTGTTTCTCGAGTAAGAACTTGACATTTGTATCATGTTCAAAATATTCCCTAATACACTGCTTGTGTTGGAACAACCTCCTGTTTCTGCAATATGTATTATAGCAGAACTGAATTTGCAAAAAAACATCCACATTCTATGTATATAAACCTGCATGACTGTGTGTATGGATGGAGGGATGGATGGTCACACACAATGTTATTCTTGCATAGTACTACTGTGTCTTCAGAGTACACAGGTATAGGGATATCAAAATTCTGAAATTAAACCCAATGAATAAGAAATCATTTGAATACTTGGATGACAGATCTGACAACAGAATAAGTCAATGCCAAAAACGTGGGAGCATTTAAAACAAAAGGGGTGACATCCTATTTACTACGACAATATCAACTTTAGAACCTTTGTATAACTCCAAATGCCATCAAACTGCTCACCTACTTCCAAGGAAATGTAAAGAAAGCAAAAATAGAACCTTGAAGAGCAAATAAATTTACAAGATAAGGAAATACCATTTTTGCAGTCCCTGAGGCTAAGTTGATACCTAACTGCTCAGATGGGGAAGACTATAAGTTATGCAGAGAAAAAAAATCTCTAAAATGAAGATGAAGGTGACACCAAGAAGGCTCTGCATCACCAAAAATGCAGTCCAGATAAACTGACAGGGTATGTGAATCAGAATGCCTGACAGCTGCAAGCTGCTGAGAACACTAACCTAAAAAGAAGCACCAGGAGTCCATGACTGCCTTGATGGTACTTATCACATCTTCTTGTGCATGGCACCCACTCCAGCACCTAGAGGAGAATTTTGTATGCAGCAGTTTCTCAAAACTCATTGGCTGAAATTTTCAAAATCAGTACACAAATCAAACCATCCTAGTGAAATATTTGAAGCACTGTAGGGTAATCTTTCACGTGAAGCTCGTAGGGTAATTATTTCTGTTGCTCTTTGTAGGACCCTGTAATGAACTTAACTAAAGATAATTAGGTCACCTATGAGCAAAGACAATTGATATAGAAAACCCAAGAATTGTCTTTCAGCTCTAGAATCTAAAATGGAGTAAAATATAAATCACAGGGGGGAAAAAAAACAGGTGACAGAAAGGCTTGATATCACACTAATAACAACAGGCTAAAATGATGAACTACAGTGGTAATAAAAACACTACCACCTCAAAGAAAAAAAATCATCTTTTCAATATTTAAGTTTGAAGGGTTTTTCCTTTTACAAAATGTCCATTATTAAATTTTTTAAAAGTTTCTTCTAAATACTAAGCCACATTGTTTCTTTTAAGTGCAGTTTTCTATAGGACAATACAGTCATCAGGCTTCAGGAAAAAAAAACTGAAAGGGATCCCTTTATAACTAATAAAAAGTCAAGACTTTTTAATGACTTGAAAATAACTCAATTGACTGAAGGTACATAGTTTTGCTGGACTTTATTCAAAATTAGACCTAGCTCTCAATCATTTAAGAATACCAAAAGTTTGGTGACCAGATACAAACACCCAAATGTTTTGAAAAATGAATTCTAACATCACATTGTGTGTTGAGGCAAATTTGGCACCGTCAGATCATCTGTGGAAAGCAAACACAAACTGAATAGAAGGCAGCTTGCCCCCTACAGCATGCAACAAATACCTCAAAGTGGTACAGCAGCAGCTAGTCAGCAGTGATCTCAGTTACTGAACTCTCCTACCAACGTTTGGAGAAGTTATACACACCACCACACACCTTTGCACAGGTACTTTTATTTTTGCCTGTGGGTGTTGACAGTGCTCATAGATTATTGTTGGAAATATTCAGAATACACATACCTGAATATTGTCACTTTTTTTTACATCACAATTCAATAACCATTTAACAGTTACAGCTACTAAATATAGGGAACAAAACGGTACAAATGTTTACACTTTTTCCTTGTAAACAAGGTCTTTGTGAACAATAGTAATGAGTTTACTGAAAGCATACCACTACAACAATGAAGAAAAAACTTTTTTTTAAATATACTAATCTGTTTATAAATAAACTCTGATTTTTTTCAGTACACATTTACAGACCTGATCAATAAAAAGCAACAACACATATACTCCTCTTTGAAAAGAAAATATCAAGAGATGGACCACTATTGGAAAATTCACCTAAGGAAAGGGAATAAGAAGCAAGCATTGGAATAATAGAGAGTTAAAAGTATAGGCATACTTCAACCTCATTTCTGTTCATGTACATCACCACTAGGATAGGACTGTCAGTATTGGGGACCATTTTTACTTGAATTCCAGTAGATTGCAATCAATCTTGTAGTACACATAGGGATAATATTCCTGTTGACTGAGATTTAAGCCTGGAATATCCATGGGAGCCTACAGAAAAATTAAAAAAAAATTAAAGTTAACACTTTTAAAAACAGAAATATAACAATACTCTCTTGTATTTCTTCTGTAAATACAATTTTTACTTTCAATAAAGACTTCACTTACTATATATGAATGCCACATGATATTCATTGCTGACATGTTTAAGTAGCATAAGAAACTTAAGTGACATACTTTGGCCAATTCTATAATGCAGCACTTAACTTTCTGATTTACTTCTAAGAGAAACAGTTTGGTTTAAGAGCTATTGAGAGTTGAACATGGGTGTGAAAAAGAAAGACCTAGATTCAAATCCCACTTCTGACATATACTAACTGGGTGATGAAGGGCAAATCTCTGAGCCTCATACAACTCCTTAAGACTGTAAGATATAAGTGGGATGCAAACTTGCACTTAGAGGAAGAAGGCTCCCACTCTGACAAATCTACAGGGCCATGATGTGTTGATTTTTTTCCTAATATGAAAAACTACAGTTATCAATCAACATAATAGCAATGTTTAAGGTACTACCACAGTAACATCAAAAGAGAAAACAAAGAAATAAAATCAACTAGTTTCAATTTTTAAAAAGAAATATGTATTTCTAAGGGCCATTCCAGTTCTATGCAATGAATATGATGGTCAAAAATCTTTCCCTTTCATATGATTTTCAAAACAGAGGGGGAAATGGTTCATTTAAAAATGCTGGCTTGCAGACACAATACTGTTTTGTTTTGATTTCTAAGAATCACAAAAGAATCTACATCAGGCAGTAAATGGAACAAAAAAAATAACTGCTTATTTGCCTATTCTTTGCAATTCACAAATTTTATACAATTTGCACTACTGGGATTTCAGTATTCTCTTAATTACCACACTTACCAGGGGGTTATAAACATCTGATCATACACTAAGATTATGACTAGTTTTTTCAAAAGTCTAAGCAGCAAAAGATAGAATTCAACAGTATACAGAGGGTAAAGGCTTTATTATACTTGAATCAAGGCAGAACAACATAAAGCACTTTATATCAAAGACAACACACTCCAATGCTCAACATGACACAATAGTTCTTGAAGTGTTGCCAATATATCTTTAAGCATGGGCCAAGATGGGGAGTAGAAGCACAGACTTAGCGTGAGCTCCCACTCCAATTACTTCTAATACATGAAAAAAAAACTACTCTAAACAAACTTTAGAGCTATAGAACCTACAAAGAGACAGAGAGAAACAAATCTCCTGCTGAAGGCAGCCTGGCAGGAGGACAGGAAGGGTCTATTGCACTGAGTGTCCAGAGCAGACCTCAGGAGAGTAAATCACCCGCAGGTGTGGTGGTTCCCAGACTTCTTAACCCATGAATGCCAAAGACAAAGTAAAAGGTCAATTCCAACTCTGCTGGAACTGGGAGAGGGGCGGGGGGGAAGCAGGGCAGCAGCTACAAAAATCCCAGCAATTTGGGACAAAGCTGTCTCCATTCTGGAAGCAGAATTCTTCTATCTTAGCAAAGAGCTCAGAAGTCAAGTAATTGACTGCCAACATGAGCAAACAGAGGAAGCCCAAACAGATGATAGAATCCTTTTTTGGAGACAAAAAGGATCAAGGCATAGAGTGGGAGGAAGATAGCAAAGTCAGAACTCCTAAATCAAAAGCCTCCAAGAAAAATATGAACTGGTTACAGGCCACAGAGGAGCTCAAGAAGGATTTTGAAAATCAAGTAAGAGAAGTAGAGGAAAAATTGGGAAGAGAAATGAGGATGCCTGCTAAAGGAGACCCAAAAATACACTAAAGAAAATAACACCTTAAAAAAATAGACTAACTCAAATGTTAAAAGAGGCCCAAAAAGCTACTGAGGAGAAGAATGCCTTAAAAAGCCAAATTCGCCAGATGGAAAAGGAATTTCAAAAACTCACTGAAGAGAATAACTCCTTCAAAATTAGATCAGAGCAACTGGAAGCTAATGACTTTATGAGAAATGAAGATACTATAAAACAGATCCAAACAAATGAAAAAAAATAAAAGGCAACAGGAAATATTTCACTGGAAAAACCACTGACCTGAAAAATACATCCAGGAGGGATAATTTAAAAATTACTGGACTACCTGAAAGCCATGATCAAAAAAAAAAAAAACCCTAGAAATCATCCTTCAAGAAATTCTCAAGCAAAACTGCCCTGATATTCTAGAACAAGAGGGCAAAATAGAAATTGAAAGAATTCACCAATCGCCTCTTGAAAAAGATCCCAAAAAGAAAACTCCTAGGAATATTAGAGCCAAA
>CM053587.1:247528043-247543680 GCA_028646515.1 Pseudochirops corinnae
GACTCAGTCTTCTGGTATTTAAATGAATGCACTATCTATATTTCTTATGTAGAGAGCCTGTTCCATTTTGTGATTAATAACTATATCAGCATATTTATAGTTACTGTAGGCATTGTGAATACTGCATTGCTGATACACAGGTTCTGGAGGCAACTTTGCAAAGGTACTGAGTTAGAAGATGAGGTATTATGTGTGAGGAACAGCAAGAGCATTCATGATAGGGGCTCAATAAATCTTTGAGAGGAAATGTGATGTCATGGAATCAGTGCTCAGCTTTGGAGTCAGGAAAACCCCGTGTCCAAATCTTGACTGGGGTACCTGCTAGCTGTGTGATTAGAAGTAGTTCATTTAACTTGTGGATATATATAAACAAGACAGAGGTGGCAGGGGGGCAGCTCAAAGTGGAGAAAGTATATCAGCCAAAGGCAGTTATCAAGGTGAGAAAATCTTTCCATCCAACCCCTTTTTGTTGCTCCTATGGCACATACATAAGATTAGGAACTGGTAGAGAAAATAATTTTTTGTCATCATCTTTTAGTGACAGTAATTCATAATCATAAATGTATCTAATAAATGCTTATTGAACTGAATTGAATCACTGTACCTTAAATGCCTTCTAGAGCTCTCGAGCATTTTCACATACATTATTCTCTTAAACTTAGGTGAAATAAGAACTAGCAGAGGAACAGATATTAATAGCCCCATTTTATAAATTTAGAAGCCGTTGTATCCAAAGGGTAAGTAGCCCAAGCTTACACAATTTATTTTTATTTTAATTTTTTTTTGCAGGAGGAAAGGCAGGGCAATTGGGGTTAAGTGACTTGCCCAAAGTCACATGGCTAGTAGGTGGTAAGTGTCTGAGGCTGGATTTGAACTCAGGTCCTCTTGACTCCAGGACTGGTGCTCTATTCACTGCACCACCTAGCCTCCCCAAGCTTACACAATTTAGCAGAGGAAGTTATCCTTTCCCATACTGAGGGGGTTAGGAACATACCGCCTCCTTGATTTGGAAAATCCTTATAAAATTTTTTGGCCCTTCTTTTATACCAGAGAAGAAATCTGAATTATTATGGTATGAAAAGATAAAATATGTTGATGTCATGCAATACTATACACATATTTTGTGCATTTCTGAGTTTCTAATTTTTTTTCTGTGTTGTCTGCAACTTCTACAAAACTCCCCCCAAATTCCTTTTTAATTTCTTATGTTAATCCATGATTTATCAAAACTGTAAAGGGGAAAGTTGAGATATGGAAGTGATAACTGTACTTCATTGTAACGGGACCTGGGTTTGAATCCTTGCTCTGTTATTTATCATCTGGGTTTACCTTGGGCAAAACACTTCACAGCCTCCATTCCTTCATCTGTAAAATGAAGGTGTTAGACTAGACTACCTCTCAGGTCAACTAATCAACAGTCTATTAAACACATAATCAATCATTCAAATATTTGTTAAGTACCTACTATGTTCCAGGCACTGTTAAGGGCTGAAGACACAAAGAAAGGAAAAAAGAGTCCCTGCCCTTAAGGAACTCTCATTCTAATGAGAAGAACAATGTGTAAATAAGTAGGTAGATGCAAGATATCTATGAAGGAGATGAAAAATACACAGCCCCCTATGGTGTGCCAGATACCATTTTAGGCCCTAGTGATATAAAGACAACAATGAAATTAGTGCTTGCCCTCAGGGAGCTTGTATTCTACTGGGAGAAATGTCCCTTCCATCACAAAATCCTTAAGTCCAGATACTCAGAGGCACATACTGTTAATATTACTTTGGTGTAATATTTTCTCCTTTTCAAATAACCTTTGGTGCTGATGTAAAATTGTAATCAGTTATTGTCTATGATGATTAGTATCTATGTCATTGCTTTTTATGTTTTTTTCTTTAAATGCAATTTGCCTGTGTCTCCTCCCTTTGTCATCCTGGCAGTCTCAGATAATAAGAAGAAAAGTAGAGCCATTTGCTAAGTCCCCTCCACCCCCAGATATGATTATAAGCTCAGAACTCATGCTAAAGTGATTCCCAATTTCCAGTCCCTGGAAGAAATGTAAACAGAGTTTTTCACAGTAAACATAAAGATGATGAAGCAGCCTGGGTGTGGTGTGTTCCCAGAATTATTCATGGGGAAGCCTACGCTATGGAAGGGGGATGTACAGCCAGCCCACTGATGAAAGGTGCTTATTCTGAATCATGACTCTTCTGTAGAGATGAGAGGGTTGTGATTCACATGTGTCAAGGCTGATGGAAATATTAAGGGCTCCATTCTTAAAGAGAAAGAATAGACATCCTCATTGTCTTCAGATATTTCATTTCTTAAAAAAAAAAAAGTCATTCCTTCTCCTTCCCACTGATTCAGTGAGTAAGCCTCCAATTATGGACTGAATTAAATTAAATCCATGATCAGAACAGGGTGTTAGCAATTTTCAGTGTCTGCTGAGTGAAGAGAGAACCTGATTCTACATTTGTTATTCAATCCTCAATCCTACCAAGCCAGGAAAGGTCAAGAGAAATCTTCTGGAATAACCTCTACAAGGGATAGTGACCTCCCTGCTCTTTGTCTCAAGAATCAAAGAAGAGGAAATGAGTTTAGGTTGAAACGTGATAGATAAAAACAGACTTATCATTATTGCTGTTCAGTCATTCTTCAGTTGTGTTTGACTCTCTGTGACCCTATTTTAGGGTTTTCTTGACAAAGATGCTATAGCGGTTTGCCATTTATTTCTCCAGTTCATGTGACAGATGAAGAACTGACGCAAACAGGGTTAAGTGACTTGTCCAGGATCACACAGCTGTTAAGTGTCTTGAGGCCTGATTTTAACTCAGAAAAACAAGTCTTCCCAACCTTCAGGCCCAGTGTACTCTCCACTGCACCATCTAACTGCCCAGGCATATCATGGTGATTAAAAGTCAGGGTAATTATAAAAAGACATTAGAAGGTCTTTGAAAATTGATCATTTTCTCTTCTATCTGGCATATGGCTCTTAAACGAGGTGGGAAGACTAGATGACCTCTTAAGAACTCATAGGACACAGGAACACCTCAAGCACCACCTTTTGTAGGAGGTCTTTACCATCTTTGTCAGTCTCCTCAACCAACCCAATGAATCCTTGCCCCTAAAATAATCTCTATCTATTCTTCTACTTGGCATGTACCTTGTATATGCCAATTTATATACATGTTGTTTTCTCTATATGAATGTAAACTCCTTGAGGGCAGGGACTATTTTTTTTCCCTTTCTTTGTATTCCCCATTATTTAGTAAATACTTAAGAAATGTTTATTGATTGATTGACTTAAGGGTCCCCTAAATCTAACCATTTTTAATGGTTAAAAAAAATAATCTTAGGTTCAGTTCCCACCTAGAAGGAGCCAAATCCAACACCAGGGCCTTTATTTTCATGAAACTTTCCCTAATCCTCAACTGTTCTCAGTTTGACTTGGCTCCAGCTAGCCTACTGGTGGTAAGTGGATAGAGAGCCAGGCCTGGAGTCAGGAAGACTCATGTTCCTGAGTTCAAATCTGGCCTCAGACACTTACTAGCTGTATGACCATAGACAATCACTTAACCCTGTTTGCCTCAGTTTCCTCATCTGTAAAATGAACTGGAGAAGGAAATGGCAAACCACTCCAGTATCTTTGCCAAGAAAATCCCAAATGGAGTCATGGAGAGTTGAACACAACTGAACAACAGCAAGAAAGTCCCCGATAGTTTAGGTAAAATACTGGAACAAAATGAGATACTTGTAGGTTATTCAGCAGATAACAAAAAAATATATTTAACTTAACTATAGTGGGAGACAGATATTCGACAAGAATAGTCATTGAGGACACTTTGAGTTGATTCAATTTAATAAATCTCCCTTACTTCAGTTACCCATCCTGATCTCCTGGAGATCCTCTTTGTTGCTTTATACTCAGGGAATGAGGAAATGATGTCAAAGGTCTGAACCTTTAGTCCTCCAACACAACCAAGTCTTTAGGATGGTCTCTGGGCTTTCTAAGGAAAAATTAGATTGACTTACATGGGGGAGGAGGATAGGGTTAGGATATTACTTCTCCTCCACCCAGCAGTAAGTAAACTTTTCCTCAGATCTTTTATAGCAGAGTTGTCAAATACTCAGCCACAACATCCCCTCTGTTCTCATTAAAATGTAATTGGAAAATATTTAGCAAAATAAATAAAAATATAATGGAACATAGATAATGTTAATATGTGGTTTTCTAAGGCAAGACAGGGATCCTTATTATGGTTTAGTGGGCCTTGTTTCTATTTGCATTTGGCACCGCTGTTTTACAGGGCTTCATTTGTACCTCTCCTATTCATTTATAGAAATATTCCCTTTTACATTATGGTTATTTGTGTCTATATCCTTCCTGCTCTTATTTATCATTATATTTATATTATATTACATATTATTATATATAACCCTAATTCAGTGCCTTGCCCATAGCAGGAGGTTAATAAATGGTTGTTGAATTGAAGTCCATGATAGGAGAGACAGCTGCCCCCTTCCCTGCAATAAACTCAGAACAGAGTAAGCTCAGTAAATGAGATGTACCTGGACTTGTGAGTAAGGTAATTCTATGTCAAGCGATCAACCAACAAAGAATTTACCACCTAGCTGGGGGAATCAAAGCTTATAGCCTGGGGTGCAGTGAAAAGAACATAATTAATCAATCAACATTTATTAAGTACCTACTATGTGCCAGGCACAGTGCTAAATTAGAAGACTTTGGACTGAATCCTAGCTTTGACAATTCCTGACTGTGTGACCATGAGCTTTATTTAGTCTTTCTGAGCTCTAAACTTCACCTGTAAGATGCAGCCATGAATTCGTTACCCGCTTCACAGGGCTGCTGCAAGAAAAGTCCTTTGCCAAACCTTAAGACATTGCATAAATGTGAGTTATTGTTGTCATCACCAAAGACTGCCTTCCTAGCTTGAAGCTTGTGCCTTAGGATGACTGCAGGGAAAGCTCTGGGCCCACACACCTCTGCACCAGCTAGCAGAGCCTGGGGCCATATTTGGACAACAGACTGCTCTCTCTGCAGCCTGAGGGGGCCCCATCACACCCTAGAGGTCACTTGCATAAACCACAGGCAGGTGAGACACAACAGACTCCTATCTTGGGGTCTCCTTTCCCCCAAACACAAATATATAGGACTAATGTCATTATCTCTGAAGGAAATTCCAGGGATTTATGATAGCTCACATACAAAGAGGGAATATAATGGAATCCCTAGACTGGGGTAGGGAACCTGAAGCCTCGAGGCCACATGTGACCTTCTAGGTCCTTGGGTTCGGCCTTTTGACTAAGTTCAAGTTTTATAGAACAAATCCTTTTATTAAGGAGATTTGTTCTGTGAAGTTTGAATGCAGTCAAAGGGCCATACTTGAGGACCTAGAGGGCCACATGTGGCCTCAAGGTTGCAGGTTTCCCACCCCTGCAACTATATCATCATCATCCCTGAATCTATAACTGAGCCCCAGTTTTATAAGAGTTAGGTCCACTGCTGTGATATCATTTAGTCATTCTGTCTTCCCTAGAATTAAGTGGGCTAGTCTGATGATCCCAGCATTAATTCTCAGATTGCTACTTTAAGAAGCAGAGTCTTAGTGCTATTGAATAATTGGGCACAGCTGCTCATAAAATGCTTAACTGTTATTAAAAAGACTCAGTCAAAAAACTGCCAGGCTGATAAGATTATTTCCTGAGTTTATTTCTGAATTCTCATTTTATGAATCGTTATTATAAATAATAGCTCAAATTTTTTATTGCACTTTAAAAGTCATTAAGCACTTTTCTCACAAGGCTTTGAGTTCAAGTATGGTTCCCCTGTTGCAGATTAGAAACTGAGACCCAGAGAGGATGACTAATTTACTGGTGGTCAAAGACTAGGACTCAAACCCAAGTCTCAAGGCACCAAGCACAGAACACTTTCTAATATCATGGGCCTGAATGGAAAATTCCATCTAAGTTTTGTATGCTGTATGTATGTTGGATGTTGGTAACATTTGGAACATTTGGAAACATTTGGAAAGTTCCTACTTGTGCAAAGCATGGTTCTAGGTCTTGGGGAAACAAAGCTAAAAGCTAAAATGGTACCGGCCCTCAGAAAGCCTACATTCTATCAGATGATACAACGTATAAAAGAGTTAAGTAAATACAAGATTATTTGGAGAGCCAAAGGGTATTGACAGCTGGGGAATCAAGGAAGGCTTCATAGACAAGGTGGCACCTCAGTTTAATCTTAAAGGAAAACCCAGATTCTGAGAGTCAAATGTAGATGAGGAAACAAAGCACTCCAGGAGGCAACAGGCAGTCAATAAGCATTTATTAGATGTTTATTATGTGCCAGGGCAGCTAGGTGGCACAGAGCACTGAAACCTGAAGTCAGGAAATTTCATCTTCCAGAGTTCAAATCTGGCTTCGGACACTTCCCAGCTGTGTGACCCTGAGCAAGTCATTTAATTCTGTTTGCCTCAGTTTCCTCATCTGTTAAATGAGCTGGAAAAGGAAATGGCAAACGACTCTAGTATCTTTGCCAAGAAAATTCCAAAATGGGGTCACCGAGGGTTGAGACGACTGAACAACAGCAGTAAATATTATGTAAAAGACACTGTGTTAAGCACTGGGCACACGAACACGAAGAAAAAGAAAAACAGTCCCTGACCTCAAAGACGCATTCTAATGGAGGAAGGAAGAGAGCACACAAGAGGGAGCTGAAGAGTGAAGGGGGACTGTAGAAAGTCATCAAGTCAGTCAGTCAGTCAGTCAACACTGATTAAGTGACTACTGTAGGCCATGCCCTGTCCAGAGATGTGGTGACAAAGTCTGTCAAGTCCGAAGCACAGCTGGGAGAGGAATGAAGCATGGGCCTATCCTCAGAATGGAGACCCAGAGAAAGAACTCACCAATGGGACATTTCAGGGTGTGAAGGCACAAGGTACCAAGGGAAATTACATGGTGAGAACTTCTAGGGCTAGGGAACAACTTATGTGAATGCATAGTTGTTATTGTTTGTCCTTCATTCTCGAAGAGGACCATGACATCAAGAAAGCGATGCCATGACTTGCAAGTGAATCCAATTTAAGTGAGAGAGAGCTATGCAAAGTCACCAGTCTCTCTCCTCTTGAGTTATCTGGGTCCAGCGACAAAAATATAGATCAGGATGACTGGAGATGGCCCCCAAATGCATAAAGATGGCAGGTGGAATGCCAAATAATGGATGTGTCAGGGGGAATAATATGACTTGATTAAAAAGGTAAGTTCAAGGCATATTGTAAAGGACCTTAAACACCAGGTTGAGAAGTTTTATTTATTTTAGTAACAAATGAGAGTCATTGAAGCTTTTTGAGCAGAGCAAGGACATGGGTATTGCTGGACTAAGGAAAACTATTTTCTTAGTCGTATAGAAGATTAATAGGAGAGGGCAAAGACTAAAAGCAGGGGAATGAATGAAAAGCCTATCACCATAGACCAGATAAAAGTCAACAAAGGCTTGACCCAAGGTTGTGACCTTGTTAGTGGGGGAAAGGAAACAAATGTGAGTGATGTTGAGGAAGATGAATCAGCAGGAGGCAGCATCCTGTAGTGAAAAGAGTGTTTCTGGGTTTTGAGTAAAAGAATTTGGGTTCAAATTCTGGCTTATTACTTGTAAGTAGCTTGTACTACACACTTACTACTTGTGTGAAATTGAGTAAGTCACATACTCTCTTTGGGATTCAGTTTCCTCAGCTGTAAAATGAGTGGGTTTGGATTAGATTACCTTCAAAGTTCCTTCCAGATCTAAATCTATGATCCATATAGCAACTGATTTAATATGCAAAAGAGAGACAGAGACACAGAGACAGACAGAGTCATATTGTTGTTTGTCTTTCATTCTCAGAGGACCAATGACATCAGGAGGGTGATATCTTCACTTTCAAGTGAATTGGATTGAAGTGAGGCAGAGCTGTGTAGTTATCAACCTTAGTCTCTCCTCCAGAATCATCAGTCCAGCAGCAAGACATAGGTCAGGATGACTAGAGATGATCCCAGATGCAATGGCAGACCTTGGTCTTTTATAACAGTCAGACATGGACTTGGAGGAAAGGATCTAAATGACACCAAAGGTGTATCTTAGGGCATTAGGAAGATGGTGGTACCATCAACAAAAATAGGGAAGTTTGGGTGAAATGTGGATTTCTCTCAATTTTATTTAGTCCAGTTTTTTAAGTCAATCATACCATTTTAGGATGTCACCAGAGAAATAAGGTCACTTACTTCTCCGGGCCAGCTGGACTCGGGTGCCCCAGGGGCCCCAAAGTACCTACCGTAGCCCCGCAGTTGTGCACAGCCTCCCCTAAGGCCCTGTGGGTGCTCTCAGTCGCCCCGACGACTCTTTGGAGTTAGAGCCCCGGATATGGACAGAATAGTCCGACACACCTCAGTGGAATGGCCAAGCGTCTTTATTGTCTCACAAATCTCCTCTTGCTGCTGCCCCCAAGCCTTATTCACCTGTCCCTTTTATTCCCTTTCCGTCTGCCCCTTTGTCAGGTGTCCTGGCAACAGGGTCCTGATAGGTGGGGAGCACTTCTCCATTGATGGTGCATACTCAATGCCCCCGTATTTGACATGCCGTCATTAAATGCAGAATGCACACCTGGATGCCTCTTACCCACCTCAGGTTTTCCCTGTCAGCAAGGGTACACTGACCAAGGTCAGACATCTAGGTAGCTCTAAGGGGCCCTTACACTTACTATTAAAGAAGGAAAGGAGACTACCACATATTCATTGGCAGGTCAGAAGCCTAGGCCAGCTCTAAGCATATTTGCAAGCAGGGAGCAAGAAAACAGTAGATGACGAGAAACTGGAGATGAGAGAGGAGGAATCAATCGATCAACAGGAACTTATTAACTGATCACTCTGTGTCAGGCACTGTATGAAGATCTGATTATACACAGACCAAAATGAAACACTTTCTGCTTCCAGATCTGATTCTTTCTCTGATCTGCATTCGATCAGAGAAGACATGTACATAAATAGATACTTATAAAGTAGTTACAAAGAAGGAGAAACGGGAATCCGGAATGACTTCCTGTAGGAAGTGGTGCTTGAGCTGAACTTTGAAGGGAACTATTGATTCTGAAAAGCTGAAGTGAAGAGCAGATGCATTCCAGGCATAATGGGCAGGAAACTTATGCAAAGATTGGTTGGTCATTGTCCTTCATAATCAATGAGGATCAAAATGACATCACTATGTCAAGTTGAGTGTACAGTGGCTGATAAGCTTGGAAGGCTTTACCACAGGTTGGGCACAAATAGTCCACATGAACATTTGGAGTGGAAATGTATCTAAATTTGCTCATCTCACATTTCTTTTGAGCTATTGCACTTCTGCTTTGCTCACAGAGTGCACCTTCTTTAATGTGGGCACACTATGCTGGGCAGTCCTTTGCCAATATCTCCCATGTCTCACAATTCCAAAGTTCATCAGAAAGACCTTGAAAGTGTCCTTATATTGCTTCCTCTAACCTCTATGTGAGCTGCTTACCTTGTGAGCATCACCATTCATACCAGATGTACTAATCTTCCTTGACCACCCCCACAACCCTCACACCAAGGTAAGGAGACAGGCAATGAAGTATTGGGTGTGAGGCACAGCAAGTGAGTCAGCTTGTCTAGAGTTCAGAGTACATGGAGTAGGGAATGACATGCAATAAATCTGAAAAAGTTGACTGGAGTCAGGTTGTGAATAACTTTAAATGACAAACAGGAATTTCTAGTTGATCCTAGAGGTAATAGGGAGCCTCTGGCAGTCTTTGAGCAGAAAGGTGGTCAGATTCTTTGACAGTTTTTTGGAGAATGGACAGGAGAGGGGAGAGGAGAGGCAGGGAGTTCAATTAAGACATGATAACAAAACTTAGAGAAGAGAACTTGGACTAGGATGTGGCCATGTGAGTGGAATGGAGCTACATGTGAGATGTGCTATGGAATTAGAATTGATAAGACCCGGAAATTGATTGGATAGGAACTGGGGGTGGGAAGTTTGCAAAAGAGAATCAAGAAGTTCCTGTCATTCAACCAACTCTACAAATTCTCTGCCAAACCTCTTAATGGGAGGTGGGTGAGGCAGCGAAGTTGGGTTTTCTACAACATATATCACATCCATCCCGTTTTCTCCATGTGCAACCTTTACTCTAGTTCACACCACCATCACCTCTTGTCTGGGCTACTCTAATAGCCTCCTTAATTGAAGTGACATGCCTAAAACAAGGATCACCATGTTACCTTCATACTCAAAAATCTTCAATGGCTCACTACTGTCTCCAAAATAATTTGCAAAAGCCAATGCTTGACCCTTAAGGTTTATAGATTATAGAATTACAGCTAGATTATAGAGTACTATAATCTAGCTGCCAGCTACCTTTCCAGTTTCATTTCATAATACTCCCTGTCCTGTCAAGCAGACCTGCTAAGAGTTCCATATGCATAGAATGCAGTTCCCACTACTGTGTTTTTCTACAATTGGTGCCCTATTTTTGCAATCCATCCCCTCCTCCCCTCTGCTCCTTGTAATCTCCAGCTTCCTTCAAGACACAGCTCACATGCCACCTTCTAACAAGAGGCCTTTTCCAATTTCCACCCTTGTCAATGATTTCTCCTTGAAGTCATTTTTCATTATTTTGGACTTTCCCTCTCTCCCTCTCTCCCTCTCTCTCTCTCTCTCTCTCTCTCTCTCTCTCTCTCTCTCTCTCTCTCTCTCTATATATATATATATATATATATATATATATATATATATAAAATTTTTCACCATCAGAGCACTATATCCTTGCAGCAAGCCATGTTTTTTATTTGGGAAAGGGCACTAGCAGTCCTATTTATTAGAAACTTAGGGGAGCAAACTGAATTATTTTTCAGTATATAGAATTCATATGACTTCCCAGTGTCTGTCATCTCTCTCATGTAGGGAGGCAGAAGGGTACAGAAGAAAGATTATAGAATTGGGTTAGAGAGCTAGGTTGAAATGCCATTTTTGATGCTTGCTCCCTGTGTGACCTTGAGTGAATCACGATCTTCCTGGAACTCAGGTTTTTTTTTTTTTTATCAGTAAAGGTGGATTGGACTAGCTGAGTGCAGCACTAATGCAATATTCACAGTGCCAATGGTCACTACAAATGTACCTGCATAGTGCTCAATCACAAAATATAACAGACTCTACATACGGAAGACAAAAGCAAAATCTTTATTCAGACACCAGAAAACTGAATCCCAAAAACAGTAAGCCAATTCCATCATAGTAGCAAAGAAATTAAATAAGCTATAACAACACAGAGAACCACAGTATCTGTTAGCCTTCCCACAAACCAACGATTACTCACAAGCCTAACTGTCTCCTTTGGATGAGTCCTCTCCTCCCAGCCATGTCTAGCTACTCTGACTCCCAGCTCCCTGTGGGCTCTGCTCCACCCTTCAGCTAACTCCTCCCAACACAGACTCCATGTGATTACATTCAGCCTATTAGGGAGAAGAATATATTTTCAAAACAGGGAATATCTTCAAATTCCCTTGGGCTTATTAAAGGGCAGGGAAGATCTTCAAATACCCATTACCATTACACTGAGCTCTAGGGTCCCTTCTGGTTCTGGATTTATGAACCTATGGATATCTTCCCTGACCTAAATATGAATCATGGTAACAAAAGAAAACAATATGAAAAGAATAAGGTACTGTGATACCTCATAAAGCGAAAAGAACATTGGATCAAGTCACTTAACTTTCTTTGGCCTTATTTTCCTCATATGTAAAAAGATGGGGTTGTATTAGATGATCTTAAAGTTTCTCCCTTTCCAGCCTCTAAGATTCTTCTTGTTTAATCTTCAGTGAAACGATAAATAAAACATGCTGGACCCTAGATTAGTCCACTTGTGGGCAAAATTAACTTAAACGTCCCTAGGTCTGCTGCAACATATCTTTATTCACAACAAGCCCTATTTGATTTTGTTGAAGTAGAGGCAGAGGTATGCTGACAAATATTTAACAGTCTATTCTCTGCACCCCCCATCCCCCAGAAATATGCAGGACACAATTTTAAGTTAAATTTGTATTATTAACACTTTCCCATCACTTTCTTAAGTCTATACAATCAAGAAAACAATAAATTACAGCCCTGAGGTATAACATTTACCAATTT
Organism: Pseudochirops corinnae; assembly: GCA_028646515.1. Taxonomy (NCBI): domain Eukaryota; kingdom Metazoa; phylum Chordata; class Mammalia; order Diprotodontia; family Pseudocheiridae; genus Pseudochirops; species Pseudochirops corinnae. The sequence continues at coordinate 247,540,228 of CM053587.1, forward strand.
CTGTGGTATGAATGCTCACACTGAAAATTTAACAATTTGCTCTCTTAGCTAGTTCTGCCTCCAGCATACCCCTGAGTGAGGGGTTAATTCAAACCTCCTCAGTTCCACTAGTATCATGGCTCATCTACCTTTGGTGTTCACCTGGCACTCCACTCTCACCAATGGCTCTAAGAAGTCGTAGCTTGTGCAGCAGCCATACTCCAGTAAACAATGTCAACACATGGGCTAAATTAGGTTGAGGTAATTGATGGGCCACAAACCCATTGGTGAATTAGGGGGACTGTCTACCCCAAGCATGTGAAGACTTCCCTTAGTGGATGGGCAGATAAGAACAATTGGTTGCTGAAGGCTTCAGAAGCAGGTGCCATGGAAGTCTTAGAGCTTTGTCAGATGTCTAAGATGCCAAGGTCATTCACTGCATCCTAGGCCATCACCAGTTGTCTTGACTTTTATCTTACCACTGGACTTTGATGACTCTGGAAGAGAAGATGAGACTGACAACTATGTGCAACTCTGCCTCACTTAAATCCAATTCACAAATGAATCAGAACATCATCCTGTGATGTTGCTGGTCCTCTTTGAAACCAAAAGACAAACAACATCATGGCTCACAGCAGAGAGCACCTACTTTATTCCAATAAATTTCTAAATAACCATATATTTGTGATCTCAACTGAAAAACTGAATTTGAAGGCAGAAGATATAATGCCACTTATTACCTATGTAACTTTAGGTGAGTCACTTGATGCATGTGTGTGTGTGTGTGTGTGTGCGTGTGTGTGTGTGTGTGTGTGTGTATGTGTGTGTGTGTGTGTGGGAGAGAGAGAGAGGGAGGGAGGGAGAAGAGAAAGAGAGGGAGAGAGGAAGAAAAAAGAAGAGAAAGGAGGGAAAGAAGGGGGAAAGAGAAGAAAAAGAGAGTCAAATATGTTGCCTTCTTTAATGGTGCAGATTGTAACCCATCCACGTCTTCTTATCCTATGTGATTCTTGATTATGTCAACCTAAAAACCTTCCACAAGGAGGTTCATCCAATATCCTGGGGACTGTCCTGTAGCTCTCTTGTGTATAGCTACCAGTAGAGTGCCCAGGGCAGGGATGAGGAACCTGCAGCTTCAAGGACACATGTGACCCTCTAGGTCCCCAAGTATGGCCCTTTGACTGAATCCAAACTTTAAAAGTGTTTATAAATAGAACAAGCTAGCCCAGGCTATTGCATGGTTATCCCTCTTTTTCTCATTACATGAACTACCCAGCTCCTCCTTGTCTAGCCCTGTGCTTCTCCGATTTATTTCATACCACTGTTCTACTTCTTCACTGGTAATGTGCAGCATTGCACTCATGTCTTCCATTAATCTCTTTATTGCCCTTTAGGCAACCTGCAACTTTAATCCTTTGGCTAGTGTGGTATTGCATGCTCTGGAGCCATAAATCAACCAATCGTCCAACAAGCATTTATTAGGAACCTAGTCTGTTCTAGGCACTGTGCCTAGACAAAAAAAAAAGAAGGCTCTACCCTTAAGGAACATACCTTATACTGGGATCAGGGGTGGGGTGGGGTGAGATAGAGTGTTCCCTCACAATATGTACAAAGCAAATGAAAGGTAACTTGGAGAGGGGTGATGCTCGCAGTAGCTGGGATGGGGATCAGGAATGGACTTATATAAGAGGTGGCATTTAAACTGAGCTTTGATGGAGGCTAGGATTCTACAAGGTGGAAGAATAGTCACCAGAAGAATATTGGCATTTTTAAAAATGAGCTATTGTTATGACAAAAAAAGGAAAATGATAAATGTTGGCAAAGATGTGGGAAAATTAGAACACTGATACATTGTTGGTGGAGTTGTGAACAAATCCAACCATTCTGGAGAGCAATTTGGAACTATACCCAAATGGCTCTAAAACTGCACATATCTTTTGATCCAACAATACCGCTACTGGGTCTGTATCCCAGAGACCATAAAAGAGGAAAAAGGACCAATATGTACAAAAATGTTTATTTTTTACATACATATCGTTTTTAAAACTTTGAGTTCCAGATTTTTCCCTTGTTCCCTCCTCACCCACCCCCACTGGGAAGAATTCAATATAGGTTGTACATGTGTAGTTATGCAAAACATTTCCATAGTAGGTATATTGTGAAAGACTATGTTTCCCTCCATCCTATCCAGCCCCCCACTTCTTCTATTCTCCTTTGACCCTGTCCTTTTTCAAAAGTGTTTGCTTCTAACTACCCTCCCCCCCAATCTGCCCTCCTTTCTATCCTCCCCCATCTTATCCCCTTCCCCCCTATTTTCCTGTAGGGTAAGATACCCAATTGAGTGTGTATATTATTCCTTCCTTAAGACAAATTCAATGAGAGTAAAGTTGTCCCATTCCCTTTTACCTTCTACTCTTCCTCTCCATTGTGACAGTTTTCTCTTGCCTCTTTTATATGAGACAATTTATCCTCATCTATCACTCCCTTTCTTCTCCCAATAAATTCCTCTCTCACCTCTTAATTTTATTTTTTAGATATCATCCCTTCATATTCAACTCTTCCTGTATCCTCTGTCTATGTATACATGTACATACATGTGTACACCCTCACATATATATTTATACATACCTACACCCTCTTATACACATGTATATATGTATATATACATCTATATATATATGTATTCCCTTCAACTGTCCTCCTACTGAGAAAAGTCTTATGAGTTACATTTACCATTTTTCCATGTAGGAATATAAATAGTTCAACTTTAATAAGTTCCTTATGATTTCTTTTTCCTGTTTACTTTCTCATGCTTCTCTTGTTTCTTGTATTTGAAAGTCAGATTTTCTTGGGGGTGGCTAGGTGGCGCAGTGAATAGAGCACTGGCCCTAAAGTCACGAGGACCTGAGTTCAAATCCAGCCTCAGACACTTAACACAAAACCTAGCCATGTGACCTTGGGCAAGTCACTTAACCCCAATTGCCTTCCAAAAAAAAGCAAAAAAAAAAAAGCAAAAAAGTGAAAGTCAGATTTTATGTTCAGCTCTGGTTTTTTCATCAAGAATGCTTGAAAATCTTCTATTTCATTGAATGACCATATTTCCCCCTGAAGCATCATACTCAGTTTTGCTGGGTAGGTGACTTTTAGTTTTAATCCTTGCTCCTTTGACCTCCAGAATATGATATTCCAAGCCCTTTGATCCCTTAATGTAGAAGCTGCCATATCTTGTGTTATCCTGATTGTGTTTCCACAATACTCAAATTGTTTCTTCCTGACGGCTTGCAGTATTTTCTCCTTGACCTGGGAACTCTGGAATTTGGCTCTAATATCCCTAGGAGGTTTTTTTGTGGGGGGGATCTTTTTCAAGAGCTGATTGGTGAATTCTTTCAATTTCTAATTTGCCCTCTGGTTCTAGAATATCAGGGCACTTTTGCTTGATAATTTCTTGAAAGATGGTATCTTGGCTCTTTTTTTGAT
>CM053587.1:247543780-247577488 GCA_028646515.1 Pseudochirops corinnae
AAAGTCATTAGCTACTATTTGCTCCAATCTTATTTTGAAGGAATTATTCTCTTAAGTGAGTTTTTGAAATTCCTTTTCCATCTGGCAAATTCAGCTTTTTAAGGCATTCTTCTTCTCATTGGTTTTTTGGGCCTCTTTTGCCATTTGAATTAGTCTATTTTTTAAGGAGTTATTTTCCTCAGTCAGGCTGTTGACTTGCTTTTCTTGCTTTTCTTGCCTCATTCTCATTTTTCTTCCCAGTTTTTCTTCCACTTCTCTTACTTAGTTTTTGAAATCCTTCTTGAGCTCCTCCATGGTCTGTAACCAGTTCATATTTTTCTTGGGTGCTTTTGATGCAGGAGTTCTGACTTCATTGTCTTCCTCCAGTTCCATGCTTTGATACTTTTTGTCCCTGAAAAAAAATCTATGGTAGGATTGCGTTTCTTCTGCTTGCTCATGTTGGCAGTCAATTACTTGACCTTTGAACTCTTTGCCATGGCATAATACTGCTTACAGAATGGAGAGAGCTTTGTCCCAAATTGCTCGGGTTTTCACAGCTGCCAGAGCAATTAGGAGGGTGCCCTCTCTGTAGTTCCCACAGGCTCTGGCACCTGCCCACATACCCCAGGACCTCCACCCAAGACCACAATTCAGATCCGAGCAGAGTGATTACCCTCTGAATGGTTGCTTGGTCCACCTACAATCTGCAGGCCAAGAGCTCCTAAGGCAGCCATGCAGCAGTGGCTGCACAGCCAACATGCCTCTGCCACTTCTATCCCTGGAGGCAGGGGCCAGACTGTACTCTTCCATCCATCCCTGTTCCAACAGAGTTCTCACTGACCTTTCACTTTGTCTTTGGCATTTATGGGTTGAGAAGTCTGGAAACTGCCACAGCTGCTGGTGCTTCACTCTCCTGAAGTCTGCTCTCGCTGCTGCTGGTCAGATCTGCCCTGGGGCCAAAACTGTGGCTCACATGGGGCTGGGCTCAGCTCCCAGTGTGCTGTGACAACTCCTTCCTGTAGGCCTGCCAGGCTGCCCTCAGTGGGAGATTTGTTTCTTTCTGTCACTTTGTGGGTTCTGTAGCTCTAAAATTTGTTTAGAGTAATTTTTTACATGTTTTGGAAGAGGTGAAAGCCAGAACTGTGGGGAAGTCCTGTTTCTACTCCACCATCTTGACTCTACTCCCCTACAAAAGTGTTTATAGCAGCTCTTTTTATGGTGGCAAAGAATTAGACATTGAGGGTATGCCCATCAGTTGAGGAATGACTGAACAAGTTGTAGCATATGAATGTAGTAGAATACTACTCTTCTATAAGAAATGATGAGCAGGTGGATTTCAGAAAAACCTGGAAAGACTTACATGAATTGATGCTAAGTGAAGTAAGTAGAAGCAGGAGAACATTGTACACAATAACAGCAATATTGTTAGATGATAAATTTTTATAGACTTAGCTCTTCTCAGCAATGCAATGATCTAAGACAATTCCAAAAGACTCATGATGGAAAATGCTATCTATGTTCAGAGAATTAATTATGGTGTCTGAATGAAGACTGAAGCATATTGTTTCCTCTTTTTTTCCTCTTGTGGTTTCTCCCTTTTGTTCTGATTCTTCTTTCACAACATGACTAATGTGAAAATATGTTTAATGTGATTGTACATGTATGGCCTATAGCAGATTGCTTGCCTTCTTGGGAAGGGGTGAAAATTTGCAACTCAGAATCTTATAAAAGTGAATGTTAAAAACTAAACATAAATTTAAAAAAGAAAAGAAAAATTTAGAACTCAATATCTTGTAAAAATCAATGCTAAAATTATCTTTATATATAATTGGGAAAAATAAAATACTATTAAAAATAAATAAATAACTTTTTAAAATGGGCTGTTATTTCATGGAGAAGTTTAGGACCACTAATGAAAGTGCATGATTTTCCACATGCGGTTCAGCCTGATCTTCTCCTATTCAATTCTAAGCATATTTTCATTATCCTGCAGTATCTGTCCAATATTTAGGTCTTAGTAGAGAAGCTCTATGAACTCTCCATACAAATTCATATTAAAAGCTGAAAAAAAACCCACTTTTTTTCAAGTCCCATCTATTCTTATTCATATTATATACATAGTTATATACAATGCCAAATCTTGTCACTTTTATCTGACATACATTCATCATAGCTCTCATATGTATTTTCTTCTCTCTACTCAAGAGGCTGCTGCTCCAATTCAAGCCCTCATCACCTTTCCCTGGGACCTGGTACTAGCCTCCTAATTAACCTCATCACATTGATTCTCTACGTGCTCTAATCCAGTTTTTCATCTAGCCACTAGTGATTTTCCTAAAGTACAGATCTGATTGTATCCCTGTCCTACTTGATAACCACTTTATTACCTCTAGTGTCAAATGCAGTAGTTTATTAAGGGTTTAATAGCTTAAAACTGAACTAAAACTTTTGGGATGCCCAATATAAATGTGTCTACATGGCTTTTAAAGCTCTTCAGAATCTGGTCTCTTCCATCTTTCCCAGGCTTCTTATACATTACTCTCCTTTCTGCACTCCATGGTTCAGCCTTACTAGCCAGTTTGGTATTCCTCACACTCAAAATTCCTTCACCTAGTCTTCTTGCCTTTGCACTGACACATTCCAATGCCTGGAATGCTCTCCATCTTCACTTCTACATTTTGGAATCCCTGGTTTTCTTTAAGACTCAGTTTAAGCACCATTTTTTTTCCCACAGGAATCCTTTTCTGTTTCCCCAGCTATTAAAGTCATGCCCTCTGAGTATCCTGTTTGTTTCCTCTCTTTAAAATGACATAGTCTATTAAATGCCAATGTTTGCTGCAAGAATGCATCCATGAAGTTTTATCGAGTTTAAGTAAACAGAAGACAGTGTTGGTGATGAGAAGGTCATGAGATGCACGAGTCTTTGGTAGTAAGTGACCATTGCCATTGCTGTTTCTGACTTCATTTCTCCCTGGCATGTCTGGTAGTCTGAGCCTACTCTAGCATTAAAGTCTACCAGAATTGTAAGCTTATCCTCTTTTGGCACATTGATGATGAGGGTCTCCAGGTCTTCAGAAATTTTTCTTTGGCCTCATCAGAGTTCTTCACGATGGGAGCATAGGCACTAATGATGGTGGTATAGTGCTTTCCTGCAAGTGGCAACTGCATTGTCATTAGTATGTCACTTATTCCTTTTGATAGACATACAAGCTTGATGACTAGATTAGTTTTTTTAAATTTACTTTTAGTTTACAACATTCAGTTCCACAACCCCTTGGGTTCCAAATTTTCTCTCCCTCCTTTCCTCCCCCTCCCCCACCCCCCACCATGGCGGCATGCAATCCGATATATGTTCTACAAATACCTTCACATTAGTCAAGTTGTAAAGAAGAATTATAACCAATGTAATGAACAACGAAAAAGAAGCAATGAAACAAAACAAAACAAAAAAGAGAGAGAGTAAATAGTTTGCTTCAATCTGCATTCAGACTCTAGTTCTTTCTCTAGACTTGGACAGCCCTTTACATCATGAGTCTTTTGGAGCTGTTTTATAACCTCGCATTGCTGAGATGAGCCTAATCTATCAAAGTTAGTCATCACTCATACAATGTATCTGTAATTGTGTGTAATGTTCTCCTGGTTCTGCTTCCCTCACTCAGCTTCAGTTTATGTAAGTCTTTCCAGGTTGTTATGAAGTCCATCTGCTCCTCATTTCTTACAGCACAATAGTATTTCATTACATTCATCTACCACAACTTGTTCAGCCATTCCCCAAATGATGGGCATCCCCTTGATTTCCAATTCTTTCCTACCACAAAAAGAGCTGCTATAAATATTTTTGTACATACAGTTCCTTTTCCCACTTGTATGATCTCTTTGGGATATAGCCCTAGAAGTAATATTGCTGGGTCAAAGGGTAGATTAGTTTTGATTGCAAAACCTATGCCAGTTCCAAGAGTGCTCCCATACAATGTGGCCACTCCAGAAAAATGTGTATCCAGTTCCAACTTTGGTAAGCTGGTCTTCATTTGCCAGCTTTGTTTCACTCAGGGCTGCTATTCGGATGTGATACTTGCTGAGTTCTCTTGCAACCAGAGCTGTCCCTCTTTCAAGTCTACCAGATTTCATGTTGTCCACAAGTGTGGGTACATTCCATGTACCAATGGTGAGTGAAATCATCTTGACAGAAGCTTTTGTATGATGTTTTGTGTTTAGACTGCAGGGTGGGATCGTCACCTGCTGTGGTAAACAGGCCAGGGCTGGGTAAAGCAGACAGTTTTTAGAGCACCTTTTTCTAGCCCCTTCCTCACACCAAGAGGTGATTGGTGTGATCCTTAAAAGGCTGCTCAGACACCCGGGGGCTGCCAAATCCCACTGCTGCTTCCGTTGAGAAGACAATCCTATGTCCTGGGCTGCATGTGTGTGGTCTCCAATGTATCTGCACCTGCTGCTTTGTCACTTGCCTGTCATTCCAGGACTTTTGAGATAAGTAAAAGTGGTAAAATGGGATAGATGATGTCTTTTGACATCTATGTACCTGTGTAAAGGATCTACTTTGCATTTCTTTTGTGTATATATACAACATGTCCCTAAAGTCTGGACACATTGAAAATCTCATTAACTATGCATATTTCCAAGAAATAAAATGAATGCAATTTTCAACAACATTTTATTTAATTAGCATAAATGAGATTTCAAAGGAAGACATAGGAGACACATAGGAAATCTCCTTAATTAATTAAATTAAATTAATCTCATTAATGTGGAAAATAGTCTCAATAGCTAATGAAACTTTTATTCCATATGAAATTGTCATGGCTAAAATTTATGCTAATTAAATAAAATGTTGAAAATTTCATTCATTTCATTTCTTGAAAATATGCATAGTAAATGAGATTTCCTATGTGTCCAGACTTTAGGGACACCTGCATAATATATATGTGTATGTATCTATATATTTGTCTCTGCCTTAGATTGTAAACTTCTTGAGACCAGGGGCTATTTCAATTTTATCTTTGCATTATTAAGTGCCTGCCACATGGTAGGTGTTTAATAAATGCTTATTGATTGATCCAGGTAAGTAGCACTATAATTGACTTGCAAAGTGTAAAACAAAACCCTCTATGGAAATCCCTTCTTTTCTTTCAGAGCAGGAATCTCAATAATTTTTCTTATTTCAGGCTCTAATAATTTCAATGAAATTCCAAGATCTCTGTGAAACTTAGTTTGCCCGTGTGCTCGGCACCCACAGAGAGACCAGGAATGCATTATGTGTCAGACTTGCTAGTTTTGCTGGTTCTCAACCTTCCTAATGCCGTGACCCTTTAATACAGTTCCTCATGTTGTGGTGACCCCCAACCATAAAATTATTTTTGTTGCTACTTCATAACTGTAATTTTGCTACTGTTATGAATTGTAATGTAAATATCTGATATGCAGGATGTATTTTCATTGTTACAAATTGAACATAACCCACAGGTTGAGAACCGCTGCCTTAGACAATTCAAGTTTCTCATTGATCTGAGCTTCTCATACTGTACGGTGGCCCTTGTGTTCTGCCAAAAAGCATCTGTTAAATTTTTTCTGCCTATAAGGGCCTCTCCCTTAGCTAGATTTTGTTTCTACAGATGCCTGCTGATTCCCACAGAACCCTCCTGTTACCTACTGAAATCCTGTCAAACTTGTCAGAGGCAGAAGTAGAGTTTGTGAACGTGCGACTAGTATGTCTGAAAACTGCAAGAATCTAATTCACAGAGAATTCTCCTTTTCCAAAGCATCATGGCCCCACCCTTTCTTTGTTCTAAGGAGCTCTAAGACCTGAAATTTATAGACTAAGAAAGCTGTTCCTTGATCTGTTTCTTACATTTGCCACGACCTTTGAAAATTCTCTTGAATCTTCCTTTACTGCTAGTGAAAGAACCATAAAAGTGGACTATTTTATTAACTTACATTGTTGGATTGTTGGGAGGGACAGATCAGGAGTATAAGGTATCTTACAAAAATGAAATGCTAGCTAGTTGTTCAATTCAAGCCTTTACAGCCTCCCATTTTTCAAACTCTACTTGGAGTTGTGCCTTTCTAAACCTGCCATAGCCTTTAATTTGGTCTCTATTTCTTCTAGTCCTAACAATCTCTAATCCAAGGCTGTTCTGTTTCTCCCCTCCAATCCCCACCCTTTGGTCACCTTGGCTACCTCATCTGGCTAGATTTTCTTCTCTCCAAGCCATTTATGGTAGAGTTAGGAACATTTTCCTTTTGAAAGACCAGAACAGTCATTCACTGACATATTAGAAATGAATTGGTATAATACCTCAAATCTCTTACTATAAGGAAATCTGGAAAACACAGACTGGAAGATGCCAGAACCTCCATTGTATCCATGTATTTCAACGTCAGGCTATATGACAGAGGGCTTGAAGGCCAATTATAGATTGAATTTTGCACTTATTTTTATGTCTTTGGAATTAAAACTAAAAGGTGAAAAACAAAGCAATAACAGAAAGCCTTACTCTCCTTTGGTGGAAGGAATGGTTTGATTTGTAACTGATTAAAGTTAGACTTGAACTCACTTCCCATGTCCAGTGGAAGTCTGAATCTAAGGAAGTCTAAGAAAGTCTCCAGCTACCTTGACTGCTTTGTAGATGTACTTCTTTCAGCATTTCTACTCAACCCCAGTCCCCCCCTCCCACATTCAACCTGCAGAACTCAGTGTTTCTGCTAATTTAACATTCCAGTGTCTTGTTCTTTGTTCATACTCCCCCTTTCCATCATGTTTTCTCTGCTCCCCCACCCCTCAATAACTGCCTTTTAAATCCTAACTACCAGGCCTCCATTAAGCTGGAAAGACTCTTTTCACCTCCCTGTGGGATCTAGGAATGCTTCAAAATGCTTTACTAAATGGGTTCACTTCAAATGCCAATTTCTAGCTTATCCTTTTCCAGGCTATGGGATAGGAAATCTGATTTTATTCTTTGGGAGGAACTCACCTCAGTCTCTCTTTCTGCAAGCCACTTGAGCAATTTGAAGATCAATAATGATACCTCAACTAGCAAAGAGTGGTTGAAATTACTTTAAAATGTTCCTGAAAGAGGTTCTACAGATAAAGGTCTCTAATTTATGGACCATCTGTAGCAACAAGAAAACTCCACTGTGCTTTTGGGCCAAGGTGGGTGTAAGGGACTCTACAAGTTGTAACATTCTGTGAAAGATGAGGAGAAATGTATTTGAAGGCTTAAAAACATCCAGTGACTTGCTACTGGGACTGGGAGGGCCTGTGGAAAAGCTCATGACTATTTAAATTTTTCTCTTTGTATCCTCAATGTTTTGCATATTGCCTAGCACATAATGCTTAGTAAATAATTGCTGTTATATTCATTGATTAATTTATATCAACACCACCATTTTTTTTTCACTTAAAAAAACCCCATAAAGTGAATAAAGTCTCTAGCAGGGTTAGACAAACATATCTCGGTGCCTTTGGAAACCTGAAAATTCTGTGCAGCTGGGATCTACTTTCTGTTTTTCCTTAATTCCCTAGTCCTTTCCTAAAAGTCAGCTTACATGTTTCATTGAAAGCATTAAGATGCCTCGGGAAAGGCTTTGAATACAGATCCAGAAACAAACAGTGTGCCTATTATTACCTGAAGACCAGCCTAGTTAAGTTCAGAGAATCCTATAACCAGAGCTGACTATCAGACAATGAATTATTTCAGCCATGGTGGCTCATGCACACTCAATGTGAGTCAACAATGAGATGTGTCAGTCATTCAGTCAACAAACAATCAGTGCTGGGCACTGTGCCAGGGACACAAAGATGGGCAGAAACACAGCCCCCTGCCCTTGAGTGGCTCACATTCTAATGGAGGAGACAACATGAAACAAACTGTATATATGAGATAGAGAGAGTAAATGGAAGGTAATGTGAATACCAGCGCAACTATCAGGTGGTACAGTGGACAGAAAGCCAGACCTGGGGGCAGCTAGGTGGCACAGTGAATAGAGCACCAGCCCTGGAGTCAGAGAGACCTGAGTTCAAATCTGGCCTCAGACACTTAACACTTACTAGCTGTGTGACCTTGAGCAAGTCACTTAACCCCAATTGCCCTGCCTTCCCCCCTCCAAAAAAACAGAACAAAACAAAACCCCAAACCCCCAAAACAAACAAAACAAAACAAAAAAAAGAAAGCTAGACCTGGAGTTAGGAAGACTCATCTTCCTGAGTCTGGCCTCAGACACTTATTAACTTCGCAAACTTGGGCAAGTCACTTAACCTCATTTACCTCAGTTTCCTCATCTGTCAGATGAGCTGGAGAAGGAAATGGCAAACCAGTCCAGTATCTTCTCCAAGAAAACCCCAAATGGGGTCATGAAGAGTCAGACATAATGCCTCTACATACAAAGGAAATGTGAAGTAAATATATATCAGAAGGGAGGAAAGGTCTAACAAGTAAAGAGATCAGGAAAGGCCACTTGCAGAAAGTCGTACTTAAGGCAGGTCTTGAAGGGAACTAGGGGTTCCAAGAGGCAGAGGTGAGGAGAGAAGGTTTCCCATGAATGAGGTGAGGTGGGGACATTCCATGCAAAGATATGATGTGGGAGATGGAACATCCTGTGGGGGAGCAGAGTGGAGAGGGTTGGGGGGGGGGGGGGTAAGAACAAATAGACCTGTTTGGCTGAAATACTGAGTTCACAAAGAAGAGAGAATTGAGAAAATCAGACCAGGAAATCAATTACATTGATGGACTTTAAATCCCAAACAAATGAATTGATGGTTTAACCTAGAGACAATTGGGAGTTACTGAGAGTTCCCGAAAGTGGGAACGACAATGTGCTTTTTGAACATCAATGTGGCAGCTATGTGGAGGGTAAATTGGAGGAGAGAGACTGGAGGCAAGCAGACCAAATTAGAAGGCTACTACAGTGTTCTCTGCAAGAGGTAATAAGGACCTAAACAAAGGTATTAGTCATGTGAATTGCAAGGGACAAGAATTGACAAGATTTGGCAACTGAGGACCTACATATTCTTCCACAAAAATAAACACTAACTCCCATTAAGAGAGGGAACACAAGCCAAGAATATACACACTAGCAATACATGTAGCTTGACTTCCCACAGAACTGCTCATTTACTGTGGTGATGCCACTGGACAAGCTTCATTCTCCAATGAGCTGGGGTCCACTCTCTGCTGTGCTGCTCTCTGCTGACATCTCCACTGTGCTCCTCTCTCCTACTCTCTGCTGCCATCTTCTGATCACCTGCTGCTATGGGACTTTTGCTTTCCTTTGGGGGATCTTTTGCTGACAGCTCTCTATTTAACTATTTTATGGTTTCAGATACCAACCATCCACACCCAGACAGCTAGCCAGAGAACTTATGTATCTGAAATCTCCCCCGCCCCATGCCACTCTGACCCTCTCTTCTACTTAAAAAAATTTGTTTTTTGCTTTTTGGAGGGACACTTGGGGTTAAGTGACTTGCCCAAGGTCACATGGCTAGTGTTAAATGTCTTAGACTGGATCTGAACTCCAGTCCTTCTGACTCCAGGGAGGGTGCTCTATTCACTGCCCCACCTAGCTGCCCCTTTCTTCTAAACTTTTACCAGAGTTTTACCAGAGTTATGAAATGTTCTTTTGTCTTATATGCCCTGGACTGCTAGCCTGGGTTTTCTCCATATCTTCCTAGGGAATTTACTTAGCAAACCTTCAAAAGGCCTGAGTGGAGCTAGGGTGAGGGTATTCCTGGTTTGCCATTCATATAGACACAGGAGCATTACTGAAAAGAATGTAGCGTTAGTGCAGAAGCTGGCAATCTTGTCCTACTTCCCTCCTGCAATCAAAATCTGTATTTAACCCAGCACCAGCATCACCACTTAAACTTAAATGAACTTCCATAAAGAATTTTTAAAAATTTATTTATTTTTAGTTTATAGCATTCAGTTCCACAAGCTCTTGAGTTTTAAATTTTCTCCTCCCTCTTTCCCTCTCCCTCCCCAAGACAGCTTGCAATCTGATATAGGCTTTACATATACATTCATATTAAACATTTTCACATTAGTCATATTGTAAAGAAGAATTACAACCAATGGAATGAATCTCAAAAAAGAAGAAACAAAACAAAACAAAAAAGAGACCAAATAGTATGCTTCAATCTGCATTCCAACTCTGTAATTCTTTCTTTGGCTGGATAGAATTTTCCATCATGAGCCTTTTGGAGTTGTCTTAGAATCTTGCATTGCCATGAAGAGCCAAGGCCATCCAAGTTAGTCATTACACAATGTGGCTATAACTGTGTACAATGTTCTCCTGGTTCTGCTCCCTTCACTCAGCATCAGTTCATTATAAGTCTTTCCAGTTTTTTTCTGAAGTCTGCCTGCTCACCATTTCTTATGCAACAATAGCATCCCATTACATTCATGTACTACAATTTGTTCAGCCATTCCCTAATTGATGAGCATCCTCTCAATTTCCAATTCTTTGCTGCCACAAAAAGAGCTGCTATAAATATTTTTGTACATAGGGGTCTTTTTTCCCATTTGTATCTTTGGGATAGAGCCCTAGAAGTGGTATTACTGGGTCAAAGGGTATGCACTTATTTATAGCCCTTTGTCCATAGTTCCAAATTGCTCTCCAAAATGACTGGAACTAACCTCCAAAGAGAATTTGTATTGGACAGCAGGAAACCGGGTTACAACAGACATGATTCCTTTTTTCCCCTCCTCTCCTGAGTCTTTCCCTAAGCCCCCTTCAAGGTGTTCTTTATTTTCTTACTTCCTGTTCTGGGTCTAGCATCATCTCAGCACAGTTCCCAGCACATGGTAGGTAGGTGCTTCAAGAATATTTGTTGAATTGAACTAGGTCATTTCTCAGAAAGGGTCTTTCAGTGGGCACCCCCAGCTATTTGAAGGGAAAGGCACTCTAGGAAAGAGTCCCATGGCTATATTCCCTGCAGCTGATACTTGGCTGCTGAGAGGATAGACTCTTTAGATTTGAGTGATAAGGCCCTCTCACTTTTTGTAGCTCAGATCCAGAGAGAAGACAGCTCTGACCAGGAGCTGGAGTTTCCTTGCCTGAGAATCTAGTTCTTCCAGACTTAATACATGAAAATAACAGCTCTTCCTTCATAGCTAAGGATGGGCACGTGCAGATCATTTTCCTGGCTCCTTACTTCTGTTTTAGTGGTCTTCTTATTTCCCTTCAGGCATTTCCCCAGGTGCTGGCGGTTTCCACTACAGTACTTGATCAACCAGCGATCGGTGGCAAAAAAAAATGTCCTCATAAAAGTATCAGCCTGCTGGTAGGGGTTGGGGGGAGGGAGTGAGGTGGGGTGGAATTCTCCTGCATCCGAGGCTGCAGGAGTATCTCAAGCTAGGGAGAAGGGTTGTGGAGGTACCTGAAGCCAGAGGGGACCAGATCTGATCCCAGGAGCGGGACTGACTGTGGGGCTCCACTCAGCTCCACCCCTGGCTGACCATGTGAAGAGCTCAGGAATGAGGAGGGCAAACTGAGCGCAAGCGGGTTGTGGAGACACTTCTCCAGTGAAGAAGTAGCTAAGGGGAGGGGCCCTCGAGGGGGCGAGAGACTGATGGTGAGAGAAGGGGGCCGGCAGCGGGCGGGCTTTGGAGAAGAGGGAGGAGGAGAGATTGGAGAAGGGGGAGAGCGCCTCGCGGGGCGCGGAGAGTGGAGAGCTCCCGAGCTGGGTCTGCCAGGGAGCTGGGCGCAGAGACCGCGGCGGTGCTGGAGGCGGCGGGGGATGCTTCTGCTGCCTGACTACCCCGGGCTCCACTGCTGTGGGTGAAGGCTCAGTTTAGCCAAACCCAACGGCCAAGGGAGTCCAAAGCGGGACTGGAGTTGGAGAGAGAGAAAGGAGGAGGAGGAGGTGGAGGAGGATGGGCTGCGGGGGGAGCCGCGCCGATGCCATCGAGCCCCGCTACTACGAGAGCTGGACCCGAGAAACTGAATCCACCTGGCTGACTAACACGGACACAGACCTGCAGCTCTCGGCTACCGCTACAACCGCCGGGCTCAGCCCCGGGGAACCGGACAGCGGCCCAGAGGCGGGCGGCCTGCGGGACCAGGGCTCCCTGTACTCGGGTGAGTGAACCAGCTGGCCACTGGGGCCAGGGCTTTCCCCATGCCCTCACCCTGGTCCCCTCCCTCCAGCCCTCCAGGGGCAGCGGCCGAGCGAGGGCGCCTGGGCAGCACTTCCCCTTGGGCTCCAGTCCACAGTCCAGCCGGGTCTTTGGGGAGGACGGACCGAGAATTAGGATCGGAGGGAGGGGGCGATCGAGCGAACCACAGCAGGAGGAGCGACACATGTCTCCAGGGTGGCACCCTCATCCAGCAACTCCCTTTACTGGGAGACTTGATTACCAAAGGCTGGCTTCCTTTGCAATTATATCCCCAGTTTTCTGGGCGAAATCTACTTCTCTCCCTCTGTATTTCGTTGTGCCTGTTCATTTACAAGAAGATAGGGTGGGAAGACATCCTGCTGTTATCACAATGGCGTATCCCCTTATTCCACCCCTCCATCCCCACGCACCCCCAGCCCCCATACCCCCATTCTACCTCTGCATCTCCATGTTTCTCTCCATCTTTCTCTCTAGCCATCTCATCACCTCTCCACCCATCTAATTTCCTCATCTACCTAGTCATTTGGTCTCGCCCTGCTTGGACTTGGATCAGATGTTTAAATGCTGTATCTCAGCAGATACTGGAGAGCAATATTTCTCTCAGCTGTTCACATTTTGGTACTCTTAGAAAGCAGCTCACTGCCTCTTCCAGAAAGCAAAATTCGAACTTGCTTCATACGTTTTATGAACCCTCAGAATACCAAACAAGAGAATTTCGTGTTTGACCAGTCTTCCCGTTCTTGAAAAGCATTCAGTTTTGAAATGTATTTTTGTGGGTGGTTGGTTTATTGTTTTCTTTGAAGGCTAGAATGCAACCAGATCGTTCATGCTTGTCTGCTACAATGTAAATAACTTCCCAGTACCCTCCTTCTCTAGAATAAAGGAGGTGAGAATAGATGATTGAAAAGGTCCCTTCCAGGTCCAGTTCCCATGATTTTATAATAGTAGATTCTTTAAAATATGCAAATAACTTTCATGTCCAGCCATAAAGCTAGGATTTGGAAAGAAAACAGGTTGATATGAGAATTGATATACAATCATTTTACTCAAAGGTGTTCCTACCTTTGACATACTGGCTGGTAGTCCTGATGTCACTTAACTTTTCAGTGCTCTAGTTAACTCTATGATTGTAAGTTATGAGAGAAAGTTCTGACTTGAATAGGTGGAGGGAGTCTCTTTTTATAGGAATTCCCTCTGTCAATGAAATCATGAGTCTAATCTCTATCCCTACCCATCTTATCTAAAGAATCTTAGAGTTGAAGTGACTTTGGAAGTCATCTGAAGTGGTGGCCCTGGAGTCGGGAGGACCAGAGTTCAAACCCAGTCTCAGATATTTACTAGCTGTGTGACCTAGGGCAAGGCATGTAATCCACATTGCCTCAAAAAACCAAAAAGTCATCTGGAAGATAAGTAAGAATCTGCTTCTGTAAAACCTAGCATCTAGTTGAAAACTTCTCCTGAGAGAGAACTCACTACTTCATTAAGTTGCTAATTCCGTGTACAGACAGCTCTCATTTTAAGAAAGGTCTACTTTGCCTTATTAAGCCAAAACACACTTCTCAGCTTCCACTCATTTGTTCAAATTGCCCGTTAAGGGCCAGGCAGAACAAATTTAATCCCTCTTACATAGGACAACTCTTCAAATATTTAAGAATATGGACTTAGAGATGGAAGGAACCTTAGAAATCATTTAGTTACACACAAGAAAGCTAAGGTCTAGAAAGGTTAAGTGATTTCCCCAAGGCCACACTGATAAATGACATTTACTTGGAGCTGGGACTCAAATCCAAGTCCTCTGATCTGAGGACATATCCTCCTAACATTTTTTTTTCTTTCTGGGCTAAACATCCCCAATTCCTTCCTCACAGGGAATTAATTTGAGTCTCCCCATCAACCTAATCTCCTGTACTAACTAGCATCATGCTGTGACATTTCACCCTTAATTTTCAAAAATTATTTCATAGAAGAAGAGGAGAGTCAACATTTAGCTGTTTATTACAAAGGAGCTACCATCTTCTTTCTAACTCAGTTCAAACCAAATCAAATCTTGGATAACAATTTCCTGGTTTGGTAGCCTGCATGGCTAATCACTTGAATTCTACCAACTCACTGTGATGTTTCTGCGTCTGAGAATCCATAAGATCACACATCTAGGGAAGCTTATAAATTCTCTAGCCCACTCCTCTTATTTTGCAGATGAGAAAGCAGGTGATTTGCTGGTATTCACACAGGAATTAAAGTAGCAGCAATAGCTGTCTATCCTAAAGGTAACCATGTAAAAGCCACAAATTTTCCCCATTGCTTCACACTGTCTCTTTTTAGTGAGCTTGTAAAAAATAAAAATAAATGTAAATGATCAACCAAATAATATGCAAACTTACCTTAAATTTATAAGAGTGAGTTGGAGAGCCGCCATGAAATCTCCTTCCAATGAATGTCTCACCATTTTGTGGAGGTGGCTCTGGGTTCTAAAGGTGATACCAGTATATTAAAACCCCTCAGGTCCTACCAAGATACAAAGTCATCAAGTATTGATCCAGTATGCCTAGTATTTAAAGGGCAGCCTATCTAAATTTGAAGAGACCAGAAGATTGGTCACCACCATTGAGTATTTTTTTTTTCTTTTCTTAGAGGAAGTCACACATAACAACTCATAAATGCATCTAATTAAGGTGTGGAGGAGTTAGGATGTGTACCATTGAAGAGAGTATTTAGATGAAATAACAAGACTCTAAAGAGAGGGAAATGAAGCCCAAACAGCAGTTAATGATTGGGAAGATCTGGTGGGATGGAGGAACATGCTTTTGTGTGGGTGATGAGGCCATTCAATTTATAAGTTCTTTCATCTTCTCTCTGTCATATCTCAAAACCTTCCTGTTTTGATTCATGCTGTCATTCTGCCTCACCTCAGAGGATAATTCCCTTCTTTGTCAACGTTATTCTGGTCACTTGTGGTGCCCTGGATGCCATTCCTCTAACCCTACTCTATCATTCTCCATGACCTCCTTCCAACCTACTTACAAACATCTTCCATCCTCTCTTTTCCTAAATTAAAAACAAAACCTAAACAAAATCTCTCCACCTTTTAGCCCTCTCAAACTATCATCTTGTTCTGTCTACTAAACTTCTTGGAAAAGTACTCTGACCCTGCCAGTTTTTTCAAGTTATAGTCTACATAGTTATCCAATCAGTCCAGTCCTCACTCTTCAGTGTCTCTCTTATCTGTCTCTTCCTCTTCACTCCCACTGCAACCACCTTAGTTCAGACTCCTAGATCTCATCTTTATTATAACAGCTCCCTAAAGTGGTCTTTCTGCCTCTTGTTCTTATCCCCTTTCTAATCCATCATTAACACTGCTGATCAAGTAATTCTCCAAATGCACTGTTCTGATAGTCTTTCTAGTCAAAAATCTTCAGGGACTCCCATTAGTTGTCTAATAAGGTGTAAACTTCTGATCCCCATATTTAAAGCCTACCATAATCTGACTCCAGCCTCTCCAGGCATGTTCCAGTTTACTTCCTTCATGGACACTACTCTCCAATCAAATTGGCTCCCCAAACCTCCCCCCCCCTTTTTTCCTGGGTACTCATACTGTTTATTTATGTATCTATCTCCATGTCATTGCTCATACTGTCTCCCATGACAGGAATGGATTTCCCTTTTCCTCTTTCTACCTCATAAAGTCTCTCTCTTCCTTC
This sequence comes from Pseudochirops corinnae, assembly GCA_028646515.1. Lineage (NCBI taxonomy): Eukaryota > Metazoa > Chordata > Mammalia > Diprotodontia > Pseudocheiridae > Pseudochirops > Pseudochirops corinnae. Next base: position 247,559,586 of record CM053587.1, read on the forward strand.
AAGGTCAAGTTCAGGTGACACTACCTCTAGGAAACCTTCCCAGGTGAAAGTTGTCTCTTCTTATGAGTCTCCTGGCACTTTGTCCTGCCTGATCCTTTGTGCTTATCAAATTCTCCCTTATATCACACATATTAATGCATTTGTCTTTCCCCTCAATTATAAATTGTAAAGTGCTTGGAAGTTGGGTTTAAGTCATGAATATCTTTATGCCCGTAAGTGGGGACAAAATGCCCGACACATAATAGATGCTTAGTAAATGTTGAATTGAACTGAATTAAAATTGTGCATTTATGTCCCTATAAAACAGAATTTCCTAACCTTTATGAGTGAATGAGTGTGTGTGTGTGTGTGTGTGTGTGTGTGTGTGTGTGTGTGATGGTCCCCCTCTGGCAGCTTGGTGATGCTTATCTTTACAGAATAATGCCTTTAATTGCATAAAATAATATATATATATATATATAATTACAGAGAGAATCAATTAAGTTGAAATAAAAATATAACTTTTCCCTATCCAAGTTCACAGGCCATTTGAAATCTACATATGTACCTTTTGGAGGACAGGGGAGTGGGGGGAGGGGGGGTGTAGGCAGTCAATAAGCATTTATTAAGTACTTTCTTTGTGACTCTATGGTTAAGTACTAGGAAAACAAAGAAAGGTCAATGCATCCAGTGCTCTTAAATGTTTTCATTCTGATGGAGGAGACAAGACATAGGAGATACATACAGAAGATAATCACAGGGGGGAAGGCACTAGTTAGCAGCTTGGGAAGGAGGAGGGGACCAGGAAAAAATAGATATATATTTTTGAGAATAGTCTAAATAATGATAGTCATAATAATAGTAATCAATGCTTTATGTTGATCTAGTCCCTTTCAGATGTCCTTCACAAAACTGTCCAGAGACTGCTTTTCATCCTGTGTATCAAGATAGGAATAAATCTTGGGACTTCCTAGATCAGTGGTTCTCAACCTTGCTAATACCCCAACCCTTTAATACTCGTATGTGGGCGTATCTGCATGTGGGCAGACCCGCCTGGAGATGGATAGAGGAGCAGTGTCTCCGTTCCTAAGACCATCGGAAATACGTGTTTTCCGATGGTCTTAGGCGACCCTTGTGACCCCTGTGAAAGGGTTGTTTGACCTCCAAAGGGGTCATGACTCACAGGTTGAGAACCACTGTCCTAGATAATAACTTCAGTAAATTGTTACTATTATTTTTCTAATAATTATAGTCTTATTAATATGACTATTTTCCTTTTGACTCCTATCTCATTGCCCATATGCTCTATTCTGGATCTTATTATTCAAGATTGTCTTAACTACTGTTCTAAATGAGAGCTTCACTACAAAGTCCTCTTACCTCCCCCTTCATCTATACCAGCCTGTGTAGAGCACCAGCTTTCGGTGCCTTCTTGTCTTGAGCAATTCTTCTTCATGTTTTTCTTTAAATACTCGTTTAGAGAATCCATCCAACTCACTGAATGCCTTCCTATAGTTCTTTTCTCATCTCAGTGGTGACCAGTGTAGCACTTGAACTATTCTGCTTTCTGTTTGCCTTTTGCCTCTCATATTTCATGTATGATGAGCCCACCTCCATCATTGGTCATGCATATCTTTGAGAATGTCTTTCACACCACTCCTCATAAACAATTCTTTGTCAGTAACATACTATGCACATGTTAACACCCACCAGCCATCTTTCCATTGCCCTTTGGGTTGTCATTTACTTGTGTAATTTTTACAATTAACTTAATTAATTTTATAATTAAATTACAAATAACCTAGGTACACAATCAGTATGTCTAGAAAAAAAAAACTTTACACCATTGCACACATATAAATTTTAATTCAAGTGCAATTCTCCTAACTCTAGTGATCAGTAACCAGGGGAATACCCCCTCCCCCTCCAAATCTATCATAACTTCACAGAAAGAGGCAGTGCTTTTGAAAGTTGAACCATGAAGGAAAAAATGTCCTTACAAGATGTTTTGTTGTTCAGTTACTTCAGTCATGTCCAACTCTTCATGACCCCATCTGGTTTCTTTTGGTTTGTTTGGTTTGTTTTTTGTTGTTTTTTTTGTTGTTTTTTTTTTGGCAAAGATACTGGAGTGACTTGCCATTTCCTTCCTCAGTTTATTTTACAGGTGAGGAATGGAGGCAAACAAGGTTAAGTGACTTGCTCAGGGTCACACAGCTAGTAATTTGTCTGAGGTCAGATTTGAACTTAGGAAGTTCAAACCTGACTCCAGGCAGAGCACTCTATCCACTGTGCACCTTGCTACCCACAAAATACTTTAGTTACTTTTCAATTAAGCTTGGGAGCTGGCCTTCTCCTGACCGGTTAAAGACTCAACTTTGCCAGTAACTACTATGTGGTCTTGGACTTCTCCTTCCCTGTGTGATGTCTTCAGGCAGATGGAACATGGCCATTTGTTGGGTGTTTTGCAGAAGGGATTTTTTGTCCGATGCTTATCAGACTAGATTATTGCTAGGAGGTATTCTTCCTTCTCTCCTTCCTTCCTTCCTTCTTCCCCCCCCCTCTTTTTTCTTATCATTTGTAATTACACTCCCAAATCCCCCCCCACTTTAGAACATGATTTTTCTCTTGAGAAGTGAAGTTTTTTCAAACTTTGCAAAAACTCATTGCACTTTATAATTATAAATGGTTGCCACAACTCCAGGAATCATGCTTATGATGCCGTGTTTAACAAAAGTAAAAGCTACAGTATTTGTGTTTCCTAACACAATGATTTATTTAAGCAATTAAAATACAGTAAACAGTAATACCTATAGCTTTCATTTACATAATGATCACATACTTGCAAAAACACTTCTTAAAACATCAAAAGACTGGCAGCATGGTCAAGTGCCTCAGATTCCCATCTAAACTTTCTTCAGCTTTTGATAAGAGATGTCATACTCTTGATCTCACCATTCCCCACAAATGTTCCACTTCTATGATCAAGAATACTGAGATTACTCCATATGCCCATAACCTCTTATCATTCCATCTCTCTCTGTGCCTCATGCCTTCTAAACCAACTTTACACTGTTCTCTGTTTTAGAACCTGTTACCCTTTGCCATATTGTCACTAAAACCTTGCCAAACTCCAGCCTTTGGTTACTCCCATCATCAGCCCTACTCTGCTCAACAGTGCTAATGGAAGTTGTACCACTATACTGTATGGATCTGCTACAAATTTATGTTATATTACCTCAACTAGGGCCTCCCCACCAAAAGGCAATCTTTTCACTCTTCCCAAATTAACTCTTTATCACATTTCTCACAGATGCTGTTCCAAACTTTTTCTCCCTTCCTCAGTTATCCCATATTATCTCCTACCCCCTCCATCTCTATCTTATAAACTACCGAGAAAATAGAGGATGTTTGCTTTGGGCTCCCATTACTTTTCTATTCTACATCTCAAAATCCTTGACATCATTCCATAGTCTCTTCTCCCTTATTCAAGTCTTAAATGAAGAGTTAACCCTTTTCACTGAGGCTGACCTCTTTACTTGTACCCTTGATTCCTTCCTGTCTACTTGAGAGATTACTCCTACAATCATGTTTTCCCCCAGACACTCTACCTCCGTCTTTAATTTCTTCCTATTAGTTTCTTTCCTGCTGTTGACATACACGCCCAGTTCTTACCCAGCTCAAAAAAAATCTTTGCTTGACTGCACAATCCCCTCAAATTGTCATGCTATTATCTCTGCTCCTTTTCAGAGCTAAACCCTCCACTTCCTTTCTTCTCTCTCACATCTAGTAGGCCCTTTGCCATCTGACTTCTAATTTTTTTATGACTCAACTGAAATGCTATCATAATAAAAATATAAAATAAATGGAAACTGAGGCACAGTATTCTGAACATGATCAATTTATTAGCAAGGCCAGCAATTACCAATAAATGGGATCCAAGGCTCCTCAGTAGCCAGGGACTCTCTGATAGGCAGAGCAACTCTTCTGGTTACATATAAGGTCCAGTGATACAAACTAAAGTAAGACTGTGATTGGCCTAACACAAAGATAGGGGGGTGGGTTTACATTTAGTTTGCCTCAGGGCATTTCCAGAACCCATAGCAATGAGAAAAATACAGTTGGCTAATATCCTCTAGAAATAGTTTCGGTGGGCAAACATCCTATAACTGAGTTGACTCACATTTTACCCATGGTCAGCAAAAGCTCACAGATTTTGAATTTCTGTGGTCAGACTATAGGCCATAGGAATAAGGAAGTTAAACTCTTACAAACTCTACCACTGAGGGCTATACAATCAATTCTAAATCTGATCCATAAGTATTGATTCCATTGATTAGATACAATTCTCAATCAGCAATTAATACATAACACAAAATAGTGGGGTATCAATTTTCAATTTCACAATGCTTACTCTGAAGTTACCAGGAAACTTGCTGAATCAAATCAAATAGCCTTCTCAGTGTTCATCCTTCTTGATCTCTGAAGCACCTGACACTGTTGACTCTATTCTTCTGGGTACTTTCTATCCTTTCTGTTTCTCTTCTCTGTATTCTTCTATCTTCAATCTTCTACCTGTCTGCTTATTCATTTTCAAGATCATTTGGTGGGTCATTATTAGTTATCAGCCCTGCCTTTTAAGACATGGTTCAAAAATTGAAGCCTTATAATCAAACACTATCTTCTTAAAGTTTTCACTTCCGAAATCTGCCTTTCTCTCTCAAAGCCCTTGTCTGTGATCAACAACAGGGGAAAAAACTTTAGCACCTCCAGACTTCAGTTTCCTGGGCAAGACTTCAAAATATTTAGCAATGCTTTTTAGATTCTTTTTAGCTGTACCATTTGAATGGTCAGAGATGGGTAAGTTTGAACCTGTCCCTTTTCTTTTTCTTTATAGTTCTTAGGAGTCATTTTCCATTCCTATAACCTCAAATACTAGAGAATATAGATTATTTATAGCCATGAACTCTCTCCCAGGCTCTAGTACTCCAATACCTAACTTTTAAGTAGACATTTCTACCTTGACCTGAAAGTGATGCTTGTATCTCAAACTCCACATGTCTGATTGGACTTGCCATCTTCCTTCCTTAGCTAACTGTTAACTTACCTATTTTCTTTCATATCAGCATTTCTAGTTGCTTTGCTTGAAACCTTGATCTCCAGCTCCCCCCTTTCCCTTAGCCCCAGTTTCTAAGTAGTACTGGTTCTTCCTTTTGATTTCTCCCTGTTTTAATCTCTGTTTTTATTCCAGTAGCTACCACCCTAAATTCAGGTTATCACCCCAGGGTGATATTGAAATAGCCATTAACTTGCAAACCCAACTCAATGTCCTTAAAATAGAAATACTTAAATAGAACACTATGTAAGTAAAAACTGATACAAAGCCCATATCTGAAAATGTAGATGCTGTTTTGTTCAAGTACCCCTACCTCTGTCATGACAAACCAGGTTTGTTTCATTATCTCAATTCTTCAGGACCTTCACTGGCTTTTACATTACCCAGTTTAACTTCCTTTTAGGGATCTTTTCACTTACATTGTTGTCATTGTGTATTTTTCTCTTAGTTCTGCTTATTTTGCTTTGTATCAGTTTGTACAAGCCTTCGATTTCTCAAATTTGTCATTTCTTATTGTACAATACTATTATATTACATTAATACACCATTTTCCTCTACCATTCCCCAATCAATTGTTATTCATTTGTTTCAATCATGTCTCACTCTTCATGACCCCATTGGGTGTTTTTTGGCAAAGGTATTGGAGTGATTTGCCATTTTCTTCTTCGGCTTATTTTTATAGATGAAGAAACTGAAGCAACTGAAGTTAAGTGACTTGCCCAGGGTCATATAGCTAGTAAATGTCTGAGGCTAGATTTGAACTCAGGAGGACTGAGTTTTACTGATTCCAGACCTGGCACTCTATCCATTGTGCCACCTAGCTGATTCCCCAATCAATACACACCCACTTAGTGATAGCTCTCCAATTTTCCCAGAAATACTTATTCAAAAGGGAGTCCTTCATCCAGTAATTAATCTTGGGTTTTTCAAATTCTCAGTCACTCTTTTTTATTACTTGTTTCTTGATTATTTGATGCTTTAAAAACCCAGTACTAAATAGTTTTGACTGACCATTGCTTCAAAAAAATAGTCTGAGGCTTGGCATACAAAACTTTCCACAATGATTCTATTTAATTTAATGATACCTTTAAAAATAAACACTAGTCTTTTTCTTCCTCATCTTTCCTCCTACAATCAGGGCTCGCTAACCTCTTTATCCCCGAAAGCTGGCAGGAGTGCCTCTGGGAGTCATTGGACCCCACTAGCAGGCTTCAGATACAGGGCAAGGAAGGAAAAGGAAGGAAAGAATGAAAGGCTAGGCATGGGAGAAGGGAGTTAGAAAAGAAGAAAAAAAGAGTCATAATCTAGAGAGGTAGTTCTAAAAATTTTTGGTCTCAGGACTCCTTACACTCTTAAAAATTATTGAGACTCCCCTCCCCGAAGGACTTTTGTTTATGTGAGTTCTATCTATTAATCACTCTATCTGTCTCTCATCTATCTATCTATCCATTATCTATCTATCTATCTATCTATCTATCTCTCTATCTCTCTATCTATTTATCTACCTATCTATACCTGTCTATCTATCTATCTATCTATTCATCTATCTATCATCTATCTGTCTACTTCTTTCTCTTTATTATTGAGAGCTCCATCCCCAAAGATATTGTTTAGATGGGTTTCTCTCTCTCTCTCTCTCTCTCTCTCTCTCTCTCTCTCTCTCTCTCTCTCTCTTTCTCTCTCTCTCTCTCTCTCTCTCTCCTTCCCTCCTCCCTCCCTCCCTGTCCCTTTCATCTTTCCACTGTATTAGAAATTTAAAATGTCTTAGTATTCTTTTGACCTCATGAGCTATCTGAAAGGGTGTTAGGACACTCAGAATTCCCTGGACCATATTTAGAGGACTGCTAATCTAGCACCATTCATGGAAATCCAGATTCAAAGTCCAAAGACAATCTGCTTCATTGGTGGCAAAACCCAAAGGGGACAATCTGGAATCAAGATTCACAAACCAGGCTAAGTCAAGTACCCAGATTTATCTAGTTTGTGAACCTTGAGAAAAGTTCACCATCAAGCTGAGCCAGGGTTTGCTCACTCAAGGCATTGCCCCTCCACTGCTTGTGTCTCAGTACCACTCTGTGGGGAGCTTTACCAGCTCTGCCATGGGGGTACTAACATAACTCCCTTCCCAGATGGGCCTCCCTGTTGCTTAGAGACAAGACTGACATTAGTATGTCTTGTGGAAGGTTGGGCCAATTTTGGCATGGGGAGTTACTGCAGTGTATCCATTGTGATATCTTCTGGTCTAAAGGCCCCCTAGTTGAGCAAGTAGGCTAGCATTAAGAAGACCATGACTCTGTTGGGAAGCCAATTTATCCACAGCCACAAGCTTCTCCAGAACACCCACTGGCACCAGAGATGACACTAGCTTAAATAGATGTAGATTCTCATGAATGTTTCAGAGCAGGATCCAGGGAAGTATAGGAAGAAATAATATAGGGTTTGCTTTCATTGAAGGAAGGGAATATATACAAGGGAAGAGACTATGAGCTTTTCCCCCCCAATGTTTGAAGATCTCAATTGAACTAGAGGGGCTTTGTGGATAATCATATGTTGTTACCTATTTATGTCACGTACTTGGGTAACCTCATGAATTTGGAGTCAGGAAGATTCATTTTTCTGGGTTCAAACCCAGCCTCAGACACTTACTAGCTGTGTGACCATGGGCAAGTCACTTAACCCTATTTGCCTCAGTTTCCTCATTTGTAAAAAGGAGCTGGTGAAGGAAATGGCAAACCCCTCCAGTATTTTTGCCAAGAAAATGCCAGATAGGGTCACAAAGAGTCAGGCATGACTAAACAACAACAAATACTTTATATATATGAAAAAAAAGTTTTAAGTGTACTTCTGTTCTCATCTAGTGAAAAGGAGTAAAATGAGCTATATGTGAAATGCTTTTCAAAACTGAAAGGGCTATATGTATTCTGCTAGCTATTATTATTAACATGGTACCTTCTTCAGCTGTCCTAGTAGGTCAGGAATTAGGGCCAGAGTGTAGGTGCTCTGAATGGCAATTCCATTCAGGACCCAAATACTTGCTAGTTCTGAATTACCCGCTTGTATTATCATGTTTTTACAAATAGTAAAGAAGCCTGGTAGGACAATTTGAGTGTTAGATCAACTGGTCTATTACAGGTCATTCTCTGGGGATTCCTGAAGGTCTTATCAAGGCACCTGCTGGGATTAGAGCCTCTGGCATTAAGAGTACACGCATGAAAAATTAATGTGGACAGAGGATCTCAGTTTCCTATAGGCAGAATACATTTGCAAAGGCCTGGTACCTGGCCAAGGAATTCTGAACTGGGCTCTGGCAGTAGGGCAGGGTGACTAGTACCTGCCAAGGATAGAACCTGGCACTCCCCTGTGTCCAGTGATAATGTGGTTCCTGAAGTCCCAACTGCCAGACTCTGAGCACCACTGGGAAGAAGGGTCCAGGGTCAGAGTTTCTTGACTATCCCTCAGTCTTATTAGCAGAGCTTTGAAAGTCATAGAGCTAAGTGGCAGTGAGCATCTGTACATTATCTGGACCTTTCTTGGCCTGGTTTGGACATGACTTGGGTCAGCGTGAGGTCAATGAGTGTGTAGCTGGGGAATACCTAGAGGTGAGGACCATTATCTTGCCTGCATAGACAGACTCTGATTTTGAGAGACAGGCCCAGACAGTGGGGAAAAGTGCTACATTTGAAATTAGAGGGCCACCTCTGATACTCATTGCCAGTATGACCTATTTCTTTAGGCCTCTATTTCCTTGTTGGCAAAATAAGGAGATTGGACAAGGTGAACACTCCAAGGTCTATTCTGATTCTAGTCATGATCAAATTATTGTAATAATACTAATTAATATCCATGTAGCACTTTAACATTAGCAAGTGCTTTATAAATATTTCATTTGATGCTCATGATGACCCTGTGAAATAGATGGCATTATTATCCCCATTCTACAGATGAGAGAACTGAGACTGAAAGAGGTTAAATGACTTGCCTAGGGTCACACCACTAGTGAGTCTCTGAGGCAGGATGCCAGTTCAAGTCTTCCTTGTCTTCAAGTCTAACACTGTATCTACAAGGCCTTCCACTTAGTGTCCATTTACACAATATCTTATATGTACTTAGTTATTTGAGTTCCTTGAGGGCAGGTAGTATCTAGAGTGCATCTCTAGTGTTTACTTAGCACAATGCCTGGTATACAGTAAGCACTTAATAAATGCTTGTTGACTGACTAAGTACATCATTGAAATAATGGATCAAGTCCCTCTCCCCATCTTGAAATCTGAGTTGATTGGCCAGGAGGCCTTTGCACAGCATTGTAGGGGCTAGAGCAGTGTTAGCTGCATTGTTTGAAGTGAATCCCACCATCCAGAACCTTGATGAAGTCATCTGATCTATTGACTGATAGTTTGGGGTCACGTCAGTCTTCAAGGGTGCATTGGTGCTCCTTCATGAAGTATCTGGAATGAGCCAGCAGGGGGCTGTGTGATGTCATGAATGGCATTGCCCAGTCTATGGCAAGGCTTACTGTTCAGATGCAAAATGTTCTGTGGCTGAAAGCCTTGGAGTCAGGATTCCTGGATCTGAGTCCTGGTACTTGCTAGATGTGTCATGTTGGGTGTCACTTTTCTCTGGGTTTCAGTTTCCCTCCCCGCCGCTGACAAATACATAATTATTCCAGTACATTTGTTATCTCATCAACATTCTCTCTACTGTGCAAGAAACTGAGACTCTGAGAAGGCAAGAGGCTTGCAGGAGGTCACACAGGAGACACAAAAGATATTTGAACCGGGATCCTCTGAAAACCAGTGATCTTTTTATTGCCCCTGACTGCTTTCATTCTCCAGCTTGGTCCAAGCTGGATTGCTTTAGGCGGCACCTAGTAGAATCATGCCCTAGTTTATCTACTCCTAGGTGATAGAAGGCCACTAGCAGAATTGTGGAAAGAGCTCAGGGTAGACATTTTAGGCTGAGACCCTGAATTATGGGTCACAGAAAAATATAACTGGGGAAGGGAGTTACTTTCACTTGGGATCTGAGGCAATGTTCCCTTTTGGCCTTGGTTTCCTTACTGAGAAAGCCAAACTCCATTGTTTTGGGAAAACTTAGTAATTCACCTTTTCTTTGGCTTGAATACAGAGATCACCAATTTCCCCTTCTCTTCTCTCCCCTGTCCCAACCTCCCCAACACCAAGAAAGTATGACATAGCTGTTATATATATGTGTATATATATATGTATATATACACATATATATACATATAAAATAGATACTTTAAGTAATTATAAAATAAATGATTAATAGATGATCTTAATGGCCCTTAGCCCCTTAATTTTTACTCAGAAGTGTGGAAGGAGCCCAATGTAGAAATTTTAGAATGAGACCCAGAATTAATTATGGGTTACAGAAAAATGTAATGAGGAAAGGAGAGACTTGGGGAAGCTGTTTTGTAGGTCCATCTTTGTTTTCTCCTTCAACTTCGTGGGAGTCCAAGGCTCACCAGAGAGAATAATGTGCCCACTAACATTCTGTGGCACAAGTTTCTAATTAGCGACAATAGAGGGAAAGGTTCACAGCAAGGGGTCACTGGCAGACAGGAAGGCTGAAAGCTTACGGGGGAATCAGGAGACAGTGGACAATTGGCTAATTGAAAGTCTTGGCAAAGTTCCTCGTGGAAATTTGGGAAACTACCATGCTCTTGTCCAATGTGTTCATGGACTTCAGAGGATGAGAAACTGAAAGGCCTGGGAGAAAACAGCAGGACTGTTTAGAAAATGGGTTGCCATAACAACAGGGAGTGATGTTAGGACCACAGAAATCATCTGCTCTTCCAGCCCTGGGATCCACTGAGCAGCAAAAGCAAACAAGCAGCACAGCTTCCAAGTAAGACCCGAATCAATCCTTATCTCTAAGAATGAGTTCCTAGGAGACAGAGCTGATTGCAACAGACTGAGGTCAGTTTGCCTTGTGTGTGGTATATGGGCTCAGACTGATTTCTCTGCATGAGCCGTTGAAGTTATGGACACTGCCTGTCTTCTGGGCTCTCAAGGCAGTTTACTGGTTGCATGGCCTGGGTTTCACTTTGAATCAAAGATGGGGAAGAGATTCTAGTAGAGTACGTTTGGATGACCTCCTAGGAGGTGCTTTATTTCTGTCTCCTTTCATTTTTTAAAATTGCCTTTATAAATTCAATTTAAATTGAGTAATCATTTAGCATGGGTACTGTATTTTGTAGATGACAGGTTGTCATTTTAGACATGACAAATTTAAAACTGAAAGGGACCTTAGGGAAAGTCTAGTCCAATCCCATAACATTACAGGCAAGGAAATTGGAGTCCAGAAAGGCTGTGTTTTGTCTAAATTCATACAGTTAGTAAGTAGTAGAGTCAGGATTTGAACCCAGGAGCTCTGATTCCAAACCTGGCATACTTTCCATTGTACCATATAGATGCAGAGCTGTCAAGGGCTTTAACAGATGAGGAAACCGGGTCCCAGAGTGGTAAAGTGGCTTACTTGCTTTTAAAAATTTTATTTTTCAATTGACAAGCATTTATTTTTTTCTCCCCCCCTCAATTTAAAAGATAAACAAAACCCTGGTAACAAATGTGCAAAAACAAATTCCGTATTAGGTGTGTAACAAGCACATGTCTCATTCTGCACCTTCAGGCCATCACCTCTCTGTTTGGAGGGAGGGAGCACGCGTTCATTCTTAGTTAAATAAGCCCTGAGCAAGTCACTTAACCTCCGTCTGCCTCAGCTTTCTCGTCTGTAAAATGAAGAAATAATAGCACCCACTTTCCAGGGTTATTATGAAGATCAAATGACATAATATTCATAAAACACTTTACAAAATTTAAAAAAGCTATGTAAAAGCTCTCCTCCCCCTCCTCTTCCTTCTTCTTCTTCTCTTCCTCCTCCTTCTCTTCCTCATCTCCTGAAATCATGCTTGGTTAATACATGGACAAAGGCTCTGAAGTCTTTCAAAGTTGTTTTTCTTCACAATGTTGTTTTTACACTTGTATTTCGGTTGTTCTCCTGATTCTGTTCATTTTACTGTCAGTTCATACAAGTTTTCTCAGGTTTCTCTGAAACTGTCCCCTTCATCATTTCTTACAGCACAATCTTTTACATCCATATAGAATACTTTCTTTATCCATCCCCCAACTGATGGACACTTCTTTACTTTCTAGCTCTTTGTCATTACAAAAAACCTGATATAAATATGTCTAGACAGCTAGGTGGCACAGTGGATAGAGTGCTGGGCCTAGAGCCAGAAAGACCTGAGTTCAAATCCAGCCTCAGACACTTGCTGGCTAAGTAAGCTTGGGAAAGTCACTTATCCTCTACCTCAGTTTCCTCATCTGTAAAATGGGAATAACAACAGTACCTGCCTCACAGGGTTATTCTGAGGTTCAAATAAGATAACATGTAACAAACTTTAAAGTGCTTTATAAATGTTGTTATTACTATTATTTTGTGTACATGTCTTATCCTCTTACTAAATTATAAGCTTCTTGAGGTTGGGAACTTTCTGGTAGTTACTTACTACGTGTTTGCTGAATTGAATTGATTTTCGTTTCATATTCAAAGGGCTTCAGGCATAGGCCTGGGAGTTGCTTCTGTCTGACATCTGAGTCTAGCTAAGTTTGGAGGACCTCTTCCCCAGCATACCATACCAACTGCCAGGTGGTCATGGTGGAAAAGAGAGAGAAGGATGAAGGGAAAGGGAGAAGGAAGATGGAGGAGAGGGAAGGAAGGAAAGGGAAAAAGGGGAGAGCCTGGGATAGAGAGGGGGAGAAAGAAGGAAGGGAGAGAGGAAGTCTTATGTTCTTCCTATGTGCCAAGCACTGTGCTAATTTTGTGTTGGGAATACAATTGCTCAGGAAATTTCATGGCAAAAGATTATAGAATCATAGATTTAGATTATCTAGTTCAACCTACTCATTTGACCAATAAGGAAACTGAGGCCCAAAGAGGAGAAATACATTGCCTAAGGTCACACAGCCAGTAAGTGGCAGATTGAAGATTTAAACCCAAAGTCAGTTAGGTGGCCCAGCTGATAGAGTCCCTGGCCTGGAGTGAGGAAGATTCATCTGGTCTCAGATACTTGCTAGCTGTGTGACCCTGAACAATTCACTTAACCTTGTTTGCCTCAGTTTCCTCATCTGTAAAATGAGCTGGAGAATGACATGGCAAACCACTCTGGTATCTTTCCCAAGAAAACCCCAAATGGGGGCATGGTGAGTCAAACACAACTGAAGATGACTGGAAAAATTAAGAAGGACACTTTAAAAATATATACCTTATGGTTGAGTTCAAATGTCTGGCTAATTGAACAACCATGAAATCTAATTACAATAAAAAAAATTCAGATCTAATTCAATCCTTCGACTTTAATATAGTTCAACACAGCTCGCCATGTTTACTGGACATCAGCTGAACAGCCATCATTACTAATCCTGTTACTTCTTTTGATAGGAATTGGCTCAGTGTTGGGAATGAGGCTGTCTACATCATGGTTAAAAAAAATGTAATCAACTCAATCAATATTTGTTGAACAGAATTCAAAGTTCATTAAATCCAATGGGGGGAGATGCAGTCAAGCTAGTCATTAGGCTGATTGCATTTCCCATTCTGAACAGATGTTTTGGCACTAATTAGGCATGGCCTAAATCTCTTGGTATTTCATTTCCAGTACTTTTGCTTGGCCAATATAGAAAGACATATCTAGGAAAGTTGACTCCGTTTCATATACTATTCATGGAATATAAACCCTGTTCCTCACTCCACATCTTGGAATCCTGAAGTGATTTAAGGCAAAGCTCAGGTGCAACCTTCTGTATGAGACTCTTCTTGATTCTACCTTTCTCCCCCTGTTGTTAGTGCTTTCTCCCTCAAAAAATTGCTTTTTTTTGTATATTTTGAAATTATTTGTTATGCTTTATCCCCTTACTAGGATTTAGGCTCCTTTCAGTTGGAGCTATTTTGTTTTCGTCTTTTATCAATAAAAAAACTCTGACATTTACATAGAAATTTAAGGTTTGTAAAGTGGTGGTGCATACATTAAAGCTATAAGATCCTGGGCAAGTCACATAAGCTTTGGAGGCTTCAGTTCCCTTATCTGAAAAATGAAAAGGTTGAACTCAACAACTTCTAAATTCCTTCCAACTTTAAATCTGTGATCCTATGGTCTCTTTCCAGAGTGCTCTCATGTGTACTATGTCATTCTTTGCTCACAACTCTGAGACAGGTGGGTTTTAAGTTCATTTTACAGATGAGGAAACTGAGGCTCAGAATTAAATTAGAAAATTAGTTAAAAATAAGAATTAAACTAATTAAATTAAATCAACCTTTAAATTAACCTTCTTGGAGTCACATAGCTGATTAAAAATCCAAAGCAGGATTCAAACTCAGCTCTTCCTGATCCCAGATCCAGACCTCTATCTATTGTGCCACCTAACTTCCTAAAAACAACCCCTTCCCTGAAGACTAGAAAGTATCATTGGTGGGGTGGCTAGGTGGTGCAGTGAATAGAGCATGGGCCCTAGAGTCAGGAGGACTTGAGTTCAAATTCAGCCTCAGACACTTAACATAAAACTAGCCATGTGACCTTAGGCAAGTCACTTAACCCCAATTACCCTACCTTTCCCCCTCCAAAAAGCAAAAAAAAAAAAAAGTATCATAGGTCAGATTTAAACACGGGTCTTCTTAAATCCAAGGCCATCATTATCTCTAGTAGCATTAAACACTTGCACATAGTAAGTATTAGTAAATGTTTGTTGAATTGAATTTTAAGTTTTTAGCCTTTGTATAAATGCATTACTGCCACTAGAGTCTTTGTTTTTCATAAAAATTTAATTAGGTTGTGTGTCTGAATAAAAGGACAAGAGGTTACATCATATTTGGGGGGATGGGAAAAGACTTTAATCATCATGATTGAAACATTGAGGTTACTAGTGTAGGAAATATGCCTTTATGAATAGATTAAGGATCCCAAACTTTGTACAAGTATTTTACTAATTTGCTTTAAAGAGAGTCCTATCTGATCAAAGCCTCAACTTTTCTTCAAAACTGAGATAGAATGAACAGTCAATTAATCAGTAAGTGTTTAGGCTTTATATTAAGCTCTAGGGAGAAAAAGAAAGTGTGCAACAGTCCCTGCCCTTTAAGGAGTTTACATTGCAAGGAGGTAGAAAATATGTAAATACATAAGTGCATACAACATACATTCGGAATAAATGGATATCCCCCCTATCAGAAGGGGGAAGCTAGAAAGGTCTCCTGTGTTTGAGATTTGGCATTTGAAGCATGTGATATTTGAATTGAGCCTTGAGGGAAGCCAGGGGTTCTGTAATGGAGGGCAGCCAGTGCAACGGTATAGAGATGGAAAATGGAACATTGTGTGTGAAGAACAAGAAGGCCAGCATTTAGACTTTTCAGGAGGGGGGGGGGGTGGTTAATGTATAAGAAGACTGGAAAGGTAGGAAGGAAGGCTATGTTATTGTTCAGTTGTGTCTGACCCCATTTGGGGTTTTCTTGACAAAGATAGGGGAGTGGTTTGCCATTTCCTTCTCCAGGTCATTTTACAGATAAGGAAACTAAGGCAAACAGGGTTAAGTGATTTACTCCTTAAAGGGCAGGAACTATTGCACACTCTCCTTTTCTCCCTAGAGCTTAATATAAAGCCTAAACACTTACTGATTAATTGACTGTTCATTCTGTCTCAGTTTTGAAGAAAAGTTGAGGCTTTGATCATATAGGACTCTCTTTAAAATAAATTAGTAAAATATGTGTACAAAGTTTTGGATCCTTCATCTACCCAGGGTCGTACAGCAATCAACTGTCTGAGGTTAGAGTGGAACTCAGGAAGATGAATTTTCTTTACTTCAATCCTGGTACTTAATCCACTGCACCACTTAGCCGCCCATGGGACAGGCTATAGAGAGCTTTAAATGTTAACAGAAGGCTTTGTACTTGATCCTAGATAGAGGCAATAGGGAGCCACTAGAGATTATCAGGGTGTGCATGAAGTGTTGAAGCTTACTTTAAGGAAAATCAGTTTGGTGGCAGAGCTGAAGATGGATTTGAATAGGGAGAGATCTGAGGTAGAGACTAATTAGAACATTTCCTGAATGAGGATTGTGGCTATAGGAGTGAAGAGAGGATTCATAGAAGAGATAGAAATGACAGGATTATTTATTGTTCATTATGGAGACAGAAATAACTTGCTTTGGTAGCTGACTAAGTGGGGTGAGAATAAGGAGTAGAGGGTGATACAGGTTAGAAATCTGGGTGAGTGGAGGAATTATGGTACCTTCAACAGTAATAGACAAGTTCAGAGTAGGAGTGAGTTGGTTTTTTTTTTTTTAAAGATAATAGGTCATTTTTTGGACTTTTAAGTTTGAGATTTCTATAGGACTTCCAGTTTAAATTGTCCAGTAGACAACTGATAATGAAGAAGAGCTCAGGGGAGAAATTAGGACCAGATATATAGATCTGATAACCTGCATAGAGGTGATAATTGAACCCAAGGGAGCTAATGAGATCACCAAATGGGATAATATATAGAGAAAGAAGAACCTAGGAGAGACCATTAAGGACATGCCTAGTTAGGGGGTATGATGTGGTTTGTATGGGATACAGAGATCCCTATCTAAATCAATTACTCAGAGACGTCTCAAGGTGAAAGTAGAGAAAGGTCTCTTTATTAGAATCTTGCGAGAAGCAGGCAGTCCAACCCCTGAATTGTCCAGAGGGGGGAGGCCATCCGACAAAGGCAGAAGGGTAAATTATGCTAGCCAGGTGAGTGGGGGTGGAGTTTGGGAGGGATTTGGGAGGAGTTTAGGAGTGGTCAGTGCTTAAAGGAACATGTACTTTCTATATTAACTGTGCAGGCGCACTGCCCACAATTCACTGGGAGAAATTTGAGGGGGGTCAGAGGGGGAGGTTTTTGCCTTGACACATCACTAGGTAACTTCTGGTCAAGGATGAATGACATAGGTCCAAGGTGGCTTGTTGGGAGGATAGGCTCTGGTTGTTTCAGGAGGTGCCAGGTTTGGAAGCTAGACTGATTAGGGATTCAGGAGGTCCCATCTTGGGAGGGAGTCATCTCTCTGATAATCTTGTTCAAGGTTTCTGGGTGCAGCTGGCCGCTAGGGACAAAGGAGGTCTCTAAACTAAAAATGCTTGGGTGATGTGTTCATGGGAAGCTGTATCTAAGCAGACTGATTGCTGGCTCGGGAAAAGACTTCGGGGCTGGGGGCAGGGTAGAGGCAGAGTTAATGCCTTTATGGCTTAAGGAAAGTGTGACTTTTACAGCTTAATTGCACAGGCTTATTATAAAGTGATGTTACATACATAGGTATCTGAACACAAGTGAGATTTACAGACTGAGATTACAGACAAAGGCATCCCAGGCCCCATCACTCCCCGCCCCAGAAGAGGCACAGATTCATTTGGGGACAAGGGACAAAGGTCTCAGCTTCCTGAGCTGCTTCGTGCTGAGAAAGGGTTGTAGAGCTGTCTCTGTCTCACAGGGTCCATCAGTCAAGGAGAGGGGGGGCGGTGCTGCAGCCAATGTCTGGAAGGTGTTGGGTAATTACTTCGGGCAGTGGTTGGTATTCAGCCTGAGCCATCATCTAAAAGTGGAGGGTTGCTGAACCTAGAAGATACAAATCTAGCAAAGAGAGTAAACAAACAAGAGCCAAAAGAAGCAGGAGAAAAATGACCAGAAGTAGAGTGAGTATGGGCTAGTATAATCCATCACTCAGACTATTTAACTGTCCTTTATATGTCTACATGCTACATAGACTAGGTACCTCATAAG
>CM053587.1:247577988-247602183 GCA_028646515.1 Pseudochirops corinnae
TATAATCCATCACTCAGACTATTTAACTGTCCTTTATATGTCTACATGCTACATAGACTAGGTACCTCATAAGATATTCTTCACTAACATAACTGTAGGCCTTAAACAAAAGAGGTTTCTGACTTAAGCCTCACAACTGAATAGCAGACATACATCCCTGTTTCAAAAGCTTGTTTATCCTCTGATTATATTCGCTTTGGAATAAAGAGATACTTCAGAAATGGAATCTTTTACATATACACTCAGTTACAAATGTTAACTTTTGCTTAGTTCATGGAATAGCTACAAATTGATATTGAAACAGCAAGAACTGTTCTGTTTTACAACTCATTACATCAATTTAGCAATAATCAATTGAAAACTTTGTAAACCTTCAGAAATTGTCACATAAGACTTTTCAAAACATCTTTTCTAATAGTAAGGGGAATCAAAGTAACACAATGAGAATACAGCATAGTAAGCTAGAGCTGTAGCAGTTCCTGTGCGGGCCTGGTCTGGATTCTTAGAGATGCTGCCTGCATCTGATGTCATCTTTTCCAGGTCCCTGGGCTCAGATGTTCACTCAGGAGCAGGGATATTCAGTCAGGCCTGACAGGGGCTCACAGAAGCATGATTTAATACCAAAGGCGCATAAAAATGGTTCAGTTTCCTAGCCATGCAAGGCTAGGTTTACACAGTCACAAAAAGTTCAGTTTTCTAGCCACACAGGGCTATGCACAAACATTACCATAAAGTTTCACAAACAGTTACAACATTCCATCAAAAATCCAAAATTTTGATCTTATTACCAAACATACTCAAGGTTTGAGTTTCCATGATAGAGAAATATTTGAAAGCCATTCTTATACACCTATATAGTTGTTAGAAGAATCAACCTGATCCTGTTGCTTTCCTCAAAATTTTAGAATCAAGTTACAAATCTTTCTACTTCCTCACACACTCTCAACATACTTAAACCTTTCTGAAACTGATATCAACTATCTGGAGAAAGGAAGGGCTTGGATAAGCCCTCATTTGTCCCCCAAACCTTCCTATCTGTCTTTCATGTTTCCCATCAAATCTATATCTGTCTTTCCAAATCCCTGAAAACCATTATTCAGTTTATTCAGCATTCCTTTACATTTGTTAACCACAAAACAAGATGGTTCATATCTTTTACTGATTACTTGCTCTGATCATAGAAACTTGCTATAGAAGGAATAAAATAGGGACATATGACATTCCAATATGACAGGATAAAACATCCTTGGCTCTGTTTAAATTCAGGTAAAGTCACAGATATCCATCCATGCAATATTGGTACCACCTCACAGCTAGACTCAGGAATGGTGGGAAACATTCCTTTTCAAAGGAATGTTAGGGGTAATTTGGCCACAGGGATCCCATCCCAGCTGAGGCTAGGAGTGTCCCTTCTGCTTTTACCAGATGTAGACTTCCACTGATATTTAAAAGCATAGGATCACACTCCCTCTGAGTAGCTTGTGGCATTTGATGCAGGCACTGATTTATGCAGGCAACCATACCCAAATTCAAACTCCAAACAAAATTTAGTTATGGTCCCAAATGCCTTTTACCTCAAACAACAAGTTTCACTAATCACAACTTAGAGCCAGTTCTCTTATTTATTTATTTTCCTTATGGCATTGAGGCCAAAGGCTCTATATACTTTAGCAAATGAGAAACCACACTTCATCCTACACAGATTGAAGATCTAGTAAAGGAAACTTAGAAAGCAAAGTCAGGTAGGAGGAGGGGAACCAGGTAAGAGCCATGTCATTAAAAAGCCAGAGAGGAAAAAGTATGTAGGGCAAGATCCTCAAGTCTCAAATGCTACAGAGGGATCAACAAGGATAAGGATTGAAAAAGGACAATGAGATTTGGCAATTAAGAGACTATTGGAAACAATTTCAGTTAAATGGTGAAGACTGAAGCCAGACTGGTGAAGGTTTAACAGAGAGTGAGGAGAAAATATGGAGTAGTCATTCACTAAGCATATATAAAATGTCTACTATGGGCCAGGCATCATACTAAGTACTGGGGAAACAAAGAATGACAAGATAGTTCCGGCTCTTGAGGGGCTCACAATACAATGGGGAAGAAAAGAGGCAAACACGTGTGTGCAAACAAGCTATATATGAGATAAATAGGCAATAATTAACAGAGGGAAGTTTCTAGAAATAAGAGAGATTGGGAAAGGCTTCCTGAAGAAGGTGGCATCTTTGCAGAGACATGAATGAAGCCAGGGAAGCCAGGAGGCAGAAATGAGGAGAGAGAGCATTCCAGGCATGGCAGACAGCCAGAGAAAATACCTGGAGTGGAGAGATGGAGTATCTTATACATGGAGGCTGGTGTCACTGGATCGCAGAAGAGGTAGAGGAGGGGTGCACGGTATAAGAAAACTGGAAAAGTAAGGAAGGCTAGTTTATGAAGGATTTAAAATGCCAAATAGAGGATTTTGTATTTATCTTCCTTATGATAGGGAGTCACTGGAGTTTTTTTAAGGGAGTGGGTAGGTGGGTGACATGGTCATATCTGTGCTTTAGGAAAATCATTTTGACATCTGAATGGAGGATGGACAGGAGTGGAGAGAGACTTGTGGCAGACAAACCAACAAGCAAACTTTTGCAGAAGTCCAGACTTGAGGAGATGAGGGCCAACAGCATGGTGGTAACAGTATCAGAAGAGAGAAGATGGTGTACCGGAAAAAGGTTGCAAATATGAATTCAGTGGGCATTGGGAGCACATTGAATGTGGAGTGTGAGAGAGAATGTGGAGGAATTAAGGATGATACCTATACATTGTAAGCTTGGGGGACTGGGAAAATGGTAGTACCCATGAAAATTCTAGAAAAGTTTGGAGGGGAAGGGGGGCTTGGACAGGTCAGACTACAGATGACTTTTTCAGTTTAGCTGAGAAAAGGAAGTTTTATATATACACAAATGTCATATATTTTATATGTATATATGAACATATATGACAAAAGCTAGTCAAGATGACATGATCTAATGAGAGTTTAAATTTTCAAAAGATTATTCTAAACTTAAATGCCAAATGAGCTTTTTTTATAAACAAAATATAAGAGAAAAAGAGAATCATATATGAAACCAAATTTCTATTATGTACAGCTTGCTTTCCTTTTTAAGTATATAATAAGTTCAACCTATAACTTCCAAAGCTCTTCTGCTTATCTATGTTTCCTTCTGGCCTTCCTTCTGTTCTCTTCTGTGCATTTAAAAAAAAGGCTTCAATGACATTTTCTTTTGGTAACCTTATCACTAGGTCCCCTTTCTCTTCTACCTCTTCTTCCTACACCACCCCCTTTTCTAGTGGGGGCAAGAACAAAAAAACCCCCAAAACCAGCCCTCGTGTAACAAATATGCATAATTAGGCAGGACAAATTCCCACATTGACCATGTCCAAAAATATGTGTCTCATTCTGTACCAAGTCCCTTACCTCTCAGGAGCTGAGCAACATGCTTAATCATTGGTCCCCTGGAATAGCAATTGGTCATTATATTGATCAGTGTTCTTAAGTCTTTCAAAGTTGTTTATTTTTACAATGTTGTTATTACAGTATAAATTGTTCTCCTGGTTCTGTTCACTTCTATCTACATTAGTTCATAGAAATCTTTCCAGGTTTAGAGAAGATAGTGTTTGAATATAAGGTACTGTCAGAAATTGGATGGAGGGAGGTAAGAACTAAGTTTTAAACTGGGCAGTTTAAACCGCCACAAAACCTGGAAGAGGGAAGTTGGGCTTGGGCTGAATGAAACAATGCAAAGCTGCTAATGTTTGGGCCAAAACCCTGTTGGAATCAAGTTGACGGGGTTTTATGATTTACCAGGAGGTCTGGCCACATGTGGGAGAAAAACAAGCAAGGGGAATTGAGGCCTTAGGATAATTGCCGCATGCATTTAGATCTGGAAAAAACCTGAGAGGTCATCTTGTCCAATGGCTAAAGAAACTGAGGCCTGGGAAAGTTAAATGAGTAACAATGCCTAAGTCTTCTGATAATCCTTCACATTTTTACCAAACTATCCCAAAGACACTGGCATAGACAGATACCTAGGAGGAAAAGACACAGTCAAATAAGAGACACCAAAGCCAGTCTGGATCAAGAACATGAATAAGCAGATGGGAACCATGATGGTCAGCCTCTAAGGAGATAACTTGTCCAGAGACAAGGTACAGTGCTAGCCACGTACATCCTCAACTCTTATCAGCTTATTAAATCCACTTATTAAATCATCATTGAATCTGCTTAGGTTCTTCGGAGTAACGTGGAATTTTCAGACAGCCTGTTATTAGATAATGAATTTCAGGTGAAGAATGTAACTGTACATCATTTCCTTCTGTTGGATGACCTTTCATGTCTACTCAGAATGGAAGAAACAGTGCCAAAGAGAAGCAGCTGCAGTTTAGGAAAGCCAAATCAGTGCAAAGGCAAATGAGGAGAAAATTGTTTCGTTCAGTTTGAACCAATTTGGACATAAAACAAGCATAATTTGGTGGACATTAAAGACAATGTGAACACAATCTGCTTGCAAAGAATCCCAAAGGCAGCAATGACCTATATAAGTCACTAGTTCTCCATTGCTCATATTTCAATTTCTTCTAGAACTCTACTTAGAATCACAGCTGTTATTCCTAAATTTCTTGAATCCCTCCAAACTACTCCCATGAAATCCATGCCAAATCTAAGTGACACTGAAGTTTCCAAGATCCTCCTGTTATCGGTCTTCAAAAGCCTCAGTTCCTAAACTGTCCTCAAATCAGAACTGATGCCTCATTACATCAACTCAGAATCACAAAATCTCAGAATTGGAAGGCAAGTCAAATACATCCCTAAACAGAAAACTTCTCTAAACATAGCAGGCAAGTAGTCTAACTTTGTTCTACCTTCTTTATTCCTGTAGAGGGCAACACCATCCTCTCAGCTCCCCAGGCTCACAACCTAGGTCTCATCCTCAACTCACCATCTCTCACTCCACATCCAATCAATGGCCACGGTCTGTCGATTTTTCCTTTGTAACATCTCTCAAATATGCCCTGTTCGTTCCTCTGACCCTGCTGCCAGCCTGATATTGGCCCTCATCACTCAGGTCTGGAACACTGCAACAGGCTGTTGGTGGGTCTGGCTTCCTCAAGTCTCTCCCTCACTCCAATCTATCTTCCATTCAGTCATCAAAATGATTTTCCTAAAGTGCAGGTCCAACCATATTAATCCCCTCTCCTCAATAAACTCCAATGCCTCCCTATTGTCTCCAGAATCAAATACCAAATCTGTGGTTAAGCATTCAAAGCCCTTCATGACCTAGTCCTGTCCTACCATTCTTCTTCTTTTTTTTTTTTTTTTGCTTTTGAGGAAAGACAGCGCAATTGGGGTTAAGTGACTTGCCCAAGGTCACATGGCTAGTAAGTGTTAAGTGTCTGAGGCCGGATTTGAACTTAAGTCCTCCTGACTGCAGGGCCAGTGCTCTATTCACTGTGCCATCTAGCTGCCCCAATAATTGTTTATTGACTGACCAAATGATTTTTTTGATGTTCACACAACTACCCTCTCTCCATTCTTGTTGCCATTACCCACTAATTGGTGGATCATTTTGCCCACTTTCTTGGTGACTTCAGCATCTGGCTCAAGGTTTTTTTTCATTAACTCATCTCTTGCCATGGTTCAAGGACTTCAGTACATACTGACAATTCCTCTCTCAATGCTCTATCTTGCCCTCTCATTTCCTTATTTTTTTCAATTCCAGAAATTGTGTGTGTGTGTGTGTGTGTGTGTGTGTGTATAATAAGGAGAATGATACAGTGGAAAGAGCACAGGTTCTTGAGTCCAAAAGGCTTTATAGGTTTTAGAGCAATTTGACTTTTCTAAGCCCATTTCTGCCTCTCTTCAATTATTTATATACAAGTGAAGTCATTTAGGGGCCTAGATCTAGTGGCATTGTTCTTAATACACCATCACATACTAGAAAAAATTCTCAGATCTTCAAAGTTCTGTAGATGGGACTAATTTAGGAATAGTTCTGGTTTCTCTGGGTTAGTATACTTCTTGCTGAGATACTGTGTGACTCACATACTTGACACATTCTACAGAACTGAGGTTTGTTAATTGGTAGCTTCGTACAAACTTACTCTAGTCAATCCAGTACTTTCAACAATCTCACTGTCCCTAAGGCTTCATGTCCTTCCAAAGTCAATGAGATCTTGTAGATATACCAACAGTTCCATATAATTCATGTTGTCAACTTCATCGGTTGTTGCAAAGTGGCAAGTGCCTCCAAGATACCTTGGAACACATAATAAACTGGTAAAATAGCACTGAGTAAATAGAAGTTATCTTTTCCTTGTCTTTCTATGATACAGAAATCTGATAATATCTACTTGAGTAAATCTAAAACTAAGAACCACTGTCTGGCTGCCTAATACATGGTCCAGAGCAGATTGATTCCTTGACATGGTTTACTCATCTGTTTTGCTTCTTTTGTTCAAAGTTTTATAGCCTATGCACATTTGTGTCTTCCACACCACACAATAGGTGATATATATGGGCTACAGGACTCTGTGGTGATGCCATCACCAACCATTCCTTGAGATGGTTTGTGAGGTCTTCCAATAAGATAAAGTAATCTTCCTAGTTTGTTTCCATAAGAGTCAGGAGCTTGTAAAGTATATTCTGGAGGTTGTGCCATGAGCACATCCCACATCCCACATCCCACATCCTACTCAGGCAGTGAACTCTGGGTAAAATGTCTGCTTGGTTTCCATGGTTACTTCTGGCCTCCAAAGTCCCCGAGTGAACAACAGTGTTCTCTCTACTCAGTAGAGTCTACTGGCAAGCTGAACTACATGTAAAATCAGCAGATCACCTCCGAGGTCCCTTCAAGCTGTGACTTTGTGATCCTAGATCCCATGTCACATCAGCATGGTCAAACAGACATCCCTGTTCTCTAACATCTGGAACTTTGAAATTTGACTCTCCAACCACGGTCTGAAGTCCTTCTAGCTCTCCCACTGTCTAATTAATTCTGAATCTATTATCTTCTTTTATTGTGATCTGGATGCACCCAGTCTCTCCCTTTTCTCCTAGTCTCCCTCTCCCACTCTGGTTTAATTTTCTTTCATGCCCAGGCTTGAGCCCATTGTCTGTTAATGTTTCACTAACTACTTCTCTATTCCTGATATCCCACCTTTCCTGACCTTATCTTTGAATAATCACCATCCAATTTCTCTGCTCCTGATCAAGTGTTGATTGATGGAGAACATCACGACCCTGAATTGACTTCATCCCCTACAAATTTATGCTACATTGCTGCAGCTGGATTCTTACCGCCAGTTTTTCTCTTTCACCTTTATTGACCCCCAATCTCATTTCTGACAGTGTCCATTTCAAATCTTGTCTTCTCTTTGTATAATCTCTTGTCTTCACTCAAATATCCTCTCTCCTCACAATTATATCCAGTGACCCCAGCCTCCTACTTCATTGAGAAGACTGAAAGCCTTCTAATAGGAGCTTTCTCAGCCCTCTCCTAAATTATTTGAAATTTCTCAGTCTTAGCCTCATGTCTCATTTCCTTCCATCTAGTTATAGTACAACATATTCCTACTACTCACCATGGCTAATACTTCTGCCTAAGTCCTCGCTTCCACTCTCTCCTGCCCTTTCCAAGACTTTGCTCTAGCGTTTGTCCCATTCCTCTCATGCATCTTTAACCTCTCCCTTTTTTCACTGGCTCTTTCCTATAAGTCTACAAACATTCTTATCTACCTAATACTAAAAAAAAATGCCTGCCTTTTATATTCTAGTCTATTCAGATTTTGTCCTATTTCTCTACTCTTCATTGCTTAATTTTTTGAAAAACTTGTTTATGTTGGATATTCCTCTGCGACCCACTATCTCCTTAGCTCCCTGGTTTAGGTGGGCTTTTGCCTCCAATGCTTGACAGAAACTATTCTCTCAAAGGTCCCTGCTGACCTTCAAATTATACAAAATCAAGTTGTAAAGTTATCATCGCTCTTGACCTTGCTGCCACTTTTGACCCTATGGACCACCCCCTCTTATTTAGTACTCCTCCCTTGGCTTCAGATAGATAGATAGGTAGATATATAGACAGACAGATAGAGAACTTATTAAGCATTGATTATATGCCTGGCATTTTGCTAAATGCTAAGGATACAAATGAAAGTATGCCAGAAAGTGTTGGCTTTCACAAAGCTTACATTCTAATATGGGAAATCAATATACAAAGGGGAGATGTAACCAAGGGAGTGCATTGTGGTTCAGAAAGTTACAATGATGGTGAGTGGACCTTAGGCAGTAGACTGACATATCCTTTCCAGTAACAATTTCCTCTTTTAAACTCAAAGTATCATAAGATTGTATATCCAAAGCAAGAAGGGACCTTAGAGGCCAGAGAGTCCAACACTGTCATTTAACAAATGAGGAAACTAAGGCCCATGGTGGCTGTAACTTGCCCAAGGTCACACAGGCAGAGCAGGGATTCAGTCCCTGGTATTAATGGCTATGATGTATATGATCATGGTCCTATATGTCTATGGTATCAAGTGACTGATGGAACTGAAGATGTTTAACTTATAGGAGAGAAGACACACAGTGGGGATATTTTAAAGTGCTTTAAAACCTGGCCCCTTCCTTCCTTTCCAATCTTCTTACACTTTACTCACTCCCCACATAATCTTTGATCCAATAATGTTAGCCTTTTTGCTCTTCCTTAAACACAACACTCCACCCCCCAACTTTGACCATTTCTCTGGCTGTCTTCCACGCCTGGAATACTTTCTCTCTCTGTCTCTGCCTCCTGGTTTCCCTGGCTTCCTTTAATTCTCAACTATAGTCTCACTTTCTTCAAGAAGGGACTCCAAGGATTAATCCTTAAAACCATCATAGAAAGACAAAGTTAAAAAAAAGAAAAAGACAAACATCTCCAGAATGAGCAGGCAATATTATAACCATTGAGAAAACCAGTGGCCCAGATCTGTGAATCATCCAGAGAATGGATAATCATGTCTTCATTAAATAAGAATGCAAGCCTGAGGACTGGAGGCCTGTTGGCTCCTCCAGGATCTCTTGGCATTCTGGTGCTGGGCCCCTGCCTCTCCCAGGAAGTGACATTTGGCTGTGACATCAGCCCTTAGCTGGAATCCTGCCAATCCTCCCTTAGTTATAAAGGGGAACAATCAAGCTATGGAAATTCTACTCTAGCTTCTTACTAAAGAAAGTAGTCCCACTGTGTTCTGGGAATAAAGGAGAAAGTCATTTGTGCTGCTTAGTTACAAAGGCCTGGTATCAGTCACACTCAAGGCTCCCTGGCTGCAGGTGCTAGACCCACAGAACAAGGGGAACATTTCCTGGCTCTTGTGAACTATCTACCCCATTGTGACCAAGTAGCTGATTGAGTCATGGCATTGTGAACCTGCTGTGTTTAAAGCTGGAAGCATTTCCTGTGTTTGCCTTGTGATTTCTAAAGATGCAGAACAGTGTTGTCAACATCTTAGGCAGAGGAGAAACATAAAATCATTGAATTCAACCTGTTCATCAGGTCCAATACCTTCATTTTCCAAAGGGGAACTGAAAGCCACTTAACAGTGACCTGCCCAAGGTCATAGAGGTAGGATTCAAGCCCAAGTCCTCTGACAAAAAAAATGACAGGGACAGGATTCTTGAATCTAGGCCCTTTGACATCAAAGCTAATACTCATTCTCATGTAGCATGCTGCCTGGCAATGGAAAGAACACTGAGTCTGAAGCCCCAAATTTGGGCCCCACTTTTGCAGTTTGCTTGGTGTGTGACCTTGGGCAGGTCACTTCAGTTCCCTTGGCTACAGTTCCTCATCTAAAATATAAAGGGGTTGGATTGATGGTGTCAGACTCAAAAGGGGGCCACTAAACCATATATAAAGGATCCCTATGCATGTAGCATGTGGTTATCATTCAGTTGTTTTAGTCACCTCCAAATCTTCATGAGACTATTTGGGGTTTTCTTGGCAAAGACAGTAGAGTGGTTTGCCATTTCCTTCTCCTGCTCATTTTTTACATATGAGGAAACTGAGGCAAACAGAGTTAAAGTGACTTGCCCAGGGTCACATGGCTAGTAAGTATCTGTAGCTAGATTTGAACTCAGGAAGATGAATACCTCTGGCTCCAGGTTCACTACTCTATTTACTGTAACACCTAGCTGCCCATGTGGTCAGCATATTGACTTAGGAAACCATATAATAATATCATCTTTTTTGATATTTTATCTACTTTTTTGTGTTTTTATTTATTTTGTTAAATATTTCCCAATTAAGTTTTAATCTAGTTCTGGGCATTCCACAGTGTTGAGTGCCACATGTAGCTCTCAGTCCTCCTGTTTGGCACCTAAGATCTATTTAATATTTAAGGTGTCTCTTCCAGCTTTAACATTGTGCAATTGGGTGAAAGAGGCAATGTTGTATATAGTGTTGTATAGTGACCAGAAAATTGGACCCAAAGCCAAGAAAGACCTGGATTCAAGTGCAGATTCTGCCATACTGTAGCTGCATGTCCTTCTACATTTATTCAAGCTCTCAGTAACCCTAGGAAACTAAGACAAAGCTGCAGAGAAGGCGCTACCTGTGTCAGCAGTGGAAATCTCCTCACCTGGAAATTCTCTTTACTGATAAAAATTACAGGTCCAGTCTGTCTTCTCTCTTCCTAGTATATCTTGTGAAATATTTATTGAATTGAATGGGGGCAGAAAAAAAATGGATAAAATCATGCTGAAGTCTACACATTGCATAGGGAAGGTTCCCAAGGACTTCCAAATGGATCTTGCCCAGAATCAGAAGATTGTTGGAGCTGAATTCGTCCATCAGAAAAATCTTTGAAAGGATGCTGCTTGAATGGCAGAACTTAGGAAGGCAGGAAGACAAGGTATGTGTTTTGTCAAGCTCTACTTATTGGTGAGGTTTGCAATCAGAGCCAAAGAAAGGATTATAAATGAAGTAATAAAAATGCAGCCAAGCTCCCATCCAACTCTGCATTACAAATACATTTAAAAAATTTGTTTTTGGGAATCAGAAAGCCCATTTAAGATTCTATTCAGTCCATGGAATTTGCTTTGCTTTCTTCCCTCCTAGTTTTTCCCAGAGTCTCTGACAATTGCTTACTAATCTATCTCCCTGGTTTTTCCCCTGCTTTGGTGGGCTGCAGAAACACAACTGTCTATCAGTAGCTGAGGAATTGCTTGCTCACAAACACCAATTCTCTGTGACAATTCAATAAGAATTGAGTGCAGGTGTAGCTGACTTTTTTTTCATAATCGATGTATCCAGAAAAACTCTGCAAATGGAGCATTTGCAAAATGCAGTCTTTTTTTTCTTGTTGACTTTTAGTCTAATTGCAGAGA
The DNA here is from genome assembly GCA_028646515.1 of Pseudochirops corinnae. Lineage (NCBI taxonomy): Eukaryota > Metazoa > Chordata > Mammalia > Diprotodontia > Pseudocheiridae > Pseudochirops > Pseudochirops corinnae. The sequence goes on from CM053587.1 coordinate 247,589,381, forward strand.
TACTTTGTTTTCAATTCTAATCACCCTTCAACTTGGCAAGGACTCCTAACATTTTGGCTTTAAGCTACTAGACTTCCCTGTTAAGTAGTTAATGATTAGCAAATAATTCAGCAAATATTTATTAAGTACCTACTACACACAAGACACTTAGTTATAACGTGAAACTTACTGTCTAAGTACTTGGGGAGAATTTGCTGTATATATACACACACACACATACATATATATACATACATACATATATATACATATATCTGTATCTTATCTGTATCTATGTATATCTATGTATCTATGTATCTATGTATCTATGTATGTATGTATGTATGTATGTATGTATGTATGTATGTATCTATCTATCTATCTATCTATCTATATCTTTTCTCGTAAACTGTACAGAATGGTAGCACAAGCAACACAAATTGCTTGGGGATCACGGGCTCATTGATTTAGAAGGGACCTTCAGTGGTACCTAGTCCAATCCCCTCATTTTATAGATGAAAAAAAACAGATACAAAGACAATAGTTTGCCCAAGGATATAGATGGTAACTAACAGAGCTGAAATTTGAAACAGGTCAATCAGTCAATAAGCATTTATTAAGCTCCCATGTGTTAAACACAGTACAAAGCATTGACAATACAATAAAAGGCAAAAGATAGTCTCTGTCCCCCTTACAGTGTTCTTTCCCAACTCCTATTATGCACCACAACCTATATTTCAATCAAACAAACATTTATTGAGGATATTCTATGTGCAACATGGTGTATTAGCCACTGAGGAAGATTCAGTTCAGTTGTTTCAGTTGTGTCCAACTTTTCGCCACTCTGTTTGTGGTTTTCTTAGCAAAGGTACTAGAATAACCATTCTCCTTGTTTTACAGTTGAGGAAACTGAGGCAAACAAGGTTAAGTGACTTGCCCAGGACATATAGTGAGTTCGTATTTGAACACAGGTCTTCCTGATTCCAGGTGTGGTGCTCTATTCACTATACCACCCAGCTGCCCCCACTAAGAAAAATATACAGATAAAAAGACATAGACTTTGCCAGTGAAGAGCTTATAATCTAGTAGGAGAACTAAAACAAGGACTCAAATAGCTAGAAGAGGAGATAGGGATTGGACCTAAAATTTCTTTCATTTAGGGAACTTCTAGATGAAGAAATTCCCTCTACCAAAGAAGATCTGCACCTTCCCTGTACTTTACAGTTCTAGAGAGTCATCCAGGGCACCAAGAGACTAGTGTCACACTGTGTCAGAGGTAGGAACTGATGTTATTTTCTTCAGAATTTTTTTTTGTGTGTCTCCTTTACCAATCTGTTGATGCTTTTTTCACGATTTCCTTGCATCATGCTCATTTCTTTTCCCAATTTTTCATCTACTTCTCTTATTTGAATTTTAAAATCCTTTTTGAACTCTTTCAAGAATTCTTTTAGGGCCTGAGACCAATTCTCATTTTCCTTTGAGGCTTTGGATGGAGTAGTTTTGGCTTTGTTATCTTCTTTTGAGTTTGTGTTTTGATATTCCCTGTCACCATGGAAACTTTCTATGGTCAAATTCTTTTTTGTTGTTTGCTCATTTTTCCAGCTGATTTATTTACTTTTAACTCTATGTTAAAGTGAGACTCTGCTCCTTGGGTGGAGGGAGCACTGTCCTAAGCCTAAGACTTTTCTTGCTGCTGCTCTCAGAACTAGTTCTGGAGGTCTGTAAGTTTTCAGTTCTTCCAAGGTGGTGTGATTTAAAAAGAGGTATGGTCAAGGCTCTCCTGGCCTGTGCTTTGGTCTGTGAGTGACCACAAGCACTCTTTTCTACCCTGGAATTATTATCTGTTCCCCTGAAGCTTCAAACTCTGGTGTGCTTCTGCTTTTTCTTATTCTCCTTGTTCTTGTTCTTGCTCTTCTTGTTCTTGTTCTTCTTCCTCTTCCTCTTCTCCTCCTCCTCCTCTTCCTCACCCCTCAGACTGTGACTCAGGACTGCCAGCAGGATCCAAATATGAGCAACACAACACAGTCCTACATCTAGTACAAGCAAAGGGACCCTTGTAATCTCCTTCTGACTCCCTTACCATTTTGAGCTGAGAGTTCCAGAAGCTACTGCTACTACTGCTGGTTCAGTTGCCCCCACGTCCTGCAGCTGGTTTGCTGGGGGCCAGCCTACAATGGCATAGCCTGCACTGGACTGCACTCCACTCTTACCTTGGTGCAACGGACCTTTCCTGCCAACCTTCTAAGCTGTCTTGGGCTGGAAAATTGTTCTATTTTGTCCTTTTATGAATTCTGTCACTCCAGAATTCATTTTAAGGCATTACTTGAAGTTGTTTGGAGGGGAATTTGGGAGTGCTTAGGTGAGTCCCTGTCTTTTTGCTGCCATTTTAGCTCCGCCTCTCCCTCCTCTGTGCTGCCCCCCTCCCCTGAAGTAGGATTTGATTAAAGGTCATTTTAGTTTCAAGGCCACCTCTCTAGCCATTATGCCAAGCTGCCTCTCAAATAACTGTAATACAAAGTAGAATATGGTAACTGCATTGAAAAGTTACAAATAGCAACCAATAATTAAATAGTACTTTGAAGTTTGTAAGTCACTTCACACATATTTACACTGATTCAGTGAGATCACTGCTATGGTTATAATTATACACTGTGGTCCTCAGGAACCCAAAGAGGAAGGGCTCTGCATTCACATGGACCCCTATTAAATTTTAGGGCTTCTAAAGTGGTCAGATGTGGCTCTCGGGTGCTGCCTTACAAGGATATTTCTAGGAAAATTTATAAAAACGAAACTAACGTATGTCTAGGGTCTTAACAGCAGATTTCAGAACCCCCTCTCATAAAGGTATTCAATATACAATATGGGTATCAGGTATAGGACAGATGTTTGTTCTTTTCACCATAGATATGAAAGACTTATGGGCACTTGTTCACAGATAGAGAAATATAAACCATCCCAAACAGCTCATTATATTCCCCTTAGAAAATAAAAACAAGGAAGGAGCTTATCAAGGCTACCGTGTATCAGACATTATGTGCTTTCTAAATACTATCTCACTTGATTTTCAACCCTGGGAGGTAGGGGCTATTATCCCCATTTTATAGCTGAGGAAATGGAGGCAGACAAAGGTTAAGTGACTTGCCTACTAGAGTCACACAACTATAGTATCTGAGGCTGGATTTGAACTCAGATCTTATTGACTCCAGATCCAACACCCTAGCCACTGCATCACCTTCCTGCCAAAGACAACTTTGTGGGACTGCTGAAGAGCTCTTTCATATTCACCTTGGACCCACATCCTTTGAGCAGCTACCTCCCAAGGTCCAATGGCTGTCCTAAGCAGCCAGCGTATGGCATTCTTGAGGTCTATAGTGACAGAGCTACCTTGGTGGTATTCAGCTTCTTCTCTGAGAAGCAAGCTGTTATAGAAATTTCCTCTCCCTGGTCAGCTGATTCTCAAATTCCAAATGCAGGAATCCTCAGCCCAGGTGATAACTGGGAAGGTCAGAAGGATCCATTTCTCAGGCTTGCTAGGTGTTAACTGGTGCTTATCAAAGGAAACAAAAAGTCTTCCAGGGACTCAGACTTACTCAGGCATGCATATGTTCTTGCTTCCATGTCCTTATGGTATAAGCTGTCATTGCCAAAGGGTGGGGAAAGGAGGAGGACAGAGAAATCTTCTTCCTGAATTTTGCTAGAAATCCGAAGGAGAGAAAACTATGTGAAACAGGGCAGGGAAATGAAGAAGAAGAAGAAAAGGAAGAAGAAAGAAGATAGAAGAAAGAAGAAGAAGAAGAAGAAGAAGAAGAAGAAGAAGAAGAAGAAGAAGAAGAAGAAGAAGAAGAAGAAGAAGAAGAATTGTTTCTGTAAGTCTTATAAACCACAGAGGGGAAAGTTCCTCCTGAGTCCATCCTCCTGATTCTTTATTTCCAACCATCTTTTCTGTTTTATCCCAATAAAGTACATGTCCTTCAGAAAAGATCCAGAATTCATGCATGTCTAGCCCCATGGGAGTTGCCCCAGTCTAGCAAAGCAGGGATTTCTTTGATCACCTCCTTCTACTTTGTCATTCCCACTTTACAGATTAGGAAATAGATTGAAAGAGACATTGAGTGACTCAGATCACACAGCTAGTAAGTATGTGAGGTAGGATTTGAACCCAGGCCTTCCTAACTGTAAGTCCAACCTTCTGTCCATTATGTTAGGCTGCCTCTCCTAACAAAGCACTATGAATGAATCAAGGAAAGAGGTCCCTTCAGGCTGTGGGCGAGGAGGATTGGGGAACACCCAAGATAAGAGGGTGTACCTGCTCTGGGCCTTGAAGGACAGAAGGATGTCAGCAGGCAGAGATGAGTGGGAGCATAAGAGGCAAAAACAAGGAGAAAAAGGAGATAATGATTGGAATTCTGAGAGTGGAGAGTAGTTCAGAGTATGATGGGATAGGGAATCTGATGAAGCTGTAAATAATAGTAAAACTGCCCCCAGTGCATTCTGGCTTATGTGAAATCCCTTCATTCTCACTACCCTCTGCTATGCTTGTAGGCTAGAGAGCATCTCTAATTATTCAGGTTCTGTGCAAATGGCTCTTCCTCTCCCCCCCCCCCCCCCCAGCCTCCAGTCAAGAGCGCACTAAAGAGGGTTTCTGTGCTCTCATGAATGACATTTGTGCTTGGGAAGCCAAGGCATTTTTATTTGGGATGACATTCTAAAGAGCTCTGATAGTGAGTGGTTTCTTCCATGTAGCTGATTTAGCTCCGCAGTATTTATTTTTCATCTCTTAACAACAAAGACTGAGGAGCAGCTAGGTGACACAGTGGATAGAGCACCAGTCCTGGAATCAGGAGGACACAAGTTCAAATATGGCCTCGGACACTTACTAGCTGTGTGATCTTGGGAGAGTCATTTAACCCTGACTGCCTCAAAAAAAAACCAAAACAACCCAACAACAACTAAAGACAGAAAGGCTGTTGCTGAAGATCCTCAAAGGGTCTTTGAGGGCACACTTAGTGGTATTTGGATTCCATATCCAGCTAAGATAGATATTCCTGTGAGATCCCAGGGATGGACTGCACCTTCTGAGATGGTCGCCAGATTTAGAGACAGCCCTCAGCATGGAGATGGGCTTCTGTCAGTAAGCCCTGAATTAAAGTTCTGGCTCAGCTATATGTTGTTTTTGGGACAATCAACAGGACAAGTGACCTCCACAAGTTCTAAGCAGTTCTCTAAGGCACAGTGTGCTAAGAATGGTTTTTGCATTTTTAAATAAAGTTTTGTGGTTTTAAAATTAGACTGTATTACAAAGGAAGTGCCATCTGCACTGGTAGAGGGAAGGAATTCCTCTCTGTGATAAAATCACAGGTGTCTCTTCCTCCCCCCTCCACAAAGTACCTACTCTGCGTAAGTCAAATCAACAAATCATTATTAAATACCCCATTTGTCCAAGGCACGTTGTTAGGTCTTGAGGTAGATTCAATGATTAAAAAGTCTTAATACACACTTAGGAAGGTTTGACATACCAGAGTCTCATGCAAGCAAATTGGGAGCTCACCACAAGTCAGTAGTAAACCAACTTTATTGATGGGAGATACCCACAAAATGAAGGCCAGTCAAAGAGAATGATGAAAACAGATCAGATTTTCTGAGCCCCTGGATGAATTGAACACTCTTTTGTTGACCAGAGAGAATGGAGCACCCTATTCCCAAATCAGTAAAGTCTGTGATGTCTTTATAGGTTCTTATTTGGTTCTAAAAGGACCAATCAGCATTGTAAAAAGGAAGTGAGGGCCCTGGACCTGGGCACTGGTGCTGATTTGTGCTAATGGGGAATTCCTGGAGAATAAGCAGGTGGTTAATATTCAAACTCTCCTTCTCTGGGAAAAAGAGATTTAGACTGTTACTGCAGATCTTACCTTGACAGGTAGACTCAGCGAGTTTTGAGCATCTTCTAGCCTTTTTCATTAGACAATTGGGAGACTAATGTGTTTGCAGTGGTTCTCAACCTTCCTAATGCCACTACCCTTTAATACTCGTATGTGGGCGTATCTGCATGTGGGTGGACCCACCTGGAGACGGTTAGAGGAGCAGTGTCTCAGTTCCTGAGACCATCGGAAATATGCGACCCCTGTGAAAGGGTCGTTGGATGCCCCAAAGGAGTAACCACAGGTTAAGAACCGCTGCTACAGGGATACTCATGCTTAATAGATGGGAGAAGAAAGATGACAGCAAAGGAAATCGAGAAGGGAGTAGGAGGGGTTAACAACTGTGGGAATCAGGAGAGGCCTCTTAAAGAAGTTGGCATTTAAACTGAGCCCACTAGGGAGTGAAGGGGTTCCAAGAACCAGAGGTGAGAAGGGAGCAGATTCCAAGAATAGGGTACAGGCTGTGGAAAGGCACGGAGGCAAGAGAGAGAATGGCATGTATGAGGAGCACAAAGCAGGGAAATGTAGGTCGAATGTAGAGGAGGGGAAAATTGTACAAAATTATACAAAAATTGTACAAAAATATTTATAGCAGCTCTTTTTGTGGTCCCTAAGAATTGGAAATTGAGGGAATGCCCATCAATTGGCGAATGGCTCAACAAATTGTGGTATAAGAATGCAATAGAATACTATTGTGCTAGAAATGATGAGCAGGTGGATTTCAGAAAAACCTGGAAAGACTTACATGAACTGTTGCTGAGTGAAGTAAGCAGAACCAGGAGAACATTATATACAGTGACAGTAACATTGTATGATGATCAACTACAAATGACTTAGTTATTCTCAGCAAAACAATGATCCAAGGCAATTCTAAAGGATTCATAATGAAAAAATGCTATCTACCTACAGAAAAAGAAACGATAGAGTCAGAAGGCAGATCAAAGCATACTATTTTCATTTTCTTTACTTTTTCCATCTTTTCCCTTTTGGTCTGTTTCTTCTTTCACAACATGACTAGTATGGAAATATGTTTTACATGATTGCATATATATATATATATAATATATACACACACACTCAAATATACATATATATGTGTGTGTATATAAAACCTATATCAAAATGCTTATTGTCTTAGGGAGGGAGAAGAACAGGGAGGGAAAAAATTCAGAACTCCAAATTTTAAAAAAATACATATTAAAATTTGTTTTTACATATAATTGGAAAAATAAAATACCATTAAAAAAGAAAATCAGTTAGTCTATCTTTCTCTAGTTCCACTAATTAGGAAGATATTGTAATTGTCCAAGTGAGTAGTGACAAAGGCCTAAATGAGAGTGGTTTAAGCACAGAGAACTGAATGAATGTGAAAGATATTGAGGAAATGGAATTTGACAGAACTTGGCAATGAGTTCAATAATGCAGGGAAAGCTCAAAGAGTCAAGGATGATTCCTAGGTTGAGAACCTGGGAGACTGGAAGACTTGTAGCACCCTTGGCAGAAAGGGATGGGTTATGAGGTTTAGATGACAGGTTCAGATATGGGCACGCCGAGTTTGAGATGCCTATAGAACATCTGGGTGAAGAGCTCTGATTCACATCTCACATAGGAGGAAGCTAAAGCTCACAGAGGTTAAATACCTTGGCCAGTATCACACAGCTAGTAAGTATCAGAGACAGGATTTGAACCCAAGTCTTCCTGACTTTATATACAGTACTAGGTCTTATTGTTGAAAAAAAAAAATTCTCCACCATTGGTCTCTCAGGTTCAATTTTCAATTCAATTCAGCAAACATGTTAAGCACCTATTTGGTGTTTGGAAGAGCTCTCTTATGAATAGATATGTCACTAACAAATTTGAGAGCCAGTTATTCCACACAAGAGGTGTTGAATTTTTAAATAAAGACTTGGAAGTGGATGGACACTTCATAACTATGCAGATTTGGGACACATGGTTCAAGAATGCTTTATTTATTTATTTGTGTTTTTTTTTTAGGGGGGAGGTCAGTTGTGGTTAAGTGACTTGCCCAAGGTCACATGGCTAGCTAAGTGTCTGAGGTCGAATTTGAACTCAGGTCCTCCTGACTCCAGGGCTGGTGCTCTATTCACTGCACCACCTAGCTGCCCTGTCGAGAATGCTAGAAGCTTGGGAACACCATTTTACAGAGGTTCTGACTGTTGCCTTTTTACTTTCAGTGTAGATGAATCTCAAAGCTTCCTGAACTTGGGCCACTGGAAGAAAGCATTTATTATGCATTTGTCAAAGAGCCTGAAAACTTTCTTTTTCTGATTTCTTCTAGAGAGGAACCCCAAGCCTGGTGCAGGGACAATTGCAATTATCCTTACTTTGAAACAAGTGCAAAAGATGCCACAAATGTTGCAGCAGCTTTTGAGGAATTCCTGTCTGTATGAAAAAAGGGTTGGATGGGTCAGATCACTTTATTCAGACAGATATAGTCAACCTTCACTGAAAGCCTAAACCCAGTTCATATTTGACTATTAAAAAGCTTTGCCAATATAGCTTTAACCAACTCATTCACAAAATGGGGTGCAGGGGAAAATGAGAGGAAGAGGATCAGATAATAAAGGTCCAGCAAGTCCAGTTCTAATAATAAAATTAAAACTAATCTATACTGCTGCTTCATTAGAAGGTGGAAGAGAAATAGACATCCATTGAGTAACCTATTTACCAAAGGCACATAACATTTATAAAGGTGTCTCTAAAATAAATGGTTACTTAAATTTTAATGTATAACTTACAGAGCTAATAATAAATCAAATTAATACTTTAAAATGAAAATTTGAATTTCTAGAAGCACTACTTGGGTTTTTCCCCCTAGAATTCAAATGGAAAACATGTTTTTGTATGTATATATTTTAATAAAATTAGCATTTCATTCTTAGTTCACTGAAAGCACATTTTAAAAATGCTCAATATTAAAGATTTAAATCACACACACACACACACACACACACACACACACACACACACACACACACATGGCAGCTGGGTGGCGCAGTGAATAGAGGCCTTGGAATCATGATGACCTGAATTCAAATGTGACCTCAGACACTTGACACACTACTAGCTGGGTGACCTTGGGAAAGTCACTTAACCCCAATTGCCTTGCCTACCCCCCTCCAAAAAAAAAGCTAAGACATAATTTTAAGTTCTGGGAATACAGAGGCAACATTAAAAAAAAATAGTCCTTGGCCTCAGGGAGCTTACATGCTAGTAGATAGTAGATAAATGCATACAAGATAATGTGAAGAAGAACAGTGTGTAAATAATTAGCAGGGGTGGTGGTGGTGAGGAAAAGCCTTTTGTAGAAGGAGACCCCTCAGCTAACACCTGACAAGTTAAAGATTCTCTATAGTAAAGGAAAGGAGAGACCTCTGGGAATCATCTAAGCTAGTCCTTTTACTATACAGACAGGAAACCGAGACTAAAAGAGGAAATGTCTTGCTTAAGATGATATAGATAGTAAGTTGAAAAGCCAAGCAGGATTAGAAGCCCTGTCCTTTGATCCCAAATCTGGCGCTCTTTTCCCTACAGCACCAGCAAAACAACTAAGGGGAAAAGGTCATGTTTAAAGCCCATTCTTGGGACGAGGGGCAGAACCAGGTGAGGGAAACAGGAAAAACAGGGTAGAGAATGAAAGAGATAGGAAAGGAAGAAAAGAACAGAAGGGTGAAGACAAGGCCGTGTTTGCCAGCTAAATGCCATCAGTGAGTCCTTGTGCTGACCAGCCCTGCTTTACATTATTATTTCAACAAAAGTGTTTTCAAATAATACCATGCATCGTGATGCCAGAAATCAACATCTTTGCTCCTCAGACTGGGTAACAGCAATGACAACAACAAATAGTATTTATATCATGCTTTAATGTACTATGTATATATATATATATATATATATGTATGTATGTAGAAACATATTTGATCCTTTCAAAAATCTTCTGAGATATCTCCACTTCATAGAAAGGGAAACTGAGGTGACTTGCCTAGGGTCAAAGAGCTAGTAAATGTCTAAGGCAGGGACTGAATGTTAATTTTCCAAACCTAGCACACTACCCACTGTGGCAGCTAACTGCTCCTCCTAGAAGAAGGTAGAATACGCGCGCACACACACACACACACACACACACACACACACACAGAGTCTTCTTCTACCAACTCAGGTATAGCAGCCTGCTACAAATATGACAACCATATGGAGACCAGGGCAGGGCCAGAAAATTGCATGAACACCATAAACTAAGTACCTTCAATCCTTAGAGAAAGTAATTAACATAATTATTATATGAATTATAATTGTTTTAAGAATTATTATTGTATGAAGTATAAGCGCACGTGTATAGGAAAGATATAAAGTGTTTTCAAAAGAGGGAAGGATCTACTTTCAGAATGAAGTTGACAGGGAAGGCTATTTGGAGAAGTAATATTTGAGCCAGACCTTGAAGGGTGGATACAATTCTAAGGTCTCAAAATGTTGAGTCTAATCTAGTAAGTTGATGTTTAAAAGGGATAAATGTAAAGTCTTAGATGTGGGTTAAAAAATTTACAAGTAAAAGATGAAGAAGGAATGATTATATGGCAGTTAGTAAAAATCTTGAGACTCAATATGGTTTGATAGCATAATGTGACACTTAATAAACCTAATCCAATCTTAGGGTATATCAAAAAAGGAATAGTGTCTGGGACTGGGTCAGTAAAAGTCATACTGTACACTGCCCTGGTTGAATCACATCTGTAGGGTGTTCAGTTCTGGGATGACATCTTTTATAAAGAACATTGATAAGCTAGAGGGTACCAAAAGAGGTCAACCAGGTTCATTAAGGGCTTAAGATCATTGTTATAAGGACCAACTGAAAGAAATAAGAATGTTGACCATGGACGTGAAAAGACTAGGGGTTGGAGAAAAAAGAGGGACTTGACAGCTCTCTTCAAGCGTTTGAAGGGCTATCATGGAAGAATTCTATTTATTCTTCATGGCTCCAGAGGGCAGAATTAGGAGCAATGAGTAAAAGCTTCAAATAGGCAAATTTAGACAAGGTAAGGAAAAACTTCCTAATAGAGTCAACCAGAAGTGGAATGTATTACTTTGGGAGAAAAGAGGGTCTCTGCCACTGGAAGTATTGAAACAAAAGATGGATGCCAGGTTATGTTAGAAAGATGAATTTTGTCCAGGAATGGATCAGATTATATGGCCTCTGAGGTCTGTTCTAATTCTGAACTTCTATGATTCTGAAAGACATCTGAGGGAGAAGGAAGAGTATGAGAAAAGACTGGAATGCAGGGAAGATCCTTGGGAAATGATAAGTAGGACAATCTGGCTGTCCATGAAAGGGAATAATTTGAAGTAAGATTAGGAATGTAGGCTGGAGTTAGTTTGTAGAGAGTAGTAGAGACCATGCTAAGGAGTTCAGACAAAGGCCACCAAAAATGGAATGTAGTTGATTCTATCTCAGTATTTACACAGGCTTTGGTGATTTTTCTAGTCCGTTGACTGAAATATGACATTTAAAAGGAAATAATTTAGCTCAAATATTCTAACCGATTAGTCTAAGGTTTAGACTAATAGCTAATATATAATATATGATAATAAATAATAGCTAATAGCTGATTAGTAAACTTTGAGTGACTAACAGAATAATATTTCCCCTAAGCCCCATAAATATTAACAAGGCCACATTAATTCCTCAATACTTTCCTGTTCAACTAAAATTATATCAAAACCTCCATTTGTAAACTCATTCTAGCCCTGCATGTTCACTGGAACAGCCACAAAATACTAAAGACAAACGTTTTCCTTAAATGACTCCTTGTTTCTAGTGGTCATTGAATTTCTTATGCTCCAGCCTCGCCCCCAGTATTCATGACCTTTCTTTCTGTTCCACCATTTTGACCTGACCAGCTCGCAGAATAAAGAAGACTGTGTTTTATTAGCCAGGCAAGGCTGGTCTGAAAGGCAGTTGATGTTTTCTGTCTAGAACATTTACTCCTGGTGACCAGCTTGAGTAAAAGCACATTTCTTTTTTTTTTTTTTTTAATTATTTAATTTAATTTTAATTTTATTACATGAGGTACATCCATAATTTAAAAATGCAAGTCAATTAACATATTAAATGAAACTGAAAATGTCAAAGTAAAGTCTTCATTTTACAGAAGTATTATGGAAGAGATCTAGCTATTAAATAGGACAAAACACTTTTCTTTCTTATGAAGTAAAATATGGAAAGGTATTTTTAAAAAATATTTTGGGCTTCTGAGAATTTTCTAGAGCAGTGGTTCTCAACCTTCCTAATGGCACGATCCTTTAATACAGTTCCTCATGTTGTGGTGACCCCCCCAACCATAAAATTATTTTCATTCTACTTCATAACTGTAATTTTGCTACTGTTATGAATCGTAATGTAAATATCTGATATGCAGGATGTATTTTCATTGTTACAAATTGAACATGACCCTTATATCATTTGATCTTTGAGAGTAGGGATCATTTAATTTTTGTCTTTGTATGCCCGATACCTAGCATGGTTCCTTGCATATAGTAGACATTTAGTAAATATTTGTTGAATGGAATCAAATGGGACTCCATACTTAGCCTTTCTGTGTCATGAAACAGTGACCTTTCTCAGAAGTTGTCACCTTGCCACAAAAGTGGCATTGCCCAAATGATCGTTTTCTTTTTTTAAAAATTAACTTTTGTTCTTGCCACATAGAAGAGTAGGGGGAAGGGGGATGAGAGGTGGGATGATAGAAGCGAGGGCAGGGTGGGGGGGAGGGTTGATGAAAGTGCACACTTCTGTAGAGGGACAGGGACAGGGACAGGGTAGAGAGTGGATGGGGTGGGGGCGGGATAGGAAGAAGGGACATGTAATCAGTCTCTCACAATATGCCCACT
>CM053587.1:247602683-247621110 GCA_028646515.1 Pseudochirops corinnae
TTGCATCATTCTCATTTCTCTTCCCAATTTTTCCTCTACTTCTCTTATTTGGTTTTCAAAATCCTTCTAAAGCTCCTCTATGGCTTGTAATCAGTCTACATTTTTCTTGGAAGCTTTTGATGTGGGAGTTCTGACTGTGTTGTCTTCCTCCTGTTCCATGCTTTGATTCTTTTTGTCCCCAAAAAAGGAATCTAAAGTTGGATTGCTGGACTTGCTTTGCTTCCTTTTCCTCCTCATGTTGCCAGTCAGTTACTTGACTTTTGGGCTCAGTAGAACTCTGCTTCCAAAGGGGAGAGCTTTGTCCCAAATCGCTGGGGTTTTTGCAGCTGTTGGAGCTATTAGGAAGCCGCCGTCTCTGTAGCCGCCACCAGCTTTGGCTCACTGATCACACATGTCAGGACCACCACCCAAGTCCACAATCCTGATCCAGGCCAGTTAAGGCAAGAGCACTTAGCCTCTGAATGATTGCTTGGGCCCCTGAAATCTGAAGGCCAGGAGCTCTGAAGCAGCCATGTGGCATCAACTGTAGGGTTGCCACTGCTGCTTCTCACCCTGGAGGCACACAGCCGGACTCTGTCCCCCAAATTTAGCCAAGTTCCACTGACCTTTCACTTAGTCCTTGTTTCTTATGGGTTGATAATTCTGGAAACTGCCACAGCTGCTGGTGATTTGCTCTCCTGAAAGCTCCAGCCGTGGCTTGTTCTGGATGCCCTAGGGCTCCAGCCTCGGGTTCATATGGTGTTGGTCTGGGTGCTGCGATGAACTCCTTCCTGTCAGCCTGCCAGGTTGCCTTCAGCAGGTGCTTTGTTACTCTGTAATTTTGTGGGTTCTGGAGCTCTAAAATTTGTTTAGAGTCATATTTTATAGGTATTTGATGTGGTTATGGGGGGAGCCACGGAGTTTTCCTACTTCTAAGCCACCATCTTGACTCCACTCCAGTCAAAGCACATTTCACTGAATAGAACATGCTCTTGGACAGAGAGAAAAGACAGATGGAATGTGAGTAAATTAATGTCTAGTGTGTATACAACAACTGGGGGGACTAGAATAAGTGATGATGCATCAAGAAACTCATTCAGAACCAGAAATCATCACAGCCGAGTGGGCTTCAGAGATTTTCTAATTTACCCCCACTTGTTTGTAGATAAAAACAGAGACATACAGAGGTCAAGTGGCTTGTTCAAGGTCATAAAGCAGGTGTAGCAGAACTGTATCTAAAACCAAAATCTCTTACCTCCCAGTTTATTGCGTTGGGGGACTTTATGAAATGATCTTTGGAAATTTCTGTGACCCTTTAATACTTTGGGGCTAGTCTTCTAGGAATAAACAACCCTCTCACATCATTCTCAGCTAAGCAGGTCCTCACATAATGGACATACAGACCATCACCACACCCATAGTAGAGTTAAAATTTATAGTTTTGCTAACCCCTGAAAATACCTTTCAAGAGCTCAGTGTCACCTCCAAACCACAATGAGAAACCAGAAGGCAACTTCAGTGAAGATTGTCAGATAATTTGTAGAAATGGAGAGAGGACTTCAGACCTATGATGTGGAAAGTTTAAATGTAGATACTCACTTCTACTTGTATAGTCATCTACAACTTGTGGTCTTAGAGGGGATGTAAGTGGTGCTCAGGGAGGACTGGTAACTCTGGTGTAAAGGCTTGCCAAGCCTTTTTCAGGGCTGTTCATCTACCTTTGGTGTCCACCTGATTCACCTAACTCTCGTCTGTAGCTTGAAGAAGCTATAGCATGCACATTGGTCATATCCAGTAAAATTATTTCAGGAGATGGGCTAAAGCAGGTTGAGGGTAAATGATGGGCCACAAACCCATTGGTGAGCTTGGAGTGTCTATCCCAAGCATGGAAAGACTTCCACTGGCAGATAGATGCTCAATGTGAGTCAGAAGTATGGCCCAGTAGCCAAGAGTTAGTTCAGTTTTAGGAAGGGAGAGTGTAGAGAAGTAGGGGACATGATAGTTACATTATATTCTGCCCTATTTAGGCCACCTCTGGAATACTGGGCATCCTACTTTGGGAAAGACATTGTCAAGCTGAAAAATATTCAGAGGAGGATAGTCCTGATGGTAGGGAAACTGAAGAGTGTGATTCTCAGTAAAGACAAGTTGAAAGAAAAGGGGATGCCTAACTTTAATGGGTATATTTGAAGGGATGTCATGTGGATGAGGGATTATACTTGTCCTTTTGGGCCTTAGAGGACAGTCGGAACTAGGATCAATAGATGGAAATTGTAAAGAGGTAGATTTTATGTCAATGTAAGGCAATACTTCCTAACAATTTGGCTTATCCCAAAAGGGAATAGTTACCTCAGGAAATGGTCAGTTTCTCTTAATGGAGGTTTTTAAGCAAAGTCTGGTAAGATGGTAATCTTGTTCAGGTACAGTTGGAGTAGACAGTCTCTAATTCCTTCCATCTCTGAGATGCTGTAATTCAGTGATATTTGAGGTTGGCTAAAATGAAATATATTTCTTAGTTATGAAAGATAGAGAGTCACATGCATCAATTAACAAACATTTATATCTAGCACTAAGCTAGGTATTGTGGGGAACAGAAAATAAGGGTAAAGCATAGTTATTGTCCTCAAGGCAGTTACAGTGTAGTGGGAAATATGAAACAATCAGTAAAAGAGTAAAAACTACCCAACCCATTTTCCTCAACATAAATGAGATCAGATTTCAGGGGAAAAAAGAGTTTTATGCTTTTCAGGACAGCTGGGATGATCTAGGTCTTGAAGGACAAGTCAGATTTAGAAAGGAAGAGTGAAGAAGAAGGGCATTTTAGACTGAGGAATGTCATGTACAAAGGAATCAAGGAAAATGTGTAATACATTTGAATAGTGGGGAGATCAAAATGACTGAAAGAAAAGAGTACATGTTGGGGAGTAGTGTGGAATAAAATTGGATCAAAATGTAGAGCCAAGAAAATTAAAAGGGCCGAGCAGAGAAGTGTATCCATGATGAAGTGAGCAATAGGGAGCTGAGCAGTAATGAGGTTTCAGAAAGAGCGGCTAAGTGGCTGTTTAATAATGTAATACAAAGTGTTGAGATACCAGTCTTGATCTGTGTGATAGGGGAAAAAGGAAAAGGTAGGTCCTAGAGACATTTTCAATGAAGGTATTAGGGTTTCATAATTACTTACTTGCAAGGGTCTCATGGCCCCTTACACAGACATGCCCAAGGTAATAGGGAAGGGTTCTGATGTGTTGCGAAGGACACGGCTGCATTTGTTACTGCATTGTGATGCTAAAATAATCCTGTCCTAGTCCTTTGGTGTGCTCTGAGTCCGAGATCTCACAAATCAATTCAAAGTACTTTCTCAAGGGTACATAAAACAAAGCGAAAATCAAACAAATACATAGGGAAAGTCATTCATGTAACCAGACACCCTAGTGATACATTGTTCTCCCATGTTAAAACTTTACCAGTGTTAAGCTTTACTTAATCTCCCTTTTGTAGAGAATTGGGTACACAGGCAACTCTACAACTCAGGTATAAGGGCCAGTTTAGGAATACCAGTCCAGAACTCTGGTTTCCCCTGGCCTAGAGGCATCTTCAAACTAGAAGAGTGACTTATGCCCTTATAAAGGCTACCAACAGTAAATGCTGCCTTCTTGCTCTCATGTTCACTTGTCCCACTTTTATGATTGTGATACCTGAACAAATGACAGCATTTGTTTTTTGCTTTTTGGAGGGAGGAAGGCAGGACAATTGGGGTTAAGTGACTTGCCCAAAGTTACACAGCACAAGTGTTAAGTGTCTGAGGCTGGATCTGAACTCAGTTCTACCTGACCCCAAGGCCCATGCTCTACTTGCTGCGCCACCTAGCTGCCCCCAAATGACAGCATTTAATGACAAGTTTAGATGTAAGCAATGAGAAGAAGAAATTGTCAAACATGACTCAAGTTTTTAGTCTGGAATATTGGCGGGATGACAAATAGAAATTGGATAGTTGGAAAGGGGAACATTCAGGGTTGAGTTTGAGGTGATGGTGGGACATTGAATTAGAAACGTCTATTAGATCATTGGATATACAAGACAAACTTAAGTGAGAGGTCAGGACTGGGGATAGAAACTTGGCGGTCATCAACATATAAATGATAACTGAAGCCTTGAGAATGGATGAGCTCTCAACATGTGTGTGTGTGTGTGTGTGTGTGTGTAGGGAGACAGAAAGAGAGAGAGAGAGAGAGAATATGAATATCAGGGAAAAATAAATCCGAGCTATATCTGACCCATAAAAAGTAAGGCCTATTTATTATAGTTTTCTTGAACAAAAGCCATAAAGACATGGGTGAGTAGGGTGAGGACATAAACAAGTCAATTTTTCTCCCTCTTCAAACCTTTCAACTGAGCATCTTGCCTCATATTTCACAGAAAAATTGAAACCATTCACAGAGAGCTCCTTTTTCTCCTCTGTTCCTTATCTTACATTAGATGCCTTCTCCCACTCTCTTTTCCTTCATTCTTCTGACACTACAACCATACTGATGTAGACCCCCATAGCCTCATGTCTTGATTATTGCCTTAACATTCTGGTTGTTCCCTCTGACCCAAATCTCTCCCTATTCCAATCCATCCTCTGCTCACCTGTAACATTAATCTTCCTGAAGCACAGGTATGACCACGTCCCCTCCTTCCACATTCACTGAACCACAAAGACTCCCAGTCACCTCCAGGATCAAATACAAAATCCTCTGTTGGCCTTTTAAAACCCTTTGCAATCTGTTTCTTTCCTATTTTTCTAGTCTCCTTATGTCTTACTCCCCTCTACATCCTCTGAGATCTAGTGACACTGACCATCTTACTGTTCTTCACACAGGATACTTCATTTCTCAGCTCTGAGAGTCTTTACTAGCTATTCCCCCATCCTTAAACTCTGTCTCCTCTTCTCTGTCTCCTAATTTCCCCAGTTTCCTTCAAGTTTCCGCTTAAATCCCACGTTTTAGAAGTCCCTTTAATCTTAGTGCCTTCCCTCTGAGACTATGTCCAACTTATCCTAAATATATCTTAATTGTTCATAATTGTTTTCATATTATCTCCTTCATTAGACTGTGAAGTTCTTGAGGGCAGGGACTATTTTTGTCTTTTCTTTGTATGATCAAGCCCTTACTATTAATGCTACTTGACTGCTTGGCCCAGGGGTGGAGAATCTTCAGCCTTGAGGTCACATGTGGCCTTCTAGGTCCTCAGATGTGGCCCTTTGACTGAATCCAAGCTTCACAGAACAAAAAATCCCCTGCTTGGCCCATTCTTTAGTAGTGAATAGAATTTATGTGGTCCTTTAAAGTTTGCAATACATTTTACAAATATCATCTCATTTTATCCTCATAACAACCCTGGGAGTTAGGTGATATTATTATCCCCATTTTAAAGATGAAGAAGCTGAGGCAAGCAGAGGTTGTGTCTTGTCCTAGGGCACACAGCTAGTAAATGTTTGAGGCTGGATTTGAATTTAGTTCTCCCTGACTCCAGGTCTAACACTTCCACTGTATCCCCTAGATGCCTCAGATTCTGATTGAAAGTTTAAAAAGCAAACAAATATGGAAGCTGTTTTCTCCACCTATCTTAGAAACCAGATTCTACTGGCACAGTTTCATAGTGACTGTCCCCTTAATCAACTTTATGTCCTTCAGGTCCCGTTATACATGTGGAATAGGAAACCTTGGAGTAAACACTTCAGTAACTATTATATGGAGGCAGCTAGGTGGCTCAGTGGATAGAATGCTCGACATGAAGTCAGGAAGATCTGAGTTCAAATCTGGCCTCAGACACTTACTAGCTGTGTGACCTTGGACAAGTCCCTTAACATCTGTCTGCCTTAATCCACTGGAGAAGGAATGGGCAAGCCATTCCTGTACCTTTGCCAAGAAAACCCCACATGGGGTCATGAAGAACCAAATACAACAGAACAACAACAAAATTATTTTATACCAAAGAAAATGAAACCAATGGAAAAATAGAAAACATGCCATTTAAGACCTATGGGAAAGATAGTGACTTTTTAAACACTTCTAGTTCTATGGCTTTATTACACAGCAGAGAATAGAATCCCAGAGTTGAGATATGGCCCACAGTTTTGTGAGCAGGTTATTGCCTGTGATAATGATGCCTTCTAAAACCTTCCATTGGGAAAGATGCCTCATTCTGTAAACATTGAGAGGTGTGGTTTGGTTTAAGTCAAAGCCAGAAGTCTCTATTCCTGGGGCCCTAGGTCTTGTTAGCACTTGTCTGGAGGGGAGGGGGAAGGCCTTTAACTTGATTTGTCTGAAAAACAAAATGAGATGATTAAACTGGCTTCTAATGACATTCAGAGGAAGCTGCTGAGACAAGACTAGGACTCCAGGGGCCAGATATTGCACTCTAGAAATGTGAAATTAAAACTAGTCAAGGAGGAGAATTGACTTTATATTTGCAATAACTTAATATGGTTATACAGAAAGGATTAGAGATACTATGTACATAATGAGCACTGAACATTAAGTTTTGTGTAGTAAATAGTTTCCCAAGCTTAATCATCTCCATTTTATCTTTTCTTGGTTGATTGAATCAATCAATCAATCAACAAACATTTATTATGTGCCTACTGTGTGCCAGATATTGATTACAGAAAGTCTTTGTTAGCTATGGAGAGCTAACACAGTATCTTTTACATAAATTATTTAATCCTCCAGTAACCCTATGAAATAAGTTGTAGAAGGATCACTATTACTCTTATTTTTCTGATTAGGAAACTGAAAATCAGAAAGATTAAATGAACTGCCCAAATTGCCCTGTACCTGGTCAACAGCAAAAATGGTCCCCAAATCCAGATATGTAGGGCCCTAAGTCTTCTTTCCTCTACTATATCTTTCCTTCTCTTTCTCTGATACAAATTCCTAATAAATTTATTTTCTCTTTATTGTACTTAAAGGAAGTAGGTTACATTGGCCAGAATGGGCAAAGACCATATATTTTGTGGGGGGAGTGAATGGAGAGCGATTCCTGCTATATTCATTGAAAGGTTCTAATGTGGCTTTCCCTGAATGAAATTCTCAGTGACAATGAATAAAATATAACTGTCATAAAGGGAATTAAAGTTTCCAAAAGGGGCCCAGTTTTCACACTTGGCTATGTTCAGTTGATCAATTAGCAAGTAATTATTGTGTGCCAGACAAAAAAGAAATAGTACCTATGCCCGTGGAGCTTACATTTCATTAAGGAACAAAATGCATGCAAAATCAATTCAAAAGAGTTTAGTGGGAAGGATATTAACAGTTAGGGATGACGGAAATGGAAAGCCTTATGTAAACAATGGTGCTTGAGCTGAGTTTTGTCTGCTCTCAGTAAGAGAAAGATAAGAAATGGCACCTGTAAAGATTATTTATCTCATCTACCTGCTATGTACAAATGAATTATGAACAAGCTATTTCACATTGGCAATGAGTTTGTTCCACTAGTCATTTTGCTCTGTGAGCCAATCCTTCCAAAGGTTCTGGCAAGGGGAGCTCTCTCCACCTAGCAAAAGGACCCTGAGGTCCCAGTCATCACTACCAAGAAGTTTTTAAACTTATTCTCCAAATGCTGAGGGATGACTATGTATACATACACACAATTGCTGGTAAATCTCATCTCAAATATTATTATAAAGAAGCATTTTATATAAAGTCATAGTTCTTACCACAGCCTCAGGTGATAGTGCTTGTAGATCTGGTTACAACTAATTGTCTCTGATTCTTAGAGGAAATGTTTTCTTTGGTCCCTGCTTATGAAACAATTATTTTCTATAACAAAGAGTGATGATGGATGAGGAGCCAAAGAACTGAATTCAACCAATCTCTATATAATTCTTTCCTCTTTCCATAAAGTAGCAAATTATCCAACTCCCCTTACCTCTCTCCACCTCAAAAATTGTGCTGCAGATACAAAAAACTAGAGAGGCCTAAATTCAGTAATTCAGTTTAGTTCAACTCAACACACATTTAGGAAATGCCTTCTATATGCAGAAAATTATGCTAAGAGTAAAGGAGAAATAAAGCTTAAATAAGACATGGTCCCTGCCCTCATGAAGCTTATAGTCTAGTAATGGGACAAAAAAAAACCCAAACAGGTTACACTATCAACTTAATGTACCAAGAGTTAATTTACTATTAAAAATAGTAACACATTATTTGTATATTTAAAAGATAGAAAACAAAATATCTTGTAAGATCTAATGGGGACAAGATTATTTGCAACAGAAAGGATCAAAGAAGACTTTCCAGGGGTGATCACTTTTGAAGTCTGCTGTGTGCCAAGCACTGTGGTGCATTCTGGAGATACAAAGACAAAAAAAAAAAAATAATCCCTGCCCTCAAGGAGCATACATTCTATGGTATGATGCTGGTGTTGGGCTTTAAAAGATCAGTAGGAATTCAAAAGGCAAGATGGTCAAAGAATGACATTTTAGGCATAAGAATCTCTACAGCAAAGACTTAGAGTTTTCTGGGAGGATGGGAGAACTGTACAGTTCAGTTGGAGGTTGGAATGTATGATGGAGAGTCACATGTAGTGAGGTTGGAAAGGCAGAGTGATCCTGGATTTCAGAGTGCCTTGAATGTCAGGCAAAGGAGTTTAAACTTGACTTTTTAGGCAATCAAGAGCCACTTAAGATTTATAAGCACAAGAATTGCATGACCAGATTCAGGATGATAAAAGTTATTCTGGTAATGGCATGAAGGATAGATTTGAAGGAGGAGGGAGCAGAGGTAGGAATATCTATCAGAACCCTATAGTAATACTCCAAGAAGATGGTAATGAGAGAATTGATTATGGCATTGGGAGTTGAGAGGAGGAAATAAAAGAGAATGTTCTATGGAGGAAGAAATTGCAGACTAGATAAAATGAAAGAATCAAAGATTTGAAATAAAAGTTTGAAGCAAGACTTGGGAATGGTCTTGCCATTGACAGTCAGAAAGAGAAATAGATTTAGGGAGACACATTAAAAAATTTTGTTTTAGACAGGTCAAGTTTGAGATATTGGTGGGACATCCAAATAGATATGTCTTATAGTCAGTGGAGGATGCTGATCTGTAGCTCAAAAGAGAGATCGGGGATTTAAAATGCAAATACCCTTGGGCAAGGCAATATATTGATTTAAATGCACAATAAGCTATATTTAACTGATATTCCTTAGAACATCTAGACCTCTAAACACTTAACAAAACAACTATAGAGATCCAAGAAATAGAGGAAAATCATGCTCGAAGTGTGTGGAAATCCTTTCCTTCCCCTTCTGAGAATTTCTTTTCAACTGTTAATTGAGTATGCAGTCTCATACATTGCAATCCTACAAATGAGAAATGAGATTTTTAGCAAAATGCTTACTGCAACAAAACCCTACAACAGCAAAGTATTTTGGAGTGTGGTGACTGATATAGCTAAATAGGTAGATGTTTTGAATCCCCAAACAAGAATTCCCCAAGGCTGCTCCTCCTTTGTCAATCATCAGACATTCAACAGTCATCAAGAATTTATTAAGCGCTTGCTATGTGTCAGACATATGTGCTGGGAATACAAAGAAAGACAAAAACACAGTCTCTGCCTTCAAGGAGCTCATATTTTAATGGAGGAGTGCAGGTGTTGCATGTTATATACATGGCCAGATGTCATAATAGGGTCCATTGATTTTATTTATCTTTTTCTCGGTTAGGAGAAGAAGGCTCATGGTGGACAGGGAGTGAGGAGGGGTGGGTATAATATTGATGAGATATAAGATCTTCCCCATCCATTAATAGACCTCAGGTGAAGTCCATTAAGGGGAGCTTGCTTAGGGCAGGCTTGCTTGTAGGGGGGCTTTCACACCTTTTGCTAATTTCTAATTAGGCACTGAGTCACCTGGGTTATGATGCCTTCTGACTCTGAGAAGTGTATATATATTCTGAGTTGGTATTTTGCTTTGGGTGCTCCCTTATGAAAAAGATCTTGTGATTCCCTGGTTGAGATTCTGAGTGGCCCTAAGTTCAGAGTTCCTCGCCTGCTCAGATGTAAAGGCGTTCTCAATCCAGGGATATATGTAAAAGCACATAGTTGATTCAGGCAGTCAGAGCCCTGTCTGTTGGTCTTTATTTCTCTGCTTGTATTTTCTCTAAAGTTCAGGATGTTGACTTTTCCCTGAATTAGTGAATGTAATTTTTAAAAGATTGGTTTTTTTGATTGCCTTAAACAACTATTTTTCTTAGTAAAGCAGATCTAAGAACCTGGGCTAGCAGCCATCCTGGGTACGCCAGTGTGGCTGCTGATACAGTAGGATACCTGATAATTATATGATGTAAGAACAAAAGGCACAAATAAAACCTTAAAAAAGATAAACATCTCAAGTCCATTTGCCATTTATAGTCTTTGGGTGATAGTTACATTTGTGGGTAAAGAAAGTGAAGAATTTTAAACTTTCTTCCTGCAGACCAAAAGAACCACATTAATCTGCTGTTTAACTTTCTAGTGAGCATCTTCTGCAAATTTAGAGGATTTATCTTTAGTGACTTTGATAGGTAAACGAACGGTGAGTTCTCTGAGAAGTGGTTGCTAATAGCTCTCATTGGACCAGCATCATCTCTAAAGGGCAAGCCTGGGGCTTCATGTGCATTTCTAGACATGCAGAGCTGAAAGAGATTTCATATAAGACATCTAGACCAATTCCTCCTTGAAATCTGAATCTCTTTACAACATTCCTGACAAGTGGTCATTCAACATCCAGTAAGTTCTTTTCAACTTCTGGATCCCTCCAAGCCTTGAAGGTGTTTGCTGACCTTGCAATTTTTTTTTCTCATTTCCTATCCAATATCCCTGCCTTTGCATGGTCAATCCCTATTCTTGGAATGCACTTCCTCCTAACCCCCAACTCTTGGAATCTCTGATTTCCTTCAAGATTTCCTTCAAGTCTTTTCTGGTTCTTCCTGGCTGATTATGCCTTTTCTCCAAAGTTACCTCACATCTGCTTTGTATATGTCTTGTATGAATGTGTATATATTATATGTATGTGTATATATACACATACAGGCATATAATACATATGTGCATGTTGTTTGTGTGTAATCCAAAGCTCAAAGCCCATTTGCATAAGATTCTCCTCATTGGTGGAGATTGATTACTCAATTTCTGCACCTGTAGTAAGGGAAGAACTAGTGAGAACTTGGGAGGAGAGCCTAGTCTTATGGCTTTCAGGTTTGAGAGAAAAGACACATGGTACCAGATTCTTTTCAGATCCTCGAAAGGAAAGAAAGATTCTGAGAGGAAGCCAACATGTAGAGGAGCTGGCACCTTGATAATGTCCCTGTCCTAGGCTTATTACACTAGAGACTTCAGGGTATTTCCCCTTGGGTGAGATTTGAGACTCTCTCGGTATGATTGAGTTATCTCATTCTCAATGAGAGAGCTCATTCATTTTGTATTGTCTGAAATATTCTTATATGTATATCTTCTGTGATTTTTCTCTTGCCTGACTTGGATATTTGTTATGTATATTCATTGTGGAACTGGAATTTGGTGGGAAGGGAATCAAGATATATCTTTGAGTACTCTTTCCCCATTAAGAAATAACAATCAGGGCCAGTGCTCTATTGACTGCACCACCTAGCCTCCCTCACTTATTCGTTCTTTTGTTTTTGTTTTCTGGAGAGGGGGAGGTAGGGTAATTGGGGTTAAGTGACTTGCCCAAGGTGACACGGCTAGTTTTGTGTTAAGTGTCTGAGGCTGGATTTGAACTCAGGTCCTCATGACTCCAGGACCGGAGCTCTATTCACTGCACCACCTAGCTGCCACTCACTCATTCATTCTTGATCACAATCCACAGACAGCTGCCTAGCTTTATGGACACTAGTTTTTCTATTTCCATTAAAAAGAGAAATATCTGCTGCCTATCACTTGTTTTCTCCATTGAAACAAGCAAATAACCTCTCCTAAGCATATTCCCAGATCTGCCTCCTGCATTGTCCAGTCCTGTCTCCTTGTCCCTTGATCTGGCCCTCACTTTGAAATTACCATTGATGTTGGTAACATTTTGCAGAGTGCTCCTCCTGATCCCAGTAAATCATGGCACTGAACAGAGTTTTCCAACTATAGCCTAGTATAGTGTGACCTTTATGAAGGAAAGGTTGTTTAAGAACTGCTTTATATAGGGAGCTCTGACGTCTGTTGGCTGGCAGTTCCTGCTGCCTGGAGGGGAAAACAAGAGGGAAATAGAAACAGAGCAAAGAGAGACGAAGAATTCTTAGGAGATTAAGAGGGTTAGAGGGCAAACTGACAGTCTTGTAATTAAACACAACATCCTGGAAAGATGATATAGTTTGAGATCCCCTTAGGAACTGCAGAAGACATAGGGAAAATACTGTTTGAGCAGCAGGAGCAGCAGCAGCTTCTACAAATTTCCAAAATCAACTGCCTCCCTCATGGTCCTTATTTATGTAAGCAGTTCTTATTTCCCAGGACACCTCAAAGAAATCTCAGCAGAAGGAATTTTTCATGTTTGCACTTGCTTCCTTGGGTATTTTAGCAGTTTGTACTTAAAGAGAGAAAAACACCTACCCAGAAATAAATCTCCCACTAACTTTGGCTGCATGCTGAGAGCTGTTGCAGTATCTCCAGGGTTCCTCTCATTTTGGCAGGTCACCCTATTTACTAAGTCGCCAAGTCTCAACATATCCTAACAGTTACAGTTGGGGAGAGGGGCAGGTTTTCCCAAGAATAGTAGCCACAGTATTCCTGAGAACTAGCTTGGGGGGGGGAGGGAGGAAACTATCTATACAATTTTAGAGATACAAGGTGTCCACAGTGGAAAAGTCCATCTAGACCATAGGTCTCATTGATAAAACGCTGCTCTTTAGTGAGGTGAGTCAGAGCTCTGGGTGAATGGAAAGGTGCTAATAATTACAGCCTTCATGGTTATAGCCATTCACAATAATAAGAATCAATCAACAAGTATTTGTTAATCATCTACTCTGTGCCAAGCACCACACTAACTAAGCATAGAAGATAAAAAGACAAATGTGAAGTAGTCCTCCCTCAAGGAGTTTCCGTTCTAATAGGGGAGAGAGCTTATATAGCATGTTCGTAAAGACACGCAGAATATGTACACAATGAATGCAAGGTACTATTAGGAGAGAGAGTACAAGTGAAAAGGAAAAGGAAAACTTGTTCAGAGTTACACATCTAATAAGTAATAGAGTCTTCCTGACTCCAAGTCCAACACTCAGTCCATTACTCAAGGAATATATAAATGTAGAATGCATAAGTTAAATTAGCCATCTTTGGGGCAACTAGGTGGCACAGTGAATACAGCACCAGCCCTTGAGTCAGGAGGACCTGAGTTCAATCCGGCTTCAGACACATGACACACTTATTAGCTGTGTGACCTTGGGCAAGTCATTCAACCCTAGCTGCCTTACTTACCCCCTCCAAAAAATAAATAAGTAAATAAGCCATCTTTTCTCATTGATTATAACTTATTCAATATCAATTGTTTAGAACTAAATTGGCCCAAATAGCTGATGTTATGATGGGGAGGGAGAAGAGCATAGATATATGATATGTGAAGAGCATAGATATATGATCTGACTTAAAACCAATGAAATCATAAATCTTTTAGAGGGGTTCTTAACCTGAAGTTCATAAACTTTGTAGTTTTTTAAAACTATTTTGATAATTGTATTTAAATATAATTGCTTCCCCTCTCCTTTTAAAAATACTTATACTTTGTTTATTTCAATATTCATTTAAAAAATTTTAAGTTACCAATTCCCTCCCTTCCTCCAGCCCCTCCCCTATCCATTCAGAAGGCAAGCAATATGATATAAATTATGCATGTGAAATCATGTAAAACATTTCCATATTAGTCATATTTCAAAAAATAAAAATAAAAAGCAAGAAATATAAGGTAAGTTTTAAAAAATATGCTTCAATATGCACTCAGAATTCAACATCTCTCTTTGGATGTAGATAGAATTTTTCTTTGTCTGTCCCTTAGAATTGTATTGGATCATTCTGTTGATTAGAGTAGTAAAATCTTTTACAATTGATCATTGCAATAATATTACTATGTACAATGTTCTCTTGGTTTGACTCACTTGATTTTGCATCAGTTCATGTAAGTCTTCCAATATTTTTCTGAAACCATCCCCCATGTTATTTTTTTTTATAACATAATAGTATTCTGTCACAATAATATACCCAACTTGTTCAGTCGTTCCCCAGTTGATGGGAATTACTTCACTTTCTAATTTTTTGCCATCACAAAAAGAATTGCTATAAATATTTTGGTACATATAGGACTATTTCCTTTTTCTTTGATCTTTTTGGGGATACTACCTAGTAATACCTACCGATATTGCTGGGTCAAAGGGTATGCACAGTTTTATAGTCCTTTGGACATAGTTCCAAATTATTCTCCCAAATGGTTTTCCTTTCCCTTTTATGATATGTATTTTATTTTATGGACTTATAAACATTAATCTAAGAAGGGGTCCCTAGGTTCCACTAGACTCCCAAAGAGGTTCATGACACAAAAGACTTAAGGACTCTTGCTTTGAAGTATTGTATTAAAATGGAAATAAATATATCATCCACCTGACTCACAGCTTGTTGTGAGGTAAATTCTCTGCTATATAAAGCATGAATTCTTACGGATTATGGCCCAAATTAAACTGGAATGGCCTCAAAGACAGGAATGCTATAAGGAAACAAGAAGATGAAAGGTAACTATAGAAGCTGATTGATTCACACACATAGGTGTGCTTGAGTGTAGAGAGAAAGTAAGCCACACTAGGGAAAAGAATTGATGGTAAAGTAAGAAGGAGAAAAAAGAAGTAGAAGAAACAGAAGAGGGGGAAGGAGGAGGTGGAGAAAGAGGAGAAGAAGAAGAAGAAGAAGAAGAAGGTGGAGGATGAGGAGGACAAGGAAAAAGATAGTAATAGAGCTAAGTGTAAGTGATAAGGTAATAAGAACCATCAGGCAGGCAAAGAAGGAAAAGTTGGAAGATGAGAAAGATGAACAAAAAAATGAATTGGAGGAGTTAGAAATTGAAAAAGAATTGAAAGGAAGAGGAGAGAAGTGCAAGAGAAGTACTGTGAACAAGCCAGAAGGATGGGCCTCCCAAAGTATTAGTGTCAGGGTTCTCTTTCAGAGTACTCTAACTTGCCTTCAGGGGAACCAGTTACTTATCTTGCTCAAGGAGGCACTAGTGCATTTTAAGAACAGAAGAATGGTGGCTCAGAGGTGCAAGCAGAGAAAGTTTATTGAGTCTTCTCCAAGGGGAATCCTTACAGCCAGATCTTAAGCAGACTTCAAAACTACCTCCAAGGCTTAAGCCTTATATATACCCCTGATCCATATATCACACATGACAGAGCCCAGCTGAACAGAATTGTGAGAGGGGAGGTACAATCACAAGGGCATTAAGGCCCCAGGGTGTGGAGCCACTAATCAGGAACATCAGGTAACCTCATGTAAGAGAATCTTGAGCAATGCAGTACCCCCTGGCCTCTAAGTGACCAGGGGCGGTACAGTATGCTCTGACCTCTACGTGACCCAGCTAATTCCAGGGCCTCAGACACTTCCCTGTGCCTCAACACAACCACTTGCAGCCTGCATGTATTTCCTAACTCTCACATATGAGGACATGTAGCCCCTCTGATCATTACTACCAGTGCTAGCACTCAGGTATCCTGGTGCCCAGCCTAATCCTATTCCCATTAAACGTGCTTAGATAGAGCCCCACTGAAAATTATTATGCATATAAGGCATGCAGTTTATAATAATTAGCACAAAGAATATTCTCGCCAAGAAAAACTGACAGGAGAGTGATTCTGGATCATTGGTGAAAGCTTTGAGGAAGGATTGTTTTGCAGATAGGATCTGAGGCAAGTAAGGAAAATGCTCAATAAAGGCAAATTAGGAAACTATGTGAGTAGATGAAAAAGAAGTACATCTTTTAATTATAGTACCTAACATAATGGTTCACATAAAGTGAGCATTTAAAGGTTTATTGAACGAATACACTAAATTTTCAGTAGTCATTTAGTCAATTAACATTTTATAGCACCTACTATGTGCTAGCTACTGCTGCTAAGTACTAGATATACAAAGAAATTAATTAATAAACATTCATGAAGTGCCTACTGTGTGTTAGGCACTGTGCTAAGTGCTGGGGATACAGAAAGAGGCCAAAGAGAGTCCCTGCCTTCAAGGAGCTAATGGCGGAGACAATATGCAAACAAATATATAGAAAACAAGCTAAATAGAGAATAAATAGGAAATAATCAATGGGGAACACATTGGAATTCAGAGGGATTGAGGGAGGCTTCCAGTAAAGATAAGATTTTATTTGAGACTTAAAGGAAGCCAGGGAGGTGAGTCGGTGGAGTGGAGGAGGGAGAGGGTTCCAGGCCTGGGACTAGAGAAAATACCCAGAGTTGAGAGATGTAATGTCCTGTTCACAGAATAGCCAGGAGACCAGTGTCCCTGGATCAGGAAGTATCTGCTAGCAAGCAATGTCTAAGACAATGGGAAAGGTAGGAGGGGCTAGGTGATGAAGGACTTTGAATGCCAAAGGATTTTGTGTTTGATCCTGGGCATAATGGAGAGCCACAAGAATTTGTTGAGGAGGAAAAGTGACATGATCAGAACTGCACTTTAGAAAAATCACTTTAGTGGTTGAATGAAGGATGGATTGGAGTGGGGAGAGACTTGAAGCAAGAGGGACCAGCAGACTACTGCAATACTCTAGTTGTGAGGTGAGGGGGCAGCATTAGAGAGGGGCCAGCATCAGAGGAGAGAATGGGCCTTATTTGAAAAATATTGCAAAGATGAAATTGGCAGGCCTTGACAACAAATTGGATATGAGGGAAGAGAGATAGTAAGAAATCCAACATGACTCCTAGTTTGTGAGCCTGAGAGACGGGGAGGATCTTGTTGCCCTCTATAGCAATAGGGAAGGTAAGTGGTGGGGAAGAGTTTAGGGGAAAGATAATGAATTCTATTTTGGACTTACTGAGTTTAAGATGTCTACTAGACATCCAGTTCAAGATGTCTGTGAGATTGGAGGTCAGCAGAGAGTTTGGGGGAAGGACAGGTAGAATTGAGAATTATCAGCATAGAGATCCATAGTAATTAAATCCATGGTAGCTAATCCAATCATCAAATGAAGTAGTAAGGAGAAAGAAGAAAAAAAGGCCAAGGGATACCTATGGTTAGAGTGTGTGACCTGGAAGAAGATCCAGCAAAGGAGACAGAGATGGAGAGGTCAGATAGGTTGAACGAGAACCAGGAGAGATTGTTATCCTGAAAACTTAGAGATAGGCAAGTATCAAGAAAGGGAGAGTGACAATGTCAAAGGCAGCAGAGAAGTCAAGGTTAAGGAGGACTGAGAAATGGCCATGGGATTTGGCAACAAAGAGGTCATTAGTAACTTTAGAGGGAATGGTTTCAATGAAATGATAAGGTCAGGATCCTAATTATAAGGGGTTAAGAAAAGAGTGAGAAGGAAGAAAGTGGAGGTACCCATTTTAGATGGCCTTTTAGAGGAGTTCAGCTGAAAAGTACAGAAGAGATACAGGATGATAGTGGAGATGGAAAGATTGAGTGAGAGTTTTCTCAGGATAGGGAAGATATGGACATGTTTGTAGTCAATAGGGAATGAACCAGTAGAGAGGGAGAGAATGAAAATAAGTGAAAGAGTGGGAAATGATAGAGGATGCAATCTGTTGGAAGAGACAGTTAGAATGCAATTGCTTGAACAAGTAGAAGGTTTAGCTTTGGTAAATAGTAAGGCTACTTCTAAAGAATTGGAAATTGAAGGGATGCTCATCAACTGGGAAATGGCAGAACAAGTTGTGGTATATGATTGTGATAGAATGCTAAGGAGTATACATACTATAAAGAATGATCAGGGGGACAGTTTCAGAAAAACCTGAGAAGATCTATATGAACTGATGTAAAGGGAAGTGAGCAGAACCAGAAGAGATCATTGTAGGCGGTAATGGCAATATTATAATGGTGAGCAACCTGTAAAGACTTAACTAATCCCCAGTTTCTGGGATAAAAACTCATTATTTGACAAAAACTGCTGGGAAAATTGGAATATAGTACGGCAGAAACTGGACATAGACCATCATCTAACACCGCACACCAAAGTCAAGTCTAAATGGGTGCATGATCTGTGCATATAAAGTGCTGATACTAAAAATGGGTGCATATAAAGGCTGATACTATAAATAATCTGGGAAAGCAAGGAATAGTTTACTTGTCAGATTTATGGAACAGGAAGGACTTTATGACCAAAGAAGAATTGGAGAGCGTTATAAAATGCAAAATGGATAACCTTGAGTACATTAAATTGAAAAGTTTCTGTACAAACAAAGCCAATGTAACCAAAATTAAGAGGGAAGTGGGAAATTGGTAA
>CM053587.1:247621610-247645852 GCA_028646515.1 Pseudochirops corinnae
ACCTGGAGAGGCTTATACAAATTGATGCTAAGTGAGAAGAGCAGAACCAGGAAAAGCTTGTACACAATCATGGACACATCGTAAGTGTGATGACCAACCTTGATAAACTGGACTATCCTCAACAACGCACAGCTAAAAGACAACTCTACAAGCCTCAGGATGGAAGGAGATATCTAAACTCAGAGAAAGACCTAGAAAGACTATAGTTTAAATGGAGACTGAAGCAAAACATGCTATCGTTCTTTTTCATGTTTGCTTGTTTTTTTCTCGGTGATTACTCATTGGTTACAGCCCTTCTATATAACCAAACTAGTGTACAATGTGAAAGTATTTGCAGATTCTATACATGATTACACACCACCAGGGAGGGGAGGGAGGGGAGAAAATTTGAAACTCAAGGGATTGTGGAACTGAATCTTGTAAACTAAAAGTAAATAAAATACATTTTAAAAAAGGACTTAACTAATCTGATCAATACAAGGATCCAAGATAATTTTGAATAAGTCATGATGAAAAATGCTATCCACATCCAGAAAGAGAACCGATGAACACTGAATGCAAAGTGACGTGTAATTTCCTCACTTTCTTTTTCTTGATTTTTTGGGAACAATGCTAGTATAGAAATGTGTTTTGTATGATTTTGTATGTATAATTGATATATTGCTTTCCTACTCAATGGGTGGGGCAGAGATTAAAGGGAGAGAGAGAATTTGGAGCTCAAAATTTTTTAAAAAAATTTTTAAATGAATAATAAAAATTTACAAATAATAAAACAAAGTGTAAGGCTACTTGTAACAGTGGAGCTATCATGTGAGACAGGGGTAAAGAAGAGAGTGGCAGAAGGCATCAGTAATAGGAGATAAAGAAGAGGAGAGGAAGAGGGAACTCACAGAAAATGGCTTCAAAATTTTTCTGTAAAATATGAAGCAATGTTCTCAGCTAAAAGAGTAGAAGGGGGGGGAACCATGAGAAGTTTGAGGAGGAATGAAAAAGCTGGAAGAGCTGCTGTATGAGTAAGATAGTGAGTTGATAATGGAGGCATAGTAGGATTGCCTAGCAACAGTGAATACCCAGTTGAGTTTGTGTTACATAAATGTGTAATAGATCATTCAGGATGGTTATGTGATTTTCTCCATTGTCATTCAGCAATATATGTGTAGGAGTGAAGGCGGCAAATGATGGGAGTGATTAAACTCTAATGCTTAATTGGACATAATTGTCAATGTTATAATGGAGTTAGGCATTCAAGTTAAGAGAACAGTGTAAAGTTTAATTGATTCATCAAGGGGTTAATATGGAGAAAAGAGGAAAGAATGGCTAGTGCAAGAGACACAACTTGAGAGAGAACTGAGGGGTCAAGAGATTGGAGGTCAGATAATAAGAGGGATTTTGTAAGCGAAGGCAGAGGGACAGACGAAAAGCCAATAAGATTGTGGTTAGATAAGGGGATTTCAGAATTCTTGCATTTGGAGGTAGTATATTCATAGTTATGGCAAGATTGAAGATATAGCCATCTTTGTGTGTATGTGAAGTGGGATGGAGGAGTAGATCATGGGAGATGAATAGGCTGAAGAACTGAGTAGTTAGGGTGTTTGAAGGAGAGTCAGTGTGTCTACTGAAGTCCCCTAGTATGAAGGCAGGAATTAAATTGGAGAGAACAATTGTGAGCCAGGTAGCAAATTCATTGAGGAGGGAGGGGACGTGGGGTCTATGGACAACAACTACCAGATTTTGATTGGGTAATAGATATGAATAGCATAAACTTCAAAGAAAGAGAGGTTATTGAGTTAGGCAAAAGACAGCCCCTTCTCTCAAGGAGCTCATAGTTTAGTGTAGGAGACAACATACAAACAGCTATGTACAGACAGGCTTTATTCAGAATAAAATGAAAATAATTAAAAGAGGAAAAGCACTAGAGTTAAGAGGTAATCTCATTTTTCCATGAATGATTCTTTGGATTAAGAATTGGAGTCTGGGTGCATGGAGCCAAGATGGTGGAGTAGAAGCAGGAAATTGCATGAGCCCCTGCACCAACCACCCCCAATACATGTAAAATATAACGCTAAACAAATTTGAGAGCTACAGAACCCACAAAGTGACAGAGAGAAACAAATCTCCTGCTGAAGGCAGCCTGGCAGGCTGACAGGAAGGGTCTATCACACCAAACTGGGAGCTGAGTACAGTCCTGTGTGAGCCACAGGCTAGACCCAGGATAGCCCAACCTGCAGCCCAGAACAGCCAGAGCAGATTTCAGGAGAGTGAATCATCCACAGCTGTGGTGGTTTCCAGACTTCTCAACCCATAAACACCAAAGAGAAAGTCAAAGGTCAGTGGGGAACTCTGTTGGAACTGGGTGATGGAAGAACATGGTCTGGCCCCTGCCCCTGGGGTGAGAGGTGGCAGAGGTGTGGTGGCAGCAGCTGCTGCCGTGTGGCTGATCATAGGGGGACCAAGCAACCATTCAGAGGATAATTGCTCTTTCTTTGACCTGCTTGGATCTGGGTTGCTGTCTTGGGTGGTAGTCCTGAGGTAAGAAATACCATTGTGCAAGAGCTTGTGGTAGCTGCAGAGAGGGAGCCCTCTTCAGATCTCTGACAACATTTGTGAAAACCCCAGCAATTTAGGACAAAGCTCTCTCCACTCTGGAAGCAGAGTTCTACTATAGCAAAGAGCTGAAAAGTCAAGTAATTGGATGGCAAGATGAACAAGCAGAGGAAGCACAATTAGACCATAGAATCGTTTTTTTAGGGACAAAAAGGATCAAAATATGGAACCAGAAGAAGACAACAAAGTCAAAACTCCTGTGTCAAAAGCTTCCAAGAAAAATATGAATGGTTACAGGCCATGGAGGAGCTCAAGAAGGATTTTGAAAATCAAGGAAGAGAAGTAGAGGAAAAATTGGGAAAAGAAATGAGAATGATGCAAGAAAATCATGAAAAGCAAGTCAACAGCCTGCTAAAGGAGACCCCAAAAAGTACTACAGAAAATAACACCTTAAAAAATAGACTAACTCAAATGGCAAAAGGTCCAAAAAGCCAAATGAGGAGAAGAATACCTCAAAAAGTTGAATTGCCTAGATGGAAAAAGAATTTCAGGGGGGTGGAGCCAAGATGGTGGCATAGCAGCAGCAACATATCGCAGCTCTCACATAGCCACCCCAAAATACCCATAAAATAGGACTCTAAACCAATCCTAGAACTCCAAAACGCACACAAAGATACTTCCCACTAAGGTTGGCTCGGCTACGAGGAACCATGTCAGCACTGTGAACCAAAGCCAGCCTGGCCTGAAGCTGTGGCTGTGCCCTGGGGGCGGCTGGATGGGAGGAGCAGAGAAGCGGATTAGCAACAGCTGCGAGCAGTGTTCAGAACTAGGTCAATGGGAACTGCAGGGAGAAAAGCGTCTGGCCAAAAGGCCTCCAGAGCAGAAAAGCAAAAAGCAGAGGTTTTGCACCTGACTCCGTGTTGCAGCTTTCCGCTCGCGGCCTGCAGACAGCAGGGGGGCTAAGCACTGATCTGGAGAATAGATCCAGGAGAGACAATTTAAAAATTATTAGACTACCTGAAAGCCATGATCAAAAAAAAGCCTAGAAATCATTCTTCAAGAAATTCTCAAGGAAAATTGTCCTGATATTCTAGAACCAGAGGGCAAAATAGAAATTGAAAGAATTCACCCACCACCTCTTGAAAAAGATCCCCCCTCTCCAAAGAAAAACTCCTAGGAATATCATAACCAGGTTCCAGAGCTCCCAGGTCAAGGAGAAAATATTACAGCTGTCAGGAAGAAACAATTAGAGTATTATGGAAATACAATCAGGATAACACTGGCAGCTTCTACATTAAGGGATCAAAGGACTTGGAATATGATATTCCCAAGGTCAAAGGAACTAGGATTAAAACCAAGAATCACCTACCAGCAAAACTGAGTATAATGCTTCAGGGGAAAATATGGTCATTCAATGAAATAGAGGACTTTCAGGTACTCTTGATGAAAAAACAAGGGCTGAACAGAAAATTTGACTTTCAAATACAAGAAGCAAGAGAAGCATGAGAAGGTAAACAGGAAAAAGAAATCATAAGGAACTTACTAAAGTTGAACTATTTATATTCCTACATGGAAAAACAATTATTGTAACTCATGAGACTTTTCTCAGTATGAGAATAGTTCAAGGGGATATATATATGTATATATATTTATATACATAAATATATATATACACACACATACATATATATGTATATATGGGAGAGTGCATGTGTGTATAAATACATATGTGTGTGTATATGTGTGTACGTGTATACATAGAGGGTATAGGATCAGTTGAATAAGAAGGGACGATATATAAAAAGTAAAATTAAGAGGTGAGAGGAATATAATGAGAGAATAAGAAAGGCAAAGATAGAATAGGCATAAATTATCTCATATAAAAGAGGCAAGAGAAAACTGTTACAATGGAGGGGAAGGACAGGATAGTGAAACAGAATAGGTCAATCTTTTTCTCATTGAATTTGGCTTAGGGAGGGAAATAACATACACACTCAGTTGGGTATCTTACTCTACAGGAAAGTACATGGAAGGGGATAAGAGGAGGGAATGATAGAAGGGAGGGCAGATTGGAGGAAAGGGTAGTTAGAAGCATACACTTTTGAAAAGGGACAGGGTCAAAGTAGAAAATAGAATAATAGAATAAGTGGGGGGCGGAATAGGATGAGGGAAATATAATTAGTCTTTCACAATATATCTATTATGGAAATGTTTTGTGTAACTACACATGTACAACCTATATTGAATTGCTTATCTTCCCGGTAGGAGTGGGTGAGGAGAGAAGAAGAGAAAGAATCTGGAAATCAAGGTTTTTAAAACAAATGTTAAAAATTTTTTTTAAATTGTTTTTTACATGCAGCTGGGAAATAAGATATACAGGCACTGGAGTATAGAAATCCATCTTGCACTACTAGAAAGTTAGAGGGGGTATGGGGAAGGATATGAGAGCAGAGTGGGGTAATGGGTATTCAGTAGGCTCGCTATTTGGGGGTGGGGGTAAGGGAAAGACAGGGAGAAAATTTGTAACTCAAAATCTTGTGGAAAAGAATGTTGAAAACTAAAAATAAATTTTAAAAAAGAACTTGGAGTCTGGAGCATGGGATGGGTAGTAGAATACAGCATTTTAAATCAGAATACCTGAGTTCAAACCTTAACCCTGCTAACTCACTGCCTATGTGACTTTGGACAAGTTATAGCACCAATGTGAGAATCAATTTCCTCAACTTCAAAGAGGTTTAGGGGAGAGAGAGAGAAATAGTTAGGTCAAGACCTGTGTAATATGTGCCAGGCATTATACTTTGTGCTGGGAATTCACATACAAACAGAAAGAAAGACAAGTCCCTGCCTTCAAGGAGGTTATAATCTAATTAGGGAAAGGCAATACATAAAAAGAAAGCTGAAAGGTTGGGGATGGGGCAGAGAATAAAGATACCCAGCTGAGAACATGGAAGAGAAGTCCTGAGTAAAACCTAGAGAAGAATGAAGACATGGCTACTTGGGGCATCCTCCTTACATTGGAGGTTCTGAGAGGAGCCAGCCAATTAAAGGGAGAAGCCACAGGGTTAACATAGCCCTTGCTGGTTTGGTCTCAGTAGCTACTTTCATCAGGTTGTTTTCACACACCCTGATTTCCTCTTTTTCAAGCTATGTATGTGCCACATGGTGGATGTTTTCTCTGTAGATATTGTTTTTTGTTGTTGGGGGTTTTTTTTTTTTTAATACTATGAATGTCCATGATTCAAGAAAAGGACTCTTTTCCTTAATAAGTCTGTCTTTGGGAAAATTTGTGCCATTTTTTGCCAGATGCCTTCTGGATCAAAGCATGTGGATCTTAGATATTATCTGACTATAGATAGTTGTCCTTGAAATTTTTGGAATCTGGTCAATTTTGTCTCTTTACACCCTGCAGGCCCCCTCTGATTGTGTGTAATAGTTTCCTATGAGGGTCTGCCACATTCCAACTGACAGCTTGCCAAAATTTTTTGTGAAGACAGTAAGACTGAAAAAATGCCAGCAGCAAGGAGAGATTTCTCTGTCCTGTGTAATCAAGGTTTCAGTAGGTGGCAGTGTGACAGCAGAGTATTAATACAGAACATTATTCTTATAACGTTACCCTCACCATATGTCCTGCTCCAAGTATGAACAATCTAGAAGGACAGAGTGGGATGAGTCTAATTCTTCTTCTGTGGGAGCCTAAAGTATATTCCCCAAATAAATAGTTAATATTTTACATTCCAGACTGTTCAGTTTTCTTTTTAATGAAATCATAGCCATGCAGTTTCTCATGACTTTGGACAGATGAACAAGGATCTTCATCACTTACTGAAACTAGATGCTGGGGTGAGGATGGCATGACCTTTGTGTCTGTCTACCACATGTCTCCCAGCTGCTGTTTTGGTTTTGTGTGGTTCCTTTGCAGGGTAAAAATGGAGGTCTAGGAACCAGACAGCTTCCTCAACAGCTAGAAGTCTCTGCTTTTTGGAAAGAAGTCACTTGTTTAAATTCATTAGCAAGTATAGTACGCATCTGTTCTTTTTCTTTTGGCTAAATCTGTGATTTGGCTTGTCTATTATATGGAATGAGAATGCAGTGAAGTGTGTCAAGAAGACATGCCCAAGGGGCAAGCAAATGGCTTGTGATTTTTCATTATGATGTTCACCATAGAGAACATAGAATGATGTTTTCTTCAATCCCCAGAAATTGGCACTGGGCCATTGGTTTTTGCCATGCCTACACCCTAAACCTCCAGAACTACTCTGTCCCCTTTCTCAACAGAGGTTCTGACCCTCTTGATGGGGGCCTAAAAGATCTACCAAGATTTTCCTTAGAAGACTGGGACCTGGGCCAAAATCATTCCAACTATTTGTTGGGTCAAGGTTATCCATCTAGAGGTGGAACTATGAAATCAGGAAAGTAAGTCTTTGCTGCAATCTCTTTTCCCCTCTCAGCGGTTCTCTGCTTCTTTACCAACTCCCAAACTGTGTCTGTGTTTCCTGTTAGCCAGTTGCTGACTGACTTTAGGGACCCTATCATTTGCTTCTAACTTCTTCTTCTGGTAGGTCCCATGCCTCCAGATTGCCCACAGTCCCCATCTATGGGACTCTAACTAGGCCCTCCTTCTGTTGCCCTGTGCTTTGGGCCAATCTCCTTCCCTCTATTAGACTTCACTGGTTTTGTCTCCTTTTTGCTAAAGAAGGCTCTTCTCAATTGTAATTAGGAAAGGGCCTGAGAAATTATTTTGGACTAAAATATTAATAGACTGATAAGCTTCTTTCAGGCTAAATGTATTTTTATAGCAGATAATAAAGGAATGGTAGAATCTGAAATGTTCATGGTTGAGGACTTGGAGCACCTTTAGCACACACCACATTGATGGCTCTTTTCTGAACCTCAAGGATATGTTATAGAAAAATTCAGGTCTCAGATTGGATCACTGAGGCCCCCTTCTGACTCTTAGATTTCTAGTATTTCATGATTAGTCTAAAGCAGAGGTTTTTAACCTGGAGTCCTTTAGTTTGTTTTAAAATTTTTGATAACTATATCTTAATATGATTATCTCCTCCACATCACCAGAATTAGGGGCACAGTGCCCTCCCAATCTGGAAAATCCATGTAAAATTTTTTGGCCTTCCTTTCATGCCAGAGAAGAAATCTGAATTATTATGGTATTAAAAGATAAAATATGTTGGTATTATGCAATACAATACATATATTTTATGCTTTTCTGAGATTCTAAACTTTTCTATGTCATCTGTTGGCATTCATATGTCTTTCGTGGCTTCTGTAGAACTCCCAAAAAATTCCCATTTAATTTCTTATGCTGACTTGTGATATATTGAAATTGTGATGGGGAAAATTGTAATGTGGAAGGGATAACTGTAACTGATTTTTAAAAATAATCCTGTGTTTTATTTTGTGCATTTAAAAACTTTCTTCTGAGGAAGAATCCATAGGTTTCAGCAAACTGTTAAAGGGGTCCACAACATGAAAAAAAAGTTAGAAACCACTGGTCTAAAGGGAACCTCTATTAGGTGGTGGATCCCAATTACGGAGTGTGGATTACAAAGTGACTCCCTTGGGTCATTTCAGTCCAAAGATCATCATCTTTTCTGATTTTCGCAAATACAGAATCCCAGGATGAGGAAATTTGAGAACAGAAAGGGACCTTCCCTTAAGGTTCCCCCCCATACATGAA
The DNA here is from genome assembly GCA_028646515.1 of Pseudochirops corinnae. Lineage (NCBI taxonomy): Eukaryota > Metazoa > Chordata > Mammalia > Diprotodontia > Pseudocheiridae > Pseudochirops > Pseudochirops corinnae. Next base: position 247,629,850 of record CM053587.1, read on the forward strand.
AGGAATCCCCACTGGACATTTCCAAGAAATGGTTATCCATATCCAACTTCTGCCTGAGGACCTCTACTGAGGGAGAGAGCCATGCCCCCTCCCCAACCCCACTCCTCATCCCAAAGCAGCTGAATACCCTGTTGCACAGCTCAAATTGTTAGGAAATTCTTCCTGATATTAAGCCTAACCTGGCCTCTTAGTAACTTCTTCCCATCACTCTGGTTCTGCTCTCTGGGGCCAAAAAGAACAAATCTAATCCCTCCTTCACATGACAACCCTTCAAATACTTGAAGACAGCTGTCATGTCCCATCCTCCCTCCATCTCTAGTCTTCTCTTCTCCAGGCTAAACATCCCCAGTTCCTTAAACAGATCATCATAAAACATGAACTCAAGGCCCTGCACTATCCTGGTGACCTTCCTCAGGACTCTCTCCAGTTTATTAATGTCTTTCTCACTCCTTCTAAATAACTAATTGCTAGCACACCAGGCAGCCAGAGCTTTCTCTCTGAAGAGCATGCCAGGGTGCTACGCAGCCTATATTTTCACATACATGTACAAATATGAACTCATTTTATGCTATCATTATGTTTTTGAAAGTTGCATATCATCAATATTTAGTATGAATATTTTCATTGAAATCACAGATCTGAACAAAATATATACTATCTAGACATATGTATGCATGTCTATATACACATACACACATATGTACTAGAAAATCTCTTGGAGTTGGAAGGTTTTTTCACCTCTGAAGTCCTATAATTCTCTTCTCTTCTCTCTCTCTCTCTCTGTCTCTGTCTCTGTCTCTCTCTGTCTCTGTGTCTCTGTGTGTGTCTCTCTCTTCCTCTCTTTCTTCCTCCCTCCCCCTTTTTTCTTTCTCTCCCCCCTCCTCTCTCCCCTTCTCTCTCTCTTTTTCTGTCTCTTTGTCTCTCTGTGTCTCTCTGTGTGTGTCTCTCTCTCTGTCTCTCTGTCTGTCTGTCTCTCCCTCTCCCTCCCCCTCTCCCTCTCCCTTCCCCCGGCCCCCCCCACCCCCCCTGCCCCAAGCAACTGAACAACCACAACAAGAAGAATAATTTAAAAGACTACTGACTGGGAACTCGGCCAATTAACCTGCACATCCAAAGTGCAATAAATGAACACTAAGAGTTGTTGTCAAGTGAAAGCCACTCTGCATCTATTCTAGTACTTTTAGTCAAGTAGCCCTGCTAGGACCAGAAGTATTATATATCACATCATTATTTCCTATTTTCCTGTATTGCTAGTCTGTACTGCCAGTGACTAGGGTAGAACCAAGCTGTTGAAATCGAAGCCTGGGTCCCTTTTCTTTCCCTTTTAATTATTTCTTTCAGTTAAAAGAAAATCAATTAGCATTATTTAAGCACTTACTATATGTCCAGTCCTATGCTAGGTGCTGAGACATCGAGACAAAGCTAAAACTATCCCTCCCCTCAAGGAGCTTAAATTCTACTAGGGAAAACAATTTGTATACGTAATGGAGGAGATTTAGGCAATCAGAGTTAAGTGACTTTCCAGGACCACAAAGCTAGTAAGTACCAAGTTTCTGAAGTCAGATTTGATCTTAGGTCTTCCTGACTCCAGGGCTGATGTTCTATCCACTGCCCTACATAGCTATCCCTGAAGTATCATTCAAGGAATAATTCAAGGCACAGCTGAAGGAGCAGAGATATACCTTCCAGAGTTATATGGATACAGAAAGTTAATCCCTAGAGGGAAGATACAACATTGAGGAATGGATCATCTGACAGTGAAAAAAAAGGTCAACTCTGGACTCAAGTGAGAGGTAGCCCCAGCAATCAAGAGTAGAGCTATGGGGCAGAGCTGACCTTGAAATCCAGGTGAGCCCCTCTTCCAGAAGAGACACCATGCCCAATGGGCAGCTTTGTGAAGAAGACTCCACAAGAGAGGAAGTACTTAAAATTCCAATAGTAATGGAGGAGTTAGTAGTCTTGGTTGCATGTCTTCCTCATAGATGTGCCTTCCTACCATTGTACTGTAAGTTTATGTCTGCCCACTTTTCTCATGAACACTGAGTGTATTTGTGGGATACTATACCCTAGGCAATATTTTATAGCTACTTTTAAAAAAATGATGCCATCTTAGAAATGATTTTGCCAAGGGTTAATTGTGTCTAGTGACTGACTATTAAGGAAAAGCACATTGGTGTGGGCTTGTGAACCAAAATTTTAAGGAGTAGATGTTTGCCTCAATTCAGCATCTGTAAAATGATCTGAAGGAGGTTATGGCAACCCACTCTAGTATCTTTGCCAAAAAACACCCTGAAGAGGGCCACAAAGAATTGGACGTGACTGAAAATACCTAACCTGAGCCATAGAATATCTTTATAATCTAAGTTAGCAGAACTCTTTGGGAGGCAACATAGTATGAGATAAACCATATTGTAGGAGAACTGAGGTCTTGTCCCAGTTCTGATTCTTATTGTGCAACATAGGCCATTCAGTTAAGTGCCCTATACCTCAGTTTTCTCTAATGTAAATGAGGTGATCAGACTAAATTATCTCTGAAGTCCTTTGCAGTTTTTAGATTCTGTGATACTATTTCCAACAACAGTCATTGTCAAGAGTTTACCAGATGTTTAGAAAAAGTGTGTTGCATTTTAAGTTGTGACATTTGCACCTTCAGTTGCCTTCCTAACCATGTTTCTTTGGCCCAAGAAAGAGCATTGTGGTTACTTGTCTAGTAAGGTTTGCTTAATCAAAGTACCTGCTAAGGAATCTTGTAGAGTAGCTGATACTTTGGGTTTCTGGGTTCTTACTTCACAGTAAATAAGTCTTATACAATAATCATAACACTTTCTCTTTATATAGCACCTCTTACTAACCACAGGGATTTCCCAACACCCTGGGAAAGGAGTCTGTTTGCTTTTCTTCAGTTATTTTACAAACAAATAGAGGGAGAACACAAGGCTTGAGTTCCATTGGCAGTGAGCGATGTCATATTCAATCATGTGATTCCATCCTCTGCTCCCCTCCCCCAGACATATTGGAAGATGGTTATCAACTCAGACCTGTATCCCCATCTTCATCAGTAAGTGGAATCATGAACCCTGAGAAGACTACCACTTGTGGTACTCAGTATACCAACCCTTCCCTCCACCCCCCCAGGTCACAGTGATGGTACTTTCAGCCATAAATAGAGTGGTTTTCAGACTCTGGAGGTAGGAATGTGACAACATGACTAAATTTAAAGCCAGGAAAATTACTGCTGGCCATGCCCCAAATGGTGCAGTGGAAGGAGCATTAGACCTGGAGACAAGAAGGTTCAAATCCTACCTCTGACACTTGCTAGCCATGCAACCAGGGACAAGTCACATAAACTCTCTGAACCTCAATTTCCCTGCCTGTAAAGTAGGAATAATAGTATCTATTGGATCTACCTCATAGAATTGTTGTGAAGTCCAAATGATATTTTATACACATACATGTATATTTATATATATGTCTATATTAGTTATTATTATTTATGGTTCCTGAAGTTAAGCATCTCACCATGTAAGAATTTGAATGCCACTTACAAGAAAAAATTGTTTTATTTAGTATTCAGAAAAGCAAAAGACTTCTTCCAAGAGTACCCATTTGTCTTGAATCAATAGAGTTGGGTCTTCATTCTAAAGTATAATGGAGCCTGCTTGAATTGTAGCTTTGTTTAAGAGGCATATTTTCTGCCTTAGCTTTCAACCTCAGGAATTCTATACTTAACCATGATTAGCAATCGGATTTAGGTAGTAGCTTGGTTCTGGTGTTAGTGGGTCAGGGTGGTACAAATGATGAGGGAAGAATGAAGGAAGGGAGATGGAGAAAGCAGAAATGTTTTTGTGCTTTTTTTTTTTGCTTTTTTGGAGGGCAATTGGGGTTAAGTGACTTGCCTAAGGTCACACGGCTAGGTTTTGTGTTAAGTGTCTGAGGCCGGATTTGAACTCAGGTCCTCCTGACTCCAGAGCCAGTGCTCTATTCACTAAGCAGAAATGTTTTAATGAGCTTGAAGGAGATCTAGTGGTAAGAACCATGATTTCAGTCATAGACCCTGGGTTAAAATTCACTTACTAGCTGTGTCATGTTAGGACAAGTCACTTAATTTGTCTGTGCCTCAGTTTCCTCATCTGTCAAATGAGAGGTTTGCACTAGGATGACCTTAGAGATACCTTGTATTTCTAAATCTATGATCCTACAGAGGTATCCCTATTACTTCAATACAACATTCCTTTAACCTGAAGGGAGTGGAGTTCTACATGAGTGCTTAGTCTAGTCTCTGTGCTTTTAGGATGGGTAGGGTGCTATTATATGACTTCCCAGCCCCCAGCACTAAAGCTGTGGTCAATGCTGCCTTCTTTCTCTTTCATATGGGACATCATGTAGTACACTCAGTCCAGTCTCCTAAAACTTGTCATTATTTTCTACTCCAGTGAGACATATAGGTCTTTTTACGCTCCCTTCTCTGGCCAAACCTTCAAGAATTCAACAAAGTTGGCCATCAGTGCCATCCTCTTTTCCTCTCAGAACCTTTTTTCTCCTAGGAGTCATAGATCATGCTGAAAGGAAACCCACTTTACAGATGAGGAAATTAAGACCTGGAAAGATCAAGTAATTTCCCTAAGGTCATGAAGTTAGCGGCAGAGTTATCACTAGGTCTCTAGACTCCCAAAATGAGTGAGTACCTAAAAGATACCCTTAGAACCTGAGTTAGTGGCCCTCCTCTGGGGTCCCAAATATCAGTGTAAGTCCAAGTAGCCCAGAGGATGAAGGGATATACATACAAATATGAACCAAAAAAATATGTATCTTTCCAGCTTTTTTGGTCTGGGACTCATGATTGTATATATAAAAAAAGTATATCATACTGAGGACAGTGGAAAAGATTTATGGTAGATGTGAGCAGGTTACAACATTATAAACAATGAGAAACTTCAAAGAAGAACAGGTGCAAAAGGTAACATTGAGGAAATATATGCTAGGAAGAGAAGATGGACTTCTGTGAATAATGGATGGCTGGAGGAGAAGAGAAATGGAGGAAGTCCCCTATAACATATTGGTGTTCACCTTGTGGTGGACTTGTGTAAGGACAATGAGAAAAGTCATACCTTTTGAGCAGGCACGAATAGGTTGTTATTCATTGTCATTTGTGAGAATAGGATTTGGATTTCTGGATCATTAGTTACAGTATATGTTTGACAGATACCTGGCCAGAGATGGAGAACACCTAACAAAGGATTGTAAGAATGTGTGTGTCAGGTATCTTGCCAAACTAACCAAAAGAATCTTAAATTAAAAAGGACAGAGGAGGAAGAATACTTTATGCATGTTCTTCAAGTAAGATACTGCAAACAGGAGTTTATAACCTTTTTGTGTATTGTGAACCCTTTCAGCAGTCTAGGGAAACCTATGAATCCTTCTCAGACTAATGCTTTTAAATGTATAAAACAAAATGCATTAGATTAAAAAGGAAATTAATTATATTGAAATGAAGATTACTTTTTTTCCCATCTAAGTTCTTGAATCCTCTGAAATCTATCCATAGACCTCTTGTGTGGACCCCAAGTTAAGAACCTTTGTTATAAAGGATATCCACAAAGAAGAAAAAATAGTCAATAGATAAGTTTCAAGAACCTGCTATGGGTTAATTCCTGTGCTAAGTGCTAGAGATTCAAGGAAGAGTAAAAGTCCCTGTTGTTGAGGAACTCACAATCTAAGAGGAAGACAACATGCAAACAACTATGTACAAATACGCAAAGCATGAAAAATAGGAAATAATTGACTAAGGGAAGGTATTAGAATTAAGAGGGATTGGGAAGGGCTTCCTTGAGAAGTCAGGATTTTAGCTGGAGCTTGAAGGAACCTAGAGAAGCCTCTTAAAAGACTGAGATGAAGGAGAAATGGCTAGTAGACAGGGAAAGATTGAAGATAAGTGACAGAAATGACAGAGGAGACAATCTCTTGGAAAAGACAGAATGGAATGGGATCACTTGTGTATGTTGAGGGATTGGCCTTGTCTAGGAGAAAGACCATCTCATTCCATGAAATGGGACTTGAAAGATAGTGGCAGAAGGCATCTGTGTAATGTGAGATGAGGAAAAGAGAAAAAGAGGGAGTTCTTGACAAATAGCCTCAAAATTTTTCAGTAAAATATGAGGCAAGATTCTCAGCTGAGAGGGGTAGAGAGAGGGAGAGCCATGGAAGGTTTGAGAAAGGATAAAAAGGTTTGGAAGAGTTGCTATGTTAAGAGGGATAGTGAGTTAATTAGGGATGTGGAAAAGGATCGCCTTGCAGCATTAAATGTCCAGTTGAGGTTGTGTAAACATCAATCCGTAGTAGAATATTAGCTGAGCCATCCAGAAATTCACAGGAGACAAAGATAAAAATATTAGTAGCAAAACCCCTGGAGCAGATAGACGGCACATTAGACAAGAGTGCCAGGCCCAGAATCAGGAAGACTGAATTCAAATCTTGCATTAGATATTTACTATCTGTATGACCCTGGGCAAGTCACTTAACCTAGTTTGCCTCAGTTTCCTTATCTGTAAAATGAGCTAAAGAAGGAAATGGCAAACCACTTCAGTTTCTTTGTAAAGAAAAACCCCAAAAGGGGTCATGAAGAGCGGAACATGACTGAAAACAACTCAACAACAGCAACGAAACCCCGGACCTCTAGCATCTATAAACAAATGTTCAAAGTCCAGGAACTAGAGGTCCTAGTGCAAAAGAAGCAACTTTTACCTTACAAGCATCACTGAAACTTGGTGGGATGAAACTCATAACTTGACTGTGATTTTGGATACACATACCTAATTCTAAAGAAACAGGCTAGCTAAAAATGATGGAGTATTGTAGCTTTGTATATTAAGAGGCACACATAATGGACAATTCTATTCTGGATTAGATTATCACTAACAAGGAGGAAGTAGTTGCCATTTGATATTAGAACATTACCTAGAACACTCAGAAGTTAATGACTTTTCTAGCATCACACAGCCAGTGTGAGTCAAAAGTACAATTCAAACCCAGTCTTTCTGACTCTAAAGCCAATTCTCCCATTCCCTACACTTCACACTGCCTGTCTTTTTGAATGATCCATTTGGCTGTTTAAGCCACAGTCTGAATGTAACCTTTATGGAGTAGTATGAAACTGTCCCGCCCATCTGGTAAAAGGAGAAACTTCTTTGTCTACCCCCTGCCCCTCAGTTAATCAGTGACTTACTCTGCCTATACATAAAGCCAACTTGACAGTGACCCCATTCACACTGTTGTCACAGATCCTTGGGCTTCCTTCCCCACAATTGGAATTTACTGGCCATACCAAGGGTGGAGTGGAGTCTATTAGTAGTATTCTAATTGTACATTTACCTGATTCCAGTTAATAGCAGCTTTCTCCAACCTCTCTTTATGTTTCAATTAAAAAGAGAGTGTGTTTACCTCTTTTACTATTCCCTAGAAGTATGCTTATGCTAATGTGATTGTCCCCTGGCCCTTGGAATGCCACAGCTAGGTCACCTCACAAGATTTGACCTTCAATTTGTTCTAGCCCAGGTTGCTGAGTTCAACCTATTGAACTCATGCTCAGACTCTATTTTATGTATAGGATGAGTTGCCCCCACATATCTCTAGTGTGGCAGGATAGGAAGTAAAGTACCTGACTAGGCATGTCTCATCCATCATTTCTCAGGGTTCCCAGGAACTAGAAAGTGAGTTTACAAACAAAACAAACCCCAGACTATAAATGTGAGATGCACACACGCACACACACACACACACACACACACACACACACACACACAAGTTTAACTTTACATAGACAGGTTAATAAAAATTTATTCTTTCAATCAATGGTCAATAAACATTAAAAATGTCATTCAGGAACAAATCAAGTATACATATTTTTTCTTTTTCTTTATTTTTAACATTCATTTTAAAAAATGTTATGTTCCCAATTCTCCCTCTCCACCCATTTTCTCTCCAAGTTATTGAGAAGGCAAGCAATATGACATCCATTGTACATGTGAAGTCATGTAAAACATATTTCTATATTACCCTCCTTAACTCACAGGGAAGGGTATATGAGGTGTTCATGGAGGACTAGCACTTCTGGTGTGAGGACTTGCCAACCTATTTCCAGGGCTGTTCATCTACCTTTGGTGTCCACCTATCACTCAACTCTCAGCTGTGGCTTTAGGAAGCTGTAGCATGGACCATGGCCCACAGATGGCCAGGTTCAGAGTAACCAACAGGTGTCAAACCGATCGGTGAGTGAGGGGGATATCTACCCCAAGCATGTGATCTCAGTGGAATGGGTAGATGAGAACAATTTGTTCCAATGGCCATGAAGGCAGTTGCAGCAGGCTCTGTGAAGTGTTTAGAGTTTGGTCAGACATTGAAGACACCAAAGTCAACTGCTGCATCCCAGATCATCACCGTCATCTTGTCTTTTATCTTGCCACGTACTTCAATGACTCAGAAAGAGAAAGTGAGGCTGATGACTTGGTGTAACTGTGCTCAGTTAAATCCAATTCACTCTCATGTCAAGTCATCACCCATGATGTCTTCGGTCCTCTTCCAGAAGGAAAGATGAACAACAACTCACCGGTTGTTGTATCCTTCTTAGCAAATGTTGAGTTGTTATTTTGATTAAACACACATTTTAATTATATTAATGCCTTAAATATAATAACAGCACTGGGAGGTATAACATATAACAGAATCTTCATAAAGAAATGAGCAGAAATAATCTGATCATCTAGCTATCATCTGATAAAAAATAGGGTCTATAAGGGAATTGTCCACAGAATCAAAGAAACACTGAATCATAGAGTTCAGAGTTAGAAGAGATTTCAGAGTCCATCTAATCCAACCTATAACTGAGCAGGAATCCCTTCTGTGACATCCTTGACAAATGGTCATCTAACCTCCACTAGAGAACCTCAATGATGGCTCCAATGGTGGCAGCCAGTTCTACTTTGGGGTAACTCTAATTGGTAGACTTTTTTTTTCTTACGTTGAGTTACATTTCTTACATCTGCTTCTCTTTAATTTCTACCCCATTATTTCTAGTTCTACTCTCTGGGATTGGCTTGGAACACATAAATGGTGCATTGGATGCAGTGTTAGACTTGGAGCTGGAAAAACGAGTTCAAATACTGCTTCAGATATCAAATGTGTGACCCTGAGAAAATCACTTATTTTTTTTCTGTGCTTCAGTTTTCTCTAGAAGATTATGGAGTTTGACTTAATCTCCTCTAAAGTCTCTCAATCTATGGTCCTATGGCAAACCACTAAGTATAATAGCTCTTAAAATACTCATTACTTTTAGACCTCTCTTATCCAGGTGAAACATTTCTAGCTCTTTCAGATGATTTTCTTGAGGCAATCTCTAGTCTTCCCACCATCCTGGTTGTCCTTCCTTGGACCTGCTCCAATTTTTCAATGTTCTTCCTAAAATGTGATGGCCAAGAAGATAATATAGTACTCCAGATATGATCTGACCAGGGCTGAGTGCGGTGGCACTGTCTCTCAGGACACTAGGATTTAGAAGTAGCTAGATAGTACAGTGGAAAGAGCAGTAAACTGAGAGTCAAGATGACCTGAGCTCAAATCTTGTCTCAGACACTGGGAAAGTCATTTATTCTCTATCTGCCTCTGTTTCCTTATCTGTAAAATAAGGATGATAATAGCACTTACTTCAGGCTTATTGTGAGGATAAAAATGAAATAATATTCTGTGAACTCATAAGCACTATATAAATGGTAGCTATTATCATGCTTATGGTTGTTACAGTTTTATTAACAACCCAAATTGCTTTAGTTTTTGATGACTACCATATCACACCACTGACTTATTTTGAGTTTGCAGTGCCCTAAAGCCTGTGGGTATTTTTCCAGACAAATTGTTGCCTCACCTAGCCTTTGTTTGTGCAATCTCCATTATTCTAGCCTGTCAAGATCTTTCTTGTATCCTGATTTTGTCACCTGAAATGTTAGCTATCCCTTCCATTGTGTGTATATAAATATGTGTATGTATGTATGTATGTATTTAAATATGAACTCCATAAAAGTCAAGTAAATCACCAAAACAAAATGCATAAAAGCAATTTAAAGATGATAAGAACACAAGAAGTAAAAAACCCTGAAAATCATAATGCATGAAATAATGTGAGAAACCGACCAGAACTTTTGGATGTAGAAAACAAAGTGTCAATAGAAAGAATTCATGAATCTCTTGAAGAGAATAAAAATGTGTGAGTGTGTGTGTGTGTGTGTGTGTGTGTGTGTGTGTGTATTTACCAAATATCTGTACCAAAGCCCAGAATTTGAGAGTTTGATAGCCCTCACTGGCTATCTGGTCCCAACCGTAGTGGAAGAGGAATCCTCACTACAACAAACACTTAAGAAATCATAATCCTGCTTGAAGACTTTGTTTGAAGACTTCCAGAAAGGAAGAACCCATGACCTCCTTGAGATGGCCTAATCCACTTTTGCATAGTTCTAGCTATTAGAGGTTTTCCCAGAATTCTAGATCTGCTCCGCTGTGACTTCCACCCATTGTATCCAGTTCTCCCCTTTGAGGCTAAAAAGAAGGAGACTAATTCTTCTTCCATTAGACAACACTGTTTAAATACTTAAAGAGAGATCTCCTGTCCCATACCCCACACCCCTCTAACCTTCAGGTTAAATATCCCTTGGTCCTTAAATTGACCATCATATGGCATGGACTTGAGACCTTTCACTATTCTGTTTGCCATCCTTTAGAGATTCTTATCAATTTATCAACATCCTTCCTAAACTGTGGTGCTTAGGTATGGCCTGATCAGGGCAAAATATAGTGGAATTTTACTTCCTTCATTCTGGAATCTATGTCTCTTAATGGAGCAGTTAGGTGGCACAGTGGATAGAGTACTGGGCCTAGAGTCAAGAGGACTCCTCTTCTTAAGTTCAATCTGTCTTCAGACACTTATTAGTTATATGACCTTGGGCATGTCTTTTCACCTTGTTTGCCTCAGTTTCTTCATCTGTAAAATGATCTAGAGAAGGAAATGGCAAACCACTCTAGTATCTCTGCCAAGAAAACCTCAAATGGGGTCACGAAGAGTCAGATATGATTGAAAAATGACTAAACAACAACAACAAAATGCAGCCCAAGCTCACAATAGCTCTTTTGGCTGCCACATGACAGTGCTGGCTTGCATTGACTTTGCTATCCTCTAAAACCCTCCAAATCTTTTTCATACAAACTACCATCTGATCATGTCACCTTCATCCGCGTTTATCATTTCAATTTTTTAGCCAAAGTGCAAGACTTTACCCCCATTAAACTCTATCTTATTAGACTCAGTTCAATGTTCTTGGGCCAAAATAAAATCCCCAGATGATTCCACTGCCCCAGACATCACTTCAGGTTGATACTGACTCACCAATATGACTGCACTTTGGGTGCAGTTATTCTACCAGTCCTAAATACGTCTAACTATACTGTCACTTATCTCATATCTCTTCATCTGGCCCACAAGACTAACAGGAGAACCCTTGTCAGGTATACTATGCTGATAGACCACAGCATGCTGTGTATATTTTAGTTCATTTTTCTCCCAGAGCTACATAAAAGACCCAGAAACAAAAATAGCTTACTCCAAATGGATAACAATGAAGTGAGTGAATGATTCATGTGAATTCAGAACACAAGACACTATTTCTTTCTTGCTGAACAATTCACCATTCAGGGGGTAATGTGGTATAGTGGAAGGTTCCACAGTCTCTGGAGTCAGAGGACCTGGGGTTAAAGTCCTGACTGTGACATTCACTATCTGTGTGAGACCTTGACTAAGTCATTTTACCTCCATGAGCTTCAGTTTCTTCATCTGTAAAGTGAAGGGGTTGGATTAGATGGTTTTGGGGGGAGGATAGGGGAAAAGTTAAAACAATGACAACCCTGTTGCTGACACTGCATCCTAGAATATCAAAGTTGAACACTTTGTTTTCCAACTTTACGTCAAGCCAATTATGCATGTGAAAGCCTCAAGCAGTCAATTTATTTCCTAGGATACCAGATCTCAAAGAAAGTGATGTAACCTCATTGTTGTTTGACTGTTTTCAGTTGTATCCCACTTTTCATGACACCATTTGGGGTTTTCTTGGCAAAGATACTGGAGTAGTTTGCCATTTCCTTCTTCAGCTTATTTTACAGATGAGGAAACTCAGGCAAAAAGCATTAAGTGACTTGCCCAGGATCACACAGTTATTAAGTGTCTGAGGCTGGATTTGAGCACAGGAAGAGTAGTTTTCCTGATACCAAGCCTGGCTCTCTTTTACTGTCCCCCCCCCCCCCTCCAGCTTCCTGATGTAGCCTCAGCTCAGTATAACAATAACAATAATATATTTACATGTTACCTTATAGTTTACAAAGTGTTTTCTTCCAAGTAACCCTATGAGGTGGGGAATGTAAGAGTTATCATACTCATGTAACATAGATATGAGGAAAATGAGACTCAAAGCCAATTAATGAATTGCCCACAGTGACATGGTTACTCATTTGGAAGGGCTTGGACTCAGATTCAGGTCTTTTGAATCTGGTTCCAAACGAATCTGGATCTAACTCTACTTTGCTTTAATTTAATAAACATTTTATTGATTAAATAAAGTCCACTCATTTCAAACTTAGATTAGCTTATGACTCTCAAGCCTACTTTACTGTCTTTGCTTCCACTTCCTCCTGTCTCCCACTTTTCATCTCCTTTTTATGTGTTGTCTTCACATATTAGAATGTAAGATCCTTGAGGGGAGCGGCTGTCTTTTTCTGTGCTTGTATTTGCATTCCCAGTGCCTTACACAGTGCGTGGCATATAGTAATTGTGCTATCTATCTATCTATACAGCCAGCCAGCCAGTCAGTCATCCACCCATCTACTTATCTAATTATCTATTAAGAAGCCTACGGTATGCAAAGCACTGTGTTTGAGTACTGGGAGAGATAGAACATTTAGATAGAAACCTCTGCCTTCATGAAGTTTGTGGTCTATTAAGGGAATATAACACACACACAGATAACCAAATTATAAAATAATACATATGATAGGTATATAAAATATGTGTCAAACGATGTAAGAGAGGTTAAAGCTCTGCTTCCATGTAGTCACTCACACCAACTCTTGACCTGTCCCCATCACAGCTACACCCAAAGGCTGGATCTTGTCCTACCATATCAAATAACAAGCTCCAGCAGCAGTATTTGTGGGCAGTGGCTTGAATGTTACTCCTGTCTTGTACTGCTATTGGCCTTCCCTTAGCATTCTCAGCCCTAAAATAGGAAGTTACTGAAGAATCTGGAGCAGTGGAATGATATGACCAGGTCTGTGCTATGAAGATTAGCCAAACAGTGGTTTAAGGGCTAGATTAGAAGAGCTGAGAGTGGAGGGTGGGGTGGGTACTTGTAAGGATGTTACTTCAGTGATTACAGGGTGATCATGGGAACCTGCAGTAGTGCTTGACGAGGTTGCCTTCTTTGGCACAAAGAGCCAAAAGTACCTCCTCTCTCATTACCTGCCCTTTCTAAACTCTGGAAAGTGGAAGGATCACTATGTGATTCACATGACTTTCTTGCTCTCTCATCAGGCTCTCAGCAAAATAACAAAGCAGGCAAAGGTGGTTCCCTCAACTTTTCTTTCTGTGTCTTGCTGCATCCATTGGTGCTTCTCCCACGCTCCATCTCCCCACTTAGGATATGCTTGTCTAAGCTCCTTTCTTCAAATATTTGAAGAGCTGTCATGTGGAAGAGAGAAACTTGTTCTGCTTGGCCCCGCAGAGTGGAATTAGGAACAGTGGGTGGAAGTTGCCAAATGGCAAATTTTGCTTTGATGTAAGGAAAAAAACTTCTTAAAGTCATAGCTGTCCCAAACTGGAATGGGAAACTTTAGGAAGGAGTAGATGTCTTTAAGCAGAGGCTTAATGATCAATAGCATTCTATTGAGTGGATTACTACTTAGGGAGGGTTTGGACTACATGATCTCTGTGATTCTTTACAGCTCTGAGATGCTGAGAGGCTGGGATTCAGGGAAATGCACTAGCAGGGGAAATCAGATGACAGAGCTTTGACTCTTTGACACCTGTTACCTGTTGCACCTGTGAACTTGTGCAAGTCATTTAACTAGTGCCTCAGCAAAATAAGGAAGGTAGGGGGTGCCATGCATAGAGAACTGGGCCGGGAGTCAGGAAGACTCATGTTCCTGAGATCAAATCTGGTCTCAGACACTTACTAGCTGTGGGACCCTGGGCAAGTCACCTAACCCTGCTTGCTTAAGTTCCTTATCTGTCAAATGAACTAGAGAAGGAAATGGCAAAACGCTCCAGTATATTTGCCAAGAAAACATCAAGTGGAGTCAGGAAGAGTTGGACTGAAATGATTGAATAACAACAACAACAAAGATAAGGGAGTTCCAGGATCCTTTACAGCTCTAGATAATAATGATTGCTAACATTTATATAGCATTTTGAGGTAGACAAAGTCCCTTACAAATGTCATTTCATTTGATCCTCACAACAGCCCCAGGATGTAGGTAATATTTTGTTCATTTTACATATGAGGAAACTGAGGCACAGAGAAGATAAGTAACTCGCCCAAGACCACACAGCTAGTCAGTGTCTGAGGCAAGATTTGAACTCAGGTTTTTCTGACTCCCCAGTACTCTTTCTGCACCACCTAGCTGCCTTTGTGATGCTAAGATCCTTCTCTAGAGGCAGCATCATTTATACAATACAAATTCCAAGTACTGAATTGTTAAGGGATTTCAGCAAATAAACTGTAGACAGTGGAAGTAAATTTCAACTGGTTTTAACCTTTCTTTGTATCCCTGACACATTAACACAGTGCCTGGCACACAGAAATGCTTGTTGATTAGCTGACTGAGAGACAAGTATGGTCTTATTCATGACTCAGCTTGAGCAGGTTAAATGCAGGAAACAATCTATTCAAGATGATTCTTGTTTCTTTCCTTTAGGCCAAAGAATCCTCCACTTAGTCCTGTCATTGTTCTTCTGAATCCTATTTCCATTTTCTAGTTGCAGTTTGAGCTAAGGCCGTTCACCTGTTTTTGAGGCTCTTTTCCTCTTGGAGCCTCAGGTACATTTCCTTCAGACTTCTGGTAGAACATGGAATCAACAGTAGCCATCTTCGTTATCCACTCAACTGGTGTCCTTCCATCTGAAACCCTTAGAATCACACTTTCTCTTCATTCTCTCTTTCCTTCCTGAACACAGACTATTCTCTAGACCCGGGAACCATAGGTTTAAACCTCTAGGACAATCTTAGTATCACAGATTTAAAGGTAGAAGGAACTCAAGATCAATTCCTTCATTTTACAGATAAGGAAAGTGGGACCTAGAAAGAGTAATTTACTTCCTCAAAGTCATACAGGAAGCAGAGTTAGTGGAAGAGTCAGGATTTGAAGCCAGGTCCTCTGATTCCAAATTCAGGCTTTTCACCACTGCAACATGCTGCTTCCTTGGGTGATGACTGTTTTCTCTACTTCCTAACTAACCTATTTTTCTTTAGACTCATAGACTAATCCAGTCCAACCACTACACAAAGAATCCTTTAGAAGTTCACGGTACTGTGCCCTTCTTCCCTCTGCATCACCAGGTCACTTAGATACTATTTACCTCCATGCAGCAAGGACCCAAAATCCATACTACAATAGTCTTATCTGAGTATTTGAAACATATATTTCTGTAGTGTATTAAAGGTCATAAGCAACATCGCCATGTACCTATTTTTTTCTCTTACCTTATCAAAACTTGCCCCCTTTTATCCTCTTCCCCCAGTGACCTGCTCACTGCTAGATGACAAGAGTGCTAATTAATAGAAATAATGTTGACAATTGAAATGGGCTTTCATAAATTGAGGTTGACAGTCTCAGAAGAAAATATCAATGAGAAAAATTGGGCAAGTTGAGACATGAAAGTCCCCAAGAAAGTAGGAAGAAAAGATGCATAGCTACATTT